>JAHWFO010017185.1:1314135-1387184 GCA_023313115.1 Rhysida immarginata
TTAGACCATTCCATCAGGGTGTTGCGATTTTTATAAACAGTAGTGTAGTATTTGTGAGTATCATTTGAAGATGAGATCAGTCATAAGATAATTTTAGATTATACGTATAGTCTAAAATAGTCGATGATCTTCAGGGAAATGCTCTTCTAGTCTATAGATTCATTTTTCACTATAGACTTCCAAAGGAAATTTTTTACTTTTGTATTCTACTTTCAGAATATTCGTATCACGTTGTGGTTAAAGAGTCTTTTATGTATTCGTTATTGCGTATACGAGGGTCACTTACAAAGACATGGCAACCATCTTTTTTTGCAGGCAAATGTGTTGTTATTACAAGCATTTCATAATACAGTATACACAATGTACTTTACCAATAACGTCTGTTACATGGATTACTCAGGAAGTATTGTAAACAAGAGAGAAAACCATTGTCTGTCGTTCTTTAAACATTGTGCGATCACGCCACGAGCAACATCGGTACGAACAGTCGTAGGACGTCCTGTACGAGGCAAGACGATTCTTGCTATTCGTCCACGTTGGAAAGCTGCTACCTAGCTTGCAATAGTTCTGTACGGGAGAGCACGATCTCCAACAGCTTCTATGAGTTATGCGTGATATTCCCTCCCATTTTGATCGCGTAGCACTGATATTTTTACGTACCCACTTTGTTCTAGCCGACTCTCATCCATACTTGACAACTGGTGAAAACCAAGTGACTTTTACGCGTCCCTTCCTCTTCCGTCCTTGAACATATACGCCATCTAACGGCATCAATAATTACTATATGTCTCAATGTCATTGCTGCATATCGAAAAATGTGGATCGCGATCTGGGATTCTGCTGAAAAAAATAGTTGCCATGACTTTGTAAGTGACCCACGTAGAATGAAGCATAAACTTTCTGATATATTTAAAATTCTTCTAAATTGTACGTTATCAATGGATTGTAACATCGAATGTTTGGAATGGTTTGGATGTTTATCTCATTTTAATTATACTATTTGATTAAAAGTTTCCAGGAACCTGTACTATAACCATTATTTCAAAAAATTACTATAATGTCAAATTCTCCCTTTGCTTTTATTATGGCATTTACTCTCCGAGAAAATCCTTTCATCAGATTTTTGTAGATAGTTTCAGAAATTTTCTTCCATTCTTCCGGAAGAGCGTTGATGAGTCCAGTAACAGGTGTTAGGCGACTTACCTTAGCCCGTAGCCGTCGCTTCAATTCATTCAACAGTACTATTTGTATCGGGACTCTGTCCAGGCTAATCTATTCCTTTAACCCCTGTCTCTTCAAACCATTCCTGTGCGCACCTTGCTAGGAGCATTTTTGTGTTCGTACAGAACTAGTCCAATCCCAAACTGTTGCCGCGATGTTAGTGATGCAAAATTTTTCAAAATGTTAAAAAACTTGCATATGTCAGAATCCTGCTACAGGTATAAGTTGCCCATTCCAAGCATGAAAATGAGCCCCACACATCGACAACACGACCCAAACTCGACCACATCTGATTGCCGAAGCTTTCCACTGATATTCGTCGCCCCATAAGAGATTTTTCCATTGTTCCATGGTCCAGTTTCGGTGAATTATACAACCTTCTAAACGTCGTTTCGCCTTGATTGTGCTAATATGAGGTTATGGGCAGCAGCACGGTTAAGAAACAGTGGATCCTCAATTCTCGGCGAATGGTGATTTTACTGGCGGTTTTTAAAGTGGTATTTCGAAATTCTAGCCGTACGTGCTAGCACTCAACGCTGTGCCCGTAGTTTTCTTTGGCTTCCCCTTCGCGGTCGTAGCCAACGAAAAAGGCACCCCCCCTCCCCGGGACGGGAAAAGTCGCCTGACCAAAATAGACCTAGCTACAATCCAACCTTCATTGTTTCCAATAAACGAAAATACACTATTAAAATTCAAGATGGAAACATTGAAGGTTATATTGTTGCTAGACCTATTTTGATCAGGTGACTTTTCAGTGCTGGGCCTGTCTTTTCCTTAGACTCGCTTCGCGGTTTACTGAAATTGATCCTTGAGATTTTCACCTGATAATGATGTCGTTTACACAGTTGAATGTTCAAATGTGGTATTCTAAGATAGTACCATATTGGATCTCACTGAGCACCCATATCGCTTCAAAATTAATCGCTACAAATGAATCCAGTAGGCATTTGATTCTATTTATATAATTTCGACATAATATGATTTAGACATCATAACATGTCATCTAATGTACGCAACTTCATTTTGAAGGGTATCCGAAAACTTTTGATCATGTAATGTATTTATTAGTTAATCTTAGAAAAATAATATTCAGTATTTTCTAAGCTAGCCTGCCCAACAAGTTAACAATAAAAAATTATTGCTATATAAGCTGCATTTCTACAGAAGCGATTAAAATTTATAATGAAGAACAAACGGAAGCGCTTACATTAGCTTATTCTTACTGATTTTGTTTGTTTTTTGCCATATCGTTTATTCAAATGACATTATAATTATAATATGGTTGTAATGTGGCATGAATTTTTTGATTTCATAAGTTCTGGTTGCAGTTGATCAAGAGTAATCCTCTGTAAAATTTTCTAGAGAAAATAGTAACTGAATGATTTTTAATGTTAATTGAATGGTTCCGAAGTCGATCCGAAACAGTGGCTAGTTTTAAATCTTCATTTTTCTAATTTTAAACTGGTATTTAAGCATGTCGAATGAAAGTTTGATTTTATTCAGTATAATTGTGAATCGTTTTCAGTATAATTGTGAATGATTTATTTATTTTCCAAAAATTTTTAAATTACAAAATGGCGTAAATTTACGTAAAATTTGTAACGGAATGAAAAATATCTTGTATTGTAAAAATTTTAAAAAAGAAAAAAAAATTGAATTTGATGCACATGTTTAGAATCATTGATGAAAGATGCAGTAAGCTTATATGTTGTGAATTAAAGAAACGCCTTCTCCGCTTATCCGTTATGAGACAGACATAACGGAAGTTTTTTGGACTGAACGACTTTGAAGTTTTTGCTGATATCGGCTTTGAAATTTGATGAAAGCTGAATGGCAAAAACACGATGAAGACTTGTGCAAAGCTGCAGGACGACCAGAACTGATGATAACATCACGATTTGCATCTGAATGTATTACAATATGAAATGTAATGACATAATTAGGAAGTGTTTCGCTCGTTTTTATAAAATTTATTTTTTCATTTACTGCCATTTGTCATATATCATATGGTCGCTAATTTATTATGTGAAGCGAGTATAGCTACAAAAATATTAGCATTTAAAAAAAAAAATTGTCCTGGAGCTGTGTTTTTAAATACGTCTTTCAAAAGTTCATATTTATTTACTTTCTATATATCTAAATCTAAATGCAATAAGAATTTCAACGCTTTAGTTGCTCATGTTTAATATATTTTTATAAACTTGTGTTAGAATTTCTTTGTGAAGGGTTTAAAAAAACGTCACAAACACAACCACATAGTATAACACACCCTGTAGCTGAGAAATAAATAGTTGTGAGATGTTGTCATCCGCAGTGACACATCCCCCATAACGTGTCTACCCTAAATATCAATTGACTTCCACTGGTTACACTACCACTTAACCAATGGGTAATTTTATTTAGTGAGGGGGTAATGCCTTTGAAGTTCAAAGGGAAACAACACCCGACAGTTGCACTGCAGTTGAACCGCCTAGGGAAAACCAGTACATGATTGTACATGTTCTTTCGTGTAATATTTCCAAAGAAAAACAGTCTGGGAAATTCTCAATAACTAATGGCTTAACACGTGTGTCATCAACTTTATTTAGTGTTTTGTATTTATTTTATTTGTACAGAAGGGAGACTTTCAGTTCGTGGCTGTATGTGACAATAGAAAACACAATTGTTACATAAAGATTTGTTACATCACAGCTAATAAATTAGAAGTATTTTTTTTTTCAAAACGCTAAGAAATTTTTAAACTTTCTTATTATTGAATAATAAAAACTATTTATAAAAATATCTATAAAATATACAAATTCAATATAGTTTTAAAAGATCATATTACAAGAATGGAGTTCGCAAATTTAATAATCAAGAACACATCCTGCTGTAATGAGTAATTGCTGGATGCTTATTCATCGATATTATTAACTGCCACGAATTAAAGTTTACTCACCAAAAACGCTTGACCAGTCAGAATGATATGGGGGTTATTAAAAGGCTATTAATGAAGGCTTTTGAAGAAGTTAATGAAACTGATATCTGTAACATGAAATTTACGTTTAGTTTCTGTTTTAGTGTGTTATCCTCCATCTAGGAGATTTAAGTTTGAATTGCATTTCATGGCACCTAATTCCTATAAGAGGAGTGTTTCTTTTTCTGGTATTGAACTCTGGAGTTCTTTGGCATAATGTATTCTTCAATACCTTAGATTTTTAGGTGTATTAATTAATGCTTGTAAGTACTTTAATTGAAGAATTAGGAAATACTTGATTGACCATCAAAAATAAAATATAGCTCTTGAAATTTGGTACTCGCAATTTTGACAATCATTGTTTTGCTTTTGTGTTAATGGTTTTATTTTTAGTTTTTGTGTACGTTCCAGCGTTTTTATTGTTGTTTTTTTTTGCAATTTGTATTTTTTATGCTTCAGTGTCATGTAAATGGAGTGGTTTAAATAAGAAAATATAAAATGGAAGTGTAATACAAATCCTACTTCAAATCCTTTAATTATCAACACTCTGGGCGCAAGAGTCCCAGTTGGATTGCTGCATCATTGATTTTTATACAGTTTAAACCAGTGTTTCTTAAATTTTTTATCTCGCGACTCTTTTTCACACTTCAAAATTCCAAAGAACCCCCAAACTATGGATTGTATGAATACGTAAAATTTATAAAATAATTGACAAATTAGTCACCCATTAAAATTTTTGCAACCCCCCAAGAATTTTTACGACCCTCACTTTAAGAAACACTGGTTTAAACGACATCTCTGAGTTATTTTGATATCTTTTTGTAGTATTGCTTTTCAAGCAAATTATGTATCTTCTTCCTTTTTTATAATATTCAATAAGGAGGGGAATTATGACACTTAAGATATATGTCCGTTAAATCTAGTCATACGGAAATTTTCATTTAACTTCATATCCCGATGATTTGTATGTGATGCGTAGTCAGCTAGGAAATGTTATTCATATGATCCAAACTTTGTAGAGTAATTGATCACATGTGAATGAAAAGCATTTTGTATTCACCGGATGCTTGGGATGGCAGCAAAGAACACTTGGGTAAAGGGAAATATTAAAGGTAAGTTGAAGAACAATGGTTTTTTTAGTAAGACAATGTTACGGGGGATATTATTTAATGTTGTGACTTTAAAGGGTGTGCAATAATCCGTTCTATAATTGGATAGAATACGTGTAAATTCTTATTGCATCTCCTAAATGGATTAGCAATTTTTTTTTTTTAAGTTTTTGTCTTCATCTTTCTCTTGCTTTACCCTGTAAGGACGGTAAGGAGATGGAATAGAACCTGTCTAGGGTGGGAGGAGGATTAGTCTAAGGTGTGTGATTTAATCGTCGCCTTCGTGTTGGCCGTGAGCGAGCTAACGAAGGAGTGAACGTCGTCGTCGTCGCGGTCGGAGGGGGTTTGTCCGACTCCACGGAATAATTAAAACGCTTTTTCGCAGAACACGCACACAAGCTAGACTATTTTTATGGTGGTGCTCTTAAAAAGTTCGCCAAACACCTACAAGTGTATCATTAAACAAAATTAACGCAGTTTTGTTTCACACGTTGTTTCTCTTTTCATCTCGGTAGATTGCATAATGGATATTAAGCCATTCATTTACGTAACCTAAAGAGAACGCGATTATACGATGCAAAACGAGATAATTACACGTTTTAATCCTTCGTTTAATGAATTATTGAGCCTTTAAAGTTAACGTTTAAAAACTTCACTATTAATCATCGTGATGTTTTGTCGTGATGTTCGGCCCTTCGCAATGAATCAGTCATTTCTCCTTAGCACGGACGAAGAGTTAGTTGCTCACTTTTCTCCTTCGCCTCCTTTTGTTTAAATTTTTTGTTCTCTTTAGTCGCTCAAGTTGGTTTCTGAATAAAAACCCAGAGTTTGTACACGGTCAAGAGAGGAGGAGAGCCCAAAAAACAACAACGGCATTCGTATCAGGTGTTGAAGGGTTGTTTTTGTTGTTTTTTCTTCTTTTCTTCTCGTCCGTTTTCGTGGCACTCGCGATGGAGGGAGAGGCCCAAACCGCACCAGAAACAGATCGACGGAGATAAGCAAGGAGAACCGTAAATAATATCCCATCGCATAAAAATGGTTGAAAAATGATGTTCAGAAATAATTAATTTGAAAATTAAACTGCCTGATTTCTGCGCTTGCGCATCACATTTAATTGGCTGTCACCGCTTTCCCTTTCCCTCCCTGGTGAACCATTTGTTGCTGCCGTGCGTTTGTCAAAGGTCCTGCTGCTCACGTTCAGAAAGAAATTTTATATTAATAATTTTAAAAATTAAAAAAAAGCCGCACATCTTCTGTAGGTACATAATTAATCTAACACAAGAACATTGCTAACGGAGTTTGTCGTTAAAGTGAACGTTGCCTTTCACTGTCGAGTCGCTGATTTGTTTTTAATAACGCGCACCAGAACCCATTTCTTTCCCACCGTACTGCATTTTATTCATTTAAAAAATATATTAAATGAAGAAAAAAAATTAGAAACGCCATTGGAGTGGGAAATTCTAGAGCTATGCTAGCCAAACGAGAAGGAATAAAGCTTTATTATTTTTTTTTTTATCTTTTCTTTTCAAAATTTCTTCTTTAATTTATTTTCGTAATTATGCAAATTATTATTCGTCAAATAAGTTGAAGAGGGAGGAGAAAAATTTAATGAAATAAGGTCTTTGCGAATCTTTAAATAATTGTTAGTGCGTATAGAGACGGGTTTTTTTTTTTTAATGAAATGAACCCAGAATTTCCGTGAAGATGACATCGTAAATTGAAATGGCGCATAAAGACGAGCCCACAGTTAATAAATAATGCTTAATAGTTTTTTAAATTTATTTTTAGAGAAATTTGTTCTCAAAATAAAAGTTTATTCTGTCTACAAGTCGGCCATTATTTAAATCCCTCAAGGATTTTTCCTTTTAAATTTCATTCATCTTTCCTTATACGAATGCTTGAAATTTCGTCATCACAGAAGTAATTGCCTGTAGTTATTTCATAGTTCTAAGCATTGCTCAAAGTAAAGGTTTAGCTTCTTTTATTTGGTAATTTTTTTTTCTGATCTGAAATTTTTTCATAGTCTATTGGACATATAAACATCATATATGGAAATGTCCATTTGATTATTAAAAACAAAGTGAAAACGATTGCGTGAGGTCCTCTTAGCAACGGGACAAAAGCCAAATCAAGTTTAGCGGTAAATTTGGTATTTAATAGTTTGCAGTCTTTGTTCGTCTCTTGTAAAAACAAAAAATAGATTATTAGATCATAATGTATCTTATTATTGGTCTCTCTTATCAAATTCAATTGCAAATCCTGCAAACTGTAATTGATGAGTATCTGCTTAAATAAATTCGATTTCTTGACTTAATAATTTACCGATTTTGTTTACAAGGCGAAACGATGTGAAAAGAATTCTCAAGCGACATCATAATAATAGCCTTCTATGAAATAATTTTTCGATATAAATCACAAAAGGTTCGAAAGAATCCAAATATTTTCTCCCATAATGAAGTGGAGAGCCAACAAAACCCACTCGTTTATTGAACGATCAATCAAAATGATGGCCATGATAAATATCGAAGGTCGTGCTTAACATTATATGAAAACAATTGTCCATCTTTCAACCTTGTTCTCTTCTCCCTCCTTCTCCCCTTCACTTATTTTTCGACTATAGTGTAGTGAGAGGGTCGTTCTTTCAATTGCCAGCTCGACTGACGTCAGCACATTCTTCCTTTCGACTTGTAAATGCATTTGGGGGCGAGGGAGGCCAACCGAAAATGCAACGCCAAAAAATTCGCTGTCATCATTAATCTGTTCCACAGCGGAAAAGTAAACAGCGAGGGACCCCAACACTCATTGCCATGCTAGTTATTAAAATTGATTTCACAAGTAGTTTTTTTAAGAAAATAAAAAGGGGGGAAATAATAAGACTCGCTTTCAATTTTTTTTAACTTAGTAAAGAAGTAGGAAAAATTCTTTAAATGGGTTTAAGCTGGAGGTGTAATACACGGGTCATTGGAGATCGAGAGTGGGGCCATGTTGGTGAGCTACTTACCATCAACGTTTTTTAGTTGCCTAACCACTGTGCTCTTTTCTTTTCTTTTTTTATAACCGATAAGAGGGCTGCTATAAGTGATTCATTCGATTTCAAAAAACTGTATTTTTATGAAAAACATCTTAAACTCACCAAGTTTCTATGTGTACCCCTGTGGTCACACAATTCTCTCCATTGTTTCAGCCGACACGCTTGGTTGACTGATGCTTTTCCGTTTACACAGATAACTAGTAGTATCTTCCAACATACAGAAACTCTTTACCTACTTTGCAACCATTTTGCAAAGGAACTGCACTCGTGCTGCCAACTGGTATATCACGATGCAAACTTCGTGAGCTTATGCTTCTTTTCAGGAATTAATTATATCTGTATGTGCATTACTTTTGAAAATACAGCGTAATTCAAAAGTAGGCCTGTAGTAGCCCTGTATTAGCTGAATCATTTACAGTAACATGACAACAGACCCCTGAGTCATTAAGTTCGTGTACATTGCGGCTCATAGATCGCGTAACTTGAAGATGGTCTTTTAAGTTCCTCTCTCGTCTCCAGCGAGTGTAATTTCGTGCGTACAGAATAAACAAAGTAGAAAACCAGTTGCTGTTTCTACATGATAAGCCCTCTGCACACCAGTCGCTGCTTGTCCACAAGGAATTGGCACTGTACCAGGTTTCGCCTTGCCACACCCTCCATATTCACCTGATTTCGTACCATGCGATTTCTTTCTCTTTGCCCACATGTAATAAAAGCTACGTGGGCATAAATTTCAGTTGGCTGAAAAGATCGTCACTGCCACAAGAGCAGCCATACGAGATATTCCTGCCAGTGCCTTTCAGAGGTATTTCCAGTAACTACAACGCTGTATATCAACGCTGGCAGACATACAAAGCGACCAACGGGGATTATTATGAGGAAGGATGTGGATATATGTAAGCGTGTATAAAGATATTGACACACGACAAAAACAACAATCCACGAACTTAATGATTGTAGGAGTATAATTTCCACATAAATGTTTGTCTCTTAGCTTTTTTTTAATATCTTCTCACGATAATAATTATATAAGAGTAAGAGTTGTAATATTGCATAATTAATCAAAAAAATAGTAACTCCGATTTAATTAAAGGAAATAGAAATAAAAATAAATATTAAAAACAATTGATAAATGAAAGTCACCCAGTGCGGAGAAATACAATTTATACCTTTGTTTTCATCTGTGTTTCGTCCACTTCATAAATTGTATTTCTCCACATTGGATGACTTTCATTTATCAATTGTTTTTAATATTTATTTTTATTTCTATTCCCTTTAATTAAAATGGAGTTATTATCTTCTCACGATATTCCACGCTTTGCGGAAATTATCTGGAAAGTGATTATTTATCAGCGTATAAGTTTTAGGTCATCCGAATAATTTTGTCATAAATTTTGAGGACCATTAAGGCGTTGAAGATAAATACCTTTCTGAATGGTTAATGCAGCCTTATCGGAATATTAATAATTGTCTTCCAGAATTGTGCAATGAGGATTTTTTGACTAGAACAAATGTCTGTCAGAATTGTTAAATAGATTTGTTTGACTAGAACAAAAGATTTTAAAAAGGATTCTTTAAAAGTTTGAACCGTGCACTGTATATTTCTCATTTATCTACGTGACGTCCACTTATTGGTGCAGAGGATAAGAGCCGAATCATTATGAATTTTTCCTTCGCTACAGACTTTAGCATGAATAAAACGCGCGGGTACAGAATATAAAGCATATATTAGAACGCATGTTTAAAAAGTATGAAGATGCTTGGATAACACGGGCCAACGATGAAAAAACATTTGAATGATTTTGCCTTACTCTTGTGGATTTTAGTGTGCTGAATTCGAACTCCTTTTCTTTTTAGATTTCCAAGTTATGCAGATAGATACTACAATGTTAAAGTAATGGGTGTGAAGAGAAGCGGCTGCAATGTTAAAGTATCTATATTTTGGCTCACAAGGAAAGTTATCAGGCTCCAAATTCTGAATAATTTAAAATGTTTTATTGAAAAACAAGAAATCTGTGGGTGATAGAAAAAAAAAAGAGGTCAGATACGGATTCAGCACAAAAACAGCATAAGAATCAATTCTTATCGGTCATAAAAGTTTTTAAAAAGTTATTTTTTGTTGGCCTGTGTAAGTAACTTGTTTGAGTTTGAAATTGGTTAAAATTGTCGCCAAAAAAAAAGAAAAAAAGAAAAAAAAGAATTGAAGATAGAAGTGAAAATATGGCATCTGGTATCTATGGAGAAAATAGCTCGAATCCTAGTTTAAAAATGTCATTATTGATTAACACATTTGCATTTAAAATGAAAGTTTGTGATTCTTGCAGTGGATTTGTAAGATTGAGAACTCACCTTTTATAAAACCGCTTTTTCCTGATTTAGTCAGTGCAATTCCCCTTTTAAGTTTTGGATGGCAGGAGATAATTATTTTAACTTGTGATTTCGGATGCCTGCTAAAAATTTCTACTGTTGCTGGCTTAAATGTAAATCATAAAATTTTCATGATTTTCCTTAATTAAATAGAATTTCTTTTATTTGGGGCCAGTTTGTTCTAATATAGAGTGGCGCAAACGTTTGGGCACTCAAAATTCACTTGGCAATATTTTTGTTTTAATATATCGTGAATCAAATTATATTTTTGATTAAAATATTTTTATGCACTTTAAGTAAAATTTTTAGTTGCACATTTTAATACTTCTTAAATTATATATTTTGAGAAAATTTGTATTGTTTTTTCCTTTTAAAATATAATTTTCTCTGGATATCCAAGTACATCTACCAAGCTTTCCAAAACGGCAGTACACTTAAAATTTGGTCAATCCATACCAAAGTCGTGAAACAATAACTGAGACCACCTCTAAACGCATCTATCGGAGCACCATATACAAAAATATTGGCAAATGAATTACGAATGTCCAAACTTTAGCTCCACCCTGTATTTATTTTACTTATTTATGGAATGTTAAATTCGACATTTCTTTTCGTCACATACAGGTTTTAGTCATATAAATATCTAGTGTGATCATTTGTATGATGAAAAACGTATGCAAAATGTTCAAAACTCAAATAGTTTTAAGGGTCTAAGCGTCATACGAAGTTTGCTAAACAGCTGGCGAAAACACCATTTAACCTCAACAATTTCTGCTGTTTTCTCGTAGCATAACGCAGTTCGTTATGTGAACTGCTGGTGCAGAAAGTTCATAAATGGTGTAGCGACGCCATTTTTTTAGACGTTAAATTTTGAGTTTTAGACATTTTCGATAGGGAACTTTTTGCTTAGATTGATGCATGGAATTGCACACACTAAGTAATTATTATCCTACATTTTCCGAATACCTTGTACATTTTTGATGGCCGAGAACGCTGAGACGCAGTCATATCGCTCTCGCAATCAGCAAGTCGCGGGTTCGAATTCCGCTATGGACATGGACGCTTGTGTTTGTCCTTTACTATAAAATCCCAGTGTGGGTTTCGACCTATTGAGGCACAATCCGCTGGTTATTTAGATTATTATTAAATATCTTAAATGTAAATCTCCATGCGTATGGAATAAAGTTTCAGCATATTACCATCATCATTATTTGAAATCATTATCTATCCACTGTAGGATGAAGTCTCTTCCAAATTTCATTTCAAATTAACATGCATTTTCTGTGCGTGGAAAATTTTTGAAGGAGACCTCATCCTGCAGTGGACAGATGATGGTTGTAAATAAGAATATGTTTATATGATAATATCAACATCATCATCATTATTATCATCATCGAATATTAAATATTAATATCGTATTATGGCGCATTTTAAATTATGGCATTCTAATAAAACGGAAGGCAGAAGAGAAATTTGACGATTTACAAAATTCAAATACTACATAAACTTTTAGCCTATAATTCATTATGATTAAAACGAAAGAATATCGAATGCTATTCCTAGTTATAATAATAGCATCGAAACATCTATCTGTCTTTCGTCTGCAAATTACAGCTTGAAAACAGCTAAGATGATTTTAATAAATGTGAAACTTCATGCTTCTTCTTTGGGATATTCCAGTCATAAATCGGTTCATAATAAATAACGAGAAACGATGAAACTTATACTAAATATAATTTTTGTCCCAAATTAGAAATATACGCATTGTAGCAAAAACTTTTTCCCACGTACGTATATTACATATTAGCGTTATACAGAAAGTAATAATTACGTGCTGTTTTTGCCGAAATTATTTAAAGGATCCATGGGAGTAGTATCGCTGAATTAATTCAATAAGTAAGGGTCAGAAGCGATACGGATACTAGTGTGTTTATTGCCGAAGCGTTACCATCTTCAACGAGCATTTACAAAAGTAACGGGCATTTACAAAGGTACTTGTTACTTTTGTAAATGCCCGTTGAAGATGGTGTAAACTGAAAATGCCCTTGTAAATACCCGTTGCTTTTGTAAATGCTCGTTGAAGATGGTAACGCATCGGCAATAAACACATTAGTATCCGTATCGCTCTAGATCTTTACTTACTTCATTGAAATTATTTAGCCGAATGTGGTATGTTTACTTCAGCAGATAGTGATTCTTCCGGATAACTGAGAATTTCTTTATTTCTGAGTCAGCAAGTATATAACTTGGTCAAATAAGGATATACTGTTATCGATATCCATAAAATATCCAGAAATCTGCATACAATTGAAGAGAGTAATGTGCAAAAGCGAAGCCAGTGCTAAAGACAAATGTGAAGGTCGTTGACGGACATTGATGGAAGTTTTCTTTAATGCAAAAATTTCTGCCTCAAAACCATAGGGCATTATGGATTTTCAGTTGAGTACGAGAATGATTTAATAAGTAAGATAATTTCCCTATTCATTATAATTTGCTGCCAGACCCGTTAGATAGTGTCTCATGTTATGGCATCTCATACTTTCCGAACATCATCATTAAGATGGTAATGCTTACTGAAAAATGGCCAAACGTTGTAGCGCGCAATGTGATCAGATTTCTTCGATTGATTAACATATCTCCACTGAAATTTATCGCCAACGTTTTGAGGAATACGGTGTTAATCTTAGGTGAAAGTGTGAGTTTTGTGCAGTGAGTACGAAACGGTAGCAAGTGTATAGCGATATGGCCGAACAAGTATGTGATTGTGATTTGTTCAGACCATTGAAGCTGCACCTTCATGACAGATGATTCATAAATGACAAGGAAGTTCAGCAAGCGGTCACGTGTGGCTTTAGGCGCTTGATGCTGGCATAGATGCCTTGGTAGACCGTTGGAACAAATGTTTACACAATCACGGAGAATGTGTGGAAAAATAAACTGTACAAAAGCCGTTATTATTTATACGTATATATACAAGTTGAATAAATCTACGAAATGAGAAATGTTGTTCTTTACTTATTAACCCGCTCGTATATGCAATGCTCTAAGGATACACCAATTGCACCGACTACCAATTGAAATTTCAAAATTAAAGAAAAATATCGTAGAAGGTAATTTGAAACTAAAAAAAAAAGGAATATCCAAAAGCATAGCCCCTGGATCAGCCATTGCAATGCTATATGAGCATATCTCTTATACTTCTCCTGCATTGACAAAATATTTTCTTAAAGCCTTGTATAGGGCAATTTCTAGGGCATTTGCTTCCTCTTCACTTGATTAATTTTCTTATCTTTAATCCGAGTCTTTCTTTAACAAAAACTGTCAGAAATGATGACAAACGTTTAAATTCGAATCTTCGATCAGACGAATTTGAAAACTGGAAAGCCTACGTCCGAGATTTTCTAATTAATCATAAAGGAATCACAGGGAGAACTTATATTCAAATGGAGTTGGCGTTCCTGTAACTTCGGAGAACTTTTTCATTAGCACACAGAGATCGAATATAAATAAAACAACCTTTAGAAATATTTCTAATATTACACATAAAAAACATGTTCTTTTGAAATATTAGACACAAAAATGTTTGTTACAATCACATTTAAAATAATAAAGAAAAAAAAAGTAGTATTTTTTTTAATCGTCTGTTGATCGGTATTTGCGCTTCGGCCTTCAAAAATATGAACATTGCTGTTATTGAACACCGGTCGTCCATTTTTAATCCATTGTTTATCACCAGTTAGGCTCATTGTAAGTGTTCTACTGCTGTTTCTATCGACCTGGTTCTGTGAATAAAGAGTTCCGTGAAAGCATAATTTTTAAGGGAGACGAATACGCATTTTAATTAGATTTAAATACCAATTGTGAAGCAAAATGTTCGATGAACAAAGTGGATATTTTTCCTCCCGCATATGCAATTGAAAACTGATCCGTGTTTCAAATTATTGTTGAACTTACACCATAACGTTAGCAGCAAAGTAAGAAATTGCTTTTCATTTTAATTTTTCCCAAATATTATTACATCATTAAAAGTATTTGTTAACTCCTTGGTTAAAAAGAGTGGATGGTTAATATAAAACATTATTATTATTTATTATTATTATTATTATTATTATCATCATCATTAAATCGAATTGGTACCGGATTTTTACATTTTTTATTGCTAAATAGTATTCATACTTGTCATTGTTTCTACTTTTTGAGCCGCATTTCATTTTTCGATCTAATTATTTCTCTTCACACTCATTTGCTGAAATTGAAACCGGATTTTAAGTGGGATCGTAAAATGTTTGACAATTGCGATTACAGAAATGAACGGGGGGAGAGAAAGAAGATAGAACAAAAAATTATATAGAGTGAGTGAAGTGGAGAAGGGAAACGAGAAGAAAAAGACATCATAAACTTAAGAACAGATTAGAATTGATGTTTCGAGCCAATCAGTTGCGTTTATTAGCCAATAAAAACAAATCAATTTCTCGTATGAAAACCACTCCGGGTGTAATTGTCTCTATCTGCTTCGCCTCGACTGTGCCACCCATCAAGAAATCACGTGACCCACTCGACGATGGGGCTTTTCCTACGTCTTTTCTTGCATATTGGTGCTGCCATCAACCCCTTTCCGTCCTCAGTTCACCTACCCTCTCCCCCCAAATCCCACCCACCCACCTTTTCTTCCTTTTCGCTTCCACCCTCGTTCCAACTCACGTGTAAATTAACTTGTAATTTCTGGCGGCTTCGCTTGAGAATAGAACCCGGAGTCTTTGTCAGCGAGCGGCCGAGGGTGCCATCAAGCTGTCAAGCGCCTCGTCAACCCCCCAGGGGGAAGGAGAAGAAAAATTCAACAGCCAACCCCCTCCTCTCTCTCTTTCTCTCTCTCTCTCTCTTTCTTCATCCCTCAAATCTTCTTCGAACATCCTTTCCTTCCTCTCTCTCTTTCTCTCTCTCTCTCTCTCTCTCTCTCGCTCGTTCCCTTTTTTAATCTTTCTTAATAATAATAATGGAATGCTTTATTATTCGCAACAGACGGATCCCTTCATTTTTATTTATGCGAAACATGAGGGTAATTAATAAACACGAGTTTGGGCAAGTATGTTCGATATACATTATATACTCGTTGTACTCATTTCTTCATTATTCTATTAGAACGTTAGTTTTTTTTTTAATTCCACCAAATAATAAACACTTTGAAATGGTATACAGGGTGATTTTAAATGAGTGTAACACATATCGGCATTTTATTGGAGATGTCATTTTAAATGATAACTGATATATGGACTTAGGTCCTATTTCATTTCTTTACAGAACTGTAAGAGATCATAGTTTTTGAAAGTGTAGCAAACCCATGCATGTTGTTAAAATTAAAAACGCAAAATACAGTCGATTAACAATTGACAATCACATATTTGTTGACAAAGTCGAAGATAATATAATTACCCCAGCAGATGGATTGGTCGTGGAGGACCCAACTCTTGGCCTCCGAAGTCCCCTAATCTAAATCCTCTAGATTTTTACCTTTGAGGTCTCCTAAAATCGCTAGTCTAAGCCTTGACATTAATATTCGAGAACAGTTACGCCAACGGATAATTGATGCGGCCAATCAAATTTGTAATAACAATGGCATAGTTTGCGTTTATGATTCGATGATTCGATGATTCGTAGGTGTCGTTCTTTACTTCAAGCTTAAGGGGGCTATTTTGAGCACTTGTTATAAACCTTAATTATACGTTCATGACATCATGTGTTTTGTTTACCTATTTGCTACCACACTAATAAAATTTTTATCTGTTGTAATTCTGTAACTAATTTGAATACGACCTATGATCATATGTCATTTTTTGCTCAACCTGACTTCTACGACAAACCGTCAAACTTTGTTGCACTCATTGTGAATCAACATATAAGCTACAATATACATTGGTGGTTACAATAAAAATGACATTACTCCCGGTGGCCAGTAGGTACAGCATCGAACGTGGCATTGATACTTGGCAGATATGTTAATGAGACAATACGGAAATGATTTATGCTGACAAACATTACTTCAAACATTTGCGCCGCCAGGCGAAAATGTGATGTACAAGCATTCACCACGTAGAAGTTGTACAGAATATCCGGATAAAATAGGATCTATATAGTCAAGAGAGGTTAAACATGTGGGAGAGGTATATTGTCAACACTTTGTCAGCAATTGACGGTGACAAAAGATTTCAATTTGTCCACTAGAGACTCGGCGACATGGTTGCAGCAGTTCTATAGAAGCTGGTCTATATATATGTTGGTTTTCAGATGTGGCAGAGACAAACATTCCCTGATAGACGCGATCTTTCAGATATTCTCATAGTCAGAAGTCGCATAGATTTAGGTCGGGCTACGCATATGGAAAACCTCCGGAGATAATGCGTTCAACAGTTTGATCATTTTTTTATGCTGGTTGATGCAATCATTACGTTAGCAGCTACAGTATTTTATCAAATTTTAGAAACCTGCAGATGTAATTCAACTGTCGTTCTAAATGGATGTCCAACCGTCGTTTTGGTCTAACTCTTATTGGTCAGGCACATCACTGTGCGTAATCATATGAAAGTAGGTTCGTTGTTTAGCAACGAGCTCGCAATGTAAAAAAAAATGTCGAAGAATATGAAATGAAAACATCTCGTTACTTTTTTTAAAATTATGTTTTCCATTTATTTGCGAAATGGATTTAAACTTTAAACAAATTTAAAATAAAGTTATTTTTAAAAAATCAAGTTAATTAAAACTGTTTTTTAGTGTGTTGTTAATTATAATTATAATTGTTTTGTAGATTATAAAGCTATTATAATTATTCTATTTTAAAATGGTTAGGCTCGTTGCTACGGTTAAATTTTTTCATTATAAAATTTTTATTTTTTATAAATCTTAATTTAGAATCAATAACAAAAATTTTTCTTATTTCTTTGAGTTGATTTTCTAAACTTTAATTAAAATTTGTTAATTCTAATGAATAATAGTTATTTTTTTTTAAATATACTATTATAATAAAACAAGCAACTAAATAGCGTCGGACTCGAACTGCTTTCAGCCATAGCATTCGCCATCTTAGCGGGACCAGTTAAAATTGCAAGGCATCACAAAAATTCCAATTTTATGCTTTTTATTTTCGCTCGATTTTATTTCGCAGTTTTTCCCATGTAATTTTTTGATTTTTTGAAGCCATCTTTAAGCTCAAAAAGATTCAAATATCAAATTACGTCAACACTACTTCACGTTGCGCATTCATTTCTTTATTTGGAATGTGTTAATCGGCTTCAACCAATAGGAGTTAGGCCAAAGTTGGGGTTGGTCGGACTAAAGGAAACCTACGAAGAACGTAACTCTGCACGAAAACACAGTTAAGACGTATCGAGAAACTGCTTCAGTGGTTGGTGTGATTTTAGCAATGTGCTGACGGCAACTAGAGATGACGCTTACTTGCTTTGACAAAGGCAAAAAGGATTCCCGCAAGACTTGAAATTGTTTGTTTCAATTAATTTGCACAAGGGTGCACATCTGACAGTCCTTGGGATCGAATTTTCTCAAAGAAAAAGTACCAAGAATAAGGCATTTGTGTTCCACACCACTCGGTCACAAACACCGACTGTAATGCTGTTTATGCACAACATGCGGATTTAGCCAAATGCATCAATATTCACTCTCCTTTTCCGCCGTGTAAAATGCGCATCGTCAGGCCACAGAATATTTTCCGGCCACATGTTATCCTTTTATATTCTTGCCAAAACCTAAGGGCAAATCACGGCGCTGTTGTGAATTATGAAATTTCATTTGTTTTACATTAAAGATCTTGTAAAGGTACCCGTGCAAAATGGACCGCAGAACTTTTCGAACTGTTGACATGGAATAGACAATTCACGTGATACCATTTGAGCACTAGTTGAAGAATATAGGGAAGTCAGCTGTATAGTCAGCCATAGCCACAGCAACTTCAAGAACTTAACATCCGGATGTAATGCCTTCCTCTGTTTGGTGCCACCTTCAAATCACCTGTGTCCTCAAATTTGTTTATCACTTGCTTTTATTATTTATTGATATTTGTAGGTCTTCTTATTAGTCCTTTGAGGCAGCAATAGTCCCTCAATGCAGCATTGTTATTAACAGCGCACGGTTTCTCTTTTCAACAGCCAAGCTGCTCTTCACAGCGGCTGTAATGTGATAACGCTTGTATAGGGCTTATGTGTATCCTGTTGTACAATGTAATTAGTTATTCTCAAAACAGTAGATTGTGGAAAATTTAAGCTCTTTAATAAGTGCGAAGGGGCTACATGGGATCGAATCCTGTAAACTTCATACAGTGTTCGGGAGAACGGGACGGCCTCCCATGATGTTGCTCATCTGCAACACAACCTGCTCGTTTGAATTTGTCAAGAAGGTTCTTGATGGATTTCCGAAATTTCCAGGTGAAGTCTGTCCGCACTTTTCAAACGGCAGTCCACGCAGACATGCACACATAAAACGGCTAGGCCTATTCTTTCTTGTATTTTAGTATTCTTTCACATTATCTGCAAAGAATTTATTTTATTACCATATCAGAAGAATATAGAGGGATTCTATAAACATCCTGCATATAATCGGTTTTATTGCTAGAATTTCTTTAAAGATTCTCTTTGGAAGTATTTTTACATTTGGGAATAATTTGCCATACAATTCTTGCTGCGTGTGCTTCTTTATCCAACACAACACAGCACTAAAAATCTCTCACCCCTCTTCTTTATCACACACAACAAGTCTCATTACATTGAAATGCTCCTATGATTATTGGCAATTATCCATTGGTTTAAAGTTATTGTAGTTAATCATAATGAAAAATTTTCTTCGGTCGCTTTAAGAGATTGATTCACGTTTATGCGAACGAAATTGGAATGTTTTGTACCTCATGCGCCACCATTTATTGTGTTCTATTGTGTTCTAGCATTTTGGCTATGGCACGACATCACTTCGAATTGATTAGCACGATTGAAGAGCAAAAACCGGAATTGTTTCCCATTGTTATGGAGAGAAAGTGAAAGCGTTCCTGTCGCCGAGGCTCATGGGAGCTCTGAGGTGGGAAAATTAAAAATAGTTAATAGGATGACGGAGCGCCGCACCGTGGTCCTAAATGCCAAAAACGTGGCCAAAACCCCCTAAATCGAAGTTTAAATTTCAGGACCTAAATAGTTAGGTTGGTATCTTTATTGTTTAAAACAATCGTTTTTGAAGATCATAATACATGTATGCATATATCTGGCTCTCGAAATCTATTTTAATCTGAGTCGAATGTGCTACATCTCTAGTAAACATAATTTTCAATCACGCTCTATTTCCTTCTGTGTTTAGTTACTTTATTTTCGTTAATAAGTGAATTTCAACTATGTAACTAAAATGCAATGAAATTTGATTGTTATTAAATTATCGTAGTATTTAAAATATCGTTTTATTATCGTTTCCAGTTTAAATCGCAAAAATTAAAATATACAGTAGTCTTTCGAGCACCATGGCTTCCACTTGCACAGCAATCGTTGGTCCATCAATTCAAACATCACTTTTCCCAATTGGGCAAATGTCTGAAGAAGCGCAAGAATCGTGTAATAAATTTATAAAGAAGTATAGAGACTTTACAAACAAGACTTTACGCGGGAAAGTATAGTCAAACTGCAAGATCTACTGCTCTGAGTGGAATGATCGATTAACAAAAACAGGCGAGTACGGGTGATAATTCTTGGACGGGGAAGTACAGGGTGAGTCAAAAGTCGCAGTACACCCTGTTTTTTCGAAAACCTTGCAGGAATTGGGAAATCTGAATATTCCAGTAAGGTATGGGTGAGGTGGTCTATCTTTTACGGCATGTACCGAACATGGCTGCCATCTTGGAATCGGCCATCTTGAATCTAAGTCAAGTTTTTTAAATGGAAAGGGGGTCGTGTGATATATCAAATAACATCAGCGTTTTCTGACAATTTCATTATTGTAAACAGATTTGAAATAGCAGTAATGGTTCAAAAGTTACGACACATTTTGTTTGGAATTGCAGGCTGGACTGTTCTGCATAAAGGACAGTCATTTAATGTGTTCAACATGGTGTCCCTCTTGGTCAAGGCACATTTGAAGGCACTGAATCGTCATGCACTCGCAGAAGGATTTCCGATAAAAGTCAAGTGGTGTCAGATCAGGTGATCTGGGTGCCGGTGCTGGAGTATCTGAATCTTGAATGGATGCCATTGATGAGCATGAAGGATTCGTACGATCGATGACTGGCTGATTTCACATTCTGCTGACAAATGTCGTGTGCTGCGTTGTGGGCTCTTGACGAAGGACGCCAAAACCATTGTTGAGGTTGTCTCGTCAGTAGCATTTATTGGACGGCCACTCCATGCCTTGTCAACCACGCCGGCCAGGTGGCCGAGAGGGCTAGGGCGTAGGCTTTCTAGTTCTCGAGTCCGCCTGGCCGTGGGTTCGAATCCCGCCGTGAGCATGGATGTTTGTATTTGTCCCGGGCTGCGGACAGATATAACTTGTGTAAAAGGCGCAAAATGACCTCAGTAGTCGACGCCAAAATTTCTAGAAACCCACTTGTCAAGCACAGTCCCAGTTTCTCGGAATTTCTTAATTAAGCACCTGATAGTGTTGTGTGAAATTGGAGGTCTTTCTGGGCGCCGGTTGTTAAAATCTGCAGCTATGACACTGAAACTTCGTTCTCCAGACATCCAAATGACCTCAGTTCTCTCCTCCGTGGTCAAAGCCATATTCAGTTACCTGCTACAAAATGAAACAAAATGTGTTGTAACTTTTGAACCATAACTGCTACTTCAAATCTGTTTACAGGAATAAAATTGTCAAAAAATGCTGATGTTATATGAAATATCACACGATCCCCTTTCCATTTAAAAAAAATGACTTAGATTCATGATGGCCGATTTCAAAATGGCGGCCATGTTCGGTACATACCTTTAAAGATAGACCACCTCACCCATACCTAACTGGAATATTCAAATTTCTCAATTCGAAAAAACAGGGTGTACTGCGACTTTTGACTGATAATAATAAAAAGTCATGTCTGAGAATTAACTCCCCTTTTTTTTCCTTAATCGATCATTCCATTCAGTACTCTAAATCTTGCGGTTTGACTATTCAGTACTATCGAGTTAATAAATATGGAAGATGTTTTTTCACGGCTTTTGATACCGTCAGACCCACTAGTATCAAGCCTACGGAAATTCCGGCGAAAGGAATAAAATCATTAGAATCCGAGGCAATTGAATTGCTAAAGGCACTCACTTATGCGGATTCAAATTGTACATTCCACCATTGCAAAGTAGTGAAGACGGATCTGGACATTCTTCTGATGAAGAATATTAAATCCGCTATTTTATGTTTTGTAAGAATAATATCAAATTCAAAATTAGCGACATCTAAATCACCTATGTACTGAATTTTAGAAACATTAAATTACGTTTTCCACTTTTGGCTATGTTTTTAGCAATTGGGACCATTGTGCGCCGTAAACAAAATAAAGACATCTGTGGCGCATAAAAGAAGTCACCAGTGTTGAATCTCGGCCAGTCCCATGCCAGTCAGCCAGATATAAACTTTGGAACAGCTCAATAGCGAGAGAGACAGAGGGAGCCTCCACTCCAGCGAGATGGATAAAGAAGCCGGCAGCAGAAATACGGGGCGAAAACATTTTTAAAATAGAATATGCAATTCTTTCCAATCATGAGTGAAGATCAGCAGTGCATGATTTCTTCAGGAAAATGGAAGCGGCCCCGCCTGCGAAGAAAGTTTTGGACGAAACTATCCGACAGGGACCAAGGGAGGATTAGATATCGGTAATGGATTTCCGCTTTATAATTCCGACAAGTTATTTAACTTATTTAAAAACTGAACTTATCAACGTTAATCAAGAAGAATTAGTTAAATTGTTCCCTGAATTACATTTTTATGAAGAATTTCCTTCTGAAATTTATGGAGTATTCCCATTCTCATTGTCCGCATTGTCATTAATTGGAGGGATTGCATATTGAAGCCTCCCATGTTCTTAATAATTGTTTAATTTAAATTTTGATAAGAAGAATAATTGTTTATTGTGTATTTATGAATAGTTGAACTTGCTTATTCTTATTCTGAAGTGTTGAATTGTAATTGGATGCTTTTATTTCTCTCTACGTTTATGACTCTACATCGTAGTGAGCAGCTTCGCAGTCCACCGCCGCCATGTCTGACGCTGATAAAATTGAAGTGGTGAGCTCAGAGAGGCAGTAGAAGAAAGCTGCCATCTTTAGTCCTTTATTTTGGTCCTTGACTAATCGGCTAAATTTTTAACGTTTTATTCTACCCACTGTTCCGCCTCAATTTAAAAGCGACTTGGACGATGCGGCTTTTATTTATATAATATTATACAAGATGTTGTTAAATATCATGTCAAAAATGATAGGAGTGATGGAATATACGATTCTAAGCAAAAAAGTTCATATGAACATGGGTCCGAATTTGAACGATAACTGAGATATGAACAGAAATAAAAATGCCGCCACTAAGATCAGCAAATTAATAACTCAATTTCTACAACACCCAGGAGGATGAGATTTGGAAGAATAATAAGGTACATAAAATGTGTTTACCGTTAAAATGTGATCGAATTCCAACGAGTAATGCCGAGTTACATAGTCAACATCGTAACACATGGTGCTTAGTACTCACATGTGTGCAGGTGTTACGATGTTGAGTGCGTAACTGGGAAACTACTCGTTGGAATTCGATCAAATTTTAACGGTATACAGAATTTGAACATGGGTCCGAATTTGAACTTTTTTGCTTAGAATCGCATATTCCATCAAACCTATCATTTTTGAGATGAAATTTAACAACACCCTGTATTTTAAATTAGTTATTATCGGATTTCAAGAATTTGGAATTTCACTGAAGTCTTATTTATACCATTAACTTTGTTTATTATATTAATCTTCCACTGCAAATTAAATTACTTGTTGAATATTAACAAATTTCATCCGCCTCTGTTTTCACATGTGACACGCATGCTTCATTGCATTTAATATGTAAGGTTGTCGAGTATATCAAAAGGACAGTAGTGCAGAGGTGCAGTAGTCCACGAGTTTTACGGCGTGGCAGTAATTTGTGGATATTGGCCTTAGCCGTCGATTCATTCGCAGTTGCCTGTTTTAGTCCGACGAAAGAAGCAATGCATTAATGCTGCATTGAGTCTTGGCTTTACTCGCCATTTCAGCAGTGCGTTAATGTGGTGGTACTAAGCTTGGTTCTTCCCCAAGTCCACATAAGTTACCCAGTTTTCACGTGATGTTCTGCTGATATTTGCCAAAGGAAAAGCGAAATTAACGCCTTGATGATCCGAAAGACATCGGGCGCGGCACTCAGGGTCAAACATTCCTGGGTGGCTGATATTTTTCATAAGTCATTAGCAGCCTTTGCAGAGGAGCGTCATCGTGACAACGACAATCGATGACAACGATTAATTCTGAAAAGTGGTGTTGTGGAATCTGACTCCGACATTCTGTAAGCCTTTCACGCCCACTTTTCATCTTTCTCCAGTAATCCAATCTTGCCGTCAGACGCCACGAAGTTTGGGTGGAAGCTCTTCCTTTGCTGATGAGATCGACGCTGTTATTACATCAAGACTTGGAATCTTCTTTGGGCTTTCTCTTGTTCAAGTGTTCGATTCCATCTTAGCAGATCCTTTCTCCATCACTCCAGATTTTACTATGGGGAAAATCACCGTACACTCAAAACTCCCGTTTTGGCCTATAACTCGTTTAAACATAGATTATAAGATCAGCACTGAAGTGCTTCAAAATAGATTTAAACTGTATGTTGCAGATTTCTTCGATCCGGTCAATCCTGTTCAAGACTATTTCGCAGGATTTCGGACAGTCTGGTGTGTTATGGAAGAAACCAGAAGCCGTCAATAATTATTGACTGTACTAAGTCTTGATCAAGAAAGAGAATTAGGCAAGGTAAATCACTTTTATTTGTTCGATATTCTTTGTCATCTTCGTCTTCGGAATTTGCCAACATTATAACCGCATTGTATGCTTCGGTCGCCTCCTCCTTGTTTGTGAATGGTTCTTCATCTTCCCCTCCTCCTATACTTCCTTTATTTAGAGCCATTATTGAAATACCTCATTCGCCATCTTAACGTTCAGGGATACAATTTACCGGCGGCGTCGATCTCCATAAAGACGCTTGCTTTTGCAGACGATGTGGTGCTTTCCGCATCGGATGCATATTCCCTGGCTGTTTTAGAATGATTTTGAACAGTGCCTCAACTGGTAGCATGGTGAATCTCACCAAATCCAAAGGCATCGTCATAGGGCATTGGACTGTTGATCCTTTGTGAAGATTGTGAAGTGTTTTCCACCTTGACAATAACTTCCGTTTCTCCACCTCAATATTCGTCATGGTGGATTTTGTTAAAATTCGTGTTACACCATTACTTACTGCCCTATTCACCTTGGCATCGCTTAAAGACTTTCTGAAAGGGCGCAACGCCTTAGTGAACTTTGAAAGAGAATAATTAAGACTACTTGATATCTGTCGATCCCTTATTGCAGGCAGATTGGCGGCGATGATTTCGAGTTTTTCTTATCTCTCTTTCTATGTGGGAGAATTTCGCGTTTTGTCATCTTCGCTTTTTTTTCTCAAGGTGAATAAGTTACAGCTTCCTGCATAGTTGCAAGTGATTATGCATCCTTGTCAATCTGATATTTTCAATAATTTTCACATCGACTTAATAACTTTTTTTACCTGCATTATGCCAGATTGACACTCAAGACCTGGTGCACCTTCGTCAATCATGGTTCTCATCGTGAGTACCCATGAGCAGCAATCTTGAAAGCATTGAAATCCGTCGCTTTGAAGGATCTGTTTTTTAGCTTTCAATGACGATTGCTGAACCATGATTTCCATTTATTTTGTGGTGTAACCAAGACTATTGGGCATATTTTCTTTGAGTGCCTGTTGACAATGATTATTTGAAGTCGTCTTAAGCAGCACTTCGGGCTTGCAAATATTTCTTACCAGTCTGTACAATGCTTATTCGATCCTTCTTCAGGTGAACCACAGAAGTTGGACCATTCCGATAATTTTTATTATTCAAGAGCTGTGGCTAGCACCCCCTAGGTAGAGTTCACGGATCTGACCTTCCATCTGGGGAGAAAGGTTGCTTTCAACCTTGAATCCTTTCGTCGCCACTTTTCAACAACTAAGCGTCTCTGCTATTTTTTTATTTCATCTTCGAACTTTAATGGTTCACTAGATTGCGAACGGGTCTGAGTTTGTGGCGTTTAAATAAGTGTAGCAATCCCTAAGGAGTGCACATAATATTTATGCTATGTGCGCCTAGACTCACATTTTAAGATCTTCTGCGGCGTATGTAGAGGCAAACAATATCTGCCCCAGTTTCGACAACAGCCCAGTCAATTCCTACTCAAGAGAAAGGGAAATGCTCTCAAAATACAGTGATAGAAAAGTCTTGCGCCACCGGAGGAATAGAAATGTTTCATGGAGAACGTTCCTGGATACGTGGCTTGGCAGAGTTATACCAACCTCAGCAGTAGAAACCGATAGAAAATCGCAGCCAAACAACCCTCACAAAGTGTTATATTCAGTCTGCTAATATTTTTTGGGTATTCCCGTAGGGTTTATTTCAGCGTCCATAAATGAAGGCCTACGTGGTTTTTTTATCTTGGTCATTTGCAATTCTACATTTTGTGTCTTGTGTGTATTTTAGTGTGTATATGAATTTTAGTGCAACGATTATTAATTTATATTATTAATTTATTAATTACCTACAAATATGATTATCCCGGGGAACGCCGGGTCCTCTGCTAGTTAATTTATATTTGCTATTTGATCATCTCTTCTAGTATAGCTACTATTCTTCGTGTGTCAGCAATCGAGCAACTTATTTTCTTCGTACATCGTAGAGTTGACGACCTTCTTTGCGCCACAATTTTATGATTCGGACCTTCACATCAAAATTCGGCATCCCACAAGGCTCCATCGCTTACCGAAGAATATGTTTTCCCTGCATTTATTTATTTTATCATTGTTTATATTATTTGGATTCTGATGTTGACAATCAATGTTTAGCTTTGTACTTTCAATTTTAATGATTTATTAAAATATCTTAATTCGTTTAACGTACCGCCTCTTTCTCTACCGCGTGACACACACAACGGTACAATAAATCTACCATGTCGGCCGCAGTGAACAGGCGGATGAAATGCTTTAAACAAAATTTCTGTTAATTTTTGCAGTCTCACAAAAACATTGTAATTGCTAATTGGAATCTAACATGGTAAGATATCTGCCAATAGTGGCCAGGGCTACTATCTTGCAGAACAGATTTCGGCAAAAAATTATCAATATCCAATGAGATAGCCTTTGCATATAGTGACTGCTCTGCATCTTGCTGGCATGCTTATTATTAATGATTCACAAAAGGAAAAAGGGATTTCTTGCGGCAAGTCAGTTCTCTCGAGTAGTATCCCGGGCCACTATTGGCAGATATGCGGTGCCTGATTCTTTGATACGAGAAATACACCGTGGTTGTCACGAATAATAGAATCTACTTAGGAATTTTAAGAACAATCTCGTCCATCATGATTATTTTTTTGGGGATTTAATATATCACAAGACTAATCCGCTCTAATTAGCAAATGTGCCTCTGAATCTGCAAGGGTGCTATACTTATTTGAAATTGTCAGTTGATGGAAGGAACATGTGAAAATTAATCTAATCCGTTCCAATACATAAGCACTTCCTCTGAAAATGTTTCCTTGTCTAGACTATACGGTAAGTCCTCATTCTATACAGGGTGAGCCATATTATCTTGAATATCTCGGAAACTAAGCATTGTACGAAAAAATGTCCAAAATCAAAAGTGAATTATTTCGCGGGGGAAATTCATTAGTTAAAAAATTACCCCCCAAATTATTTTAATGGTATACTCAGATTATACACAATATTAAAGAAATGTTTTATTCTTGGTGTTTTTTCAATTGATCCAACCGTTTAAGAGATAGAGGCCCTGAAAGTGTGGAACTTTTAAAGTTTTGAACCCAATTTTATGAATGAAGACAAAAAGATAGAGAGTGGGTCTGCAGACATTCCTATTCTATTTTTAGATGGTCTTTAAGAATCCGAAGTCAGAATTTCAAAAATTCAAAATTTTTTAGTGCACAAGTAAACTTTTGGGGGCATCACTCCTATGGAGACAGTCTATGCGTGTGTATTGAAAAATATTGGATATGATTGTTTTATAATATGCTGCTCACTGGATTTTTTCCATGACATGTTTTTCTTCTTCACCTGGGAAAAAGATTTACAATTTAAGATATTACGTTCAGTGCGCAAACAGTGGAAACACAAGCTTAATTAATGTATCTTCATACTTATGTTTTTGACTGAGAATTTTAGCAAGCCATGGCATTTGAAGATAAAATGGTTCTTTTAGCAGATTAGGAATCTACTGATCGTAAAATTGAGATTTCACCATCTCTAGTGATGTCGGCTGTTTATGGGATTGTTTCTAGGATCTGCAATCATTTTCAATATACAGCATTATGGTGAACGGAATGAAAACCTCGTATCCTGGCTGAAACGGCACTACTTATATGGAGAACGGGACCCGAACCTTACCTCACGGCACCACTTATATGGGAAACGGGGAAAAGGGAACCACTACGATTTTGGCGAACGATTCAACGATCCTGAATTTGCGTTGTGTTAAGGATGGTAAAAATGTATAGTGGAATTCAGGAGGTTGAACCACTACCAAACTCGCAATGAAGGACAAGAAAGAGCAAAAAACGCCAAAAGCAAAAAAACGAGGTTATAAATAAGACTTAAACTTAAATAACGCATCAAATAAAAAGGCATAAAAAAGCAAAACAAAGCAGTTTAATAAACAAAACAAAATAACAAAAGTAAATAACAATCAACAACAAAGCAATCGATCATAAAAAGCAAAGCAGTAACAACATAACAAAAACACGGCTTTCAACCCACAAAGCAAAAAACAAATAAAATGTTACCTACAATCATACTACCTAACACAGGGCGACAATCATCCTCAGAGTACTGCTGGCTGAGCACTCTCGTGAGCAGAGAAAGAGAAAGAAAACTGTCTGGGCCATAGATAACGCCTTTATTAGACAGAGTGAAAGTTGGATTGGGTAACAGGGATATAAAGTAGGAAACGGAGAAAACAAGAAGACGGATAAGCGAGTAAAAACAGCAAAGTACGACCGTAAAACGCAAATCGGTGCGAACTTGCCTACGAAAATCTCAGCTTACCGACGGAGCTACGATGATTCTCTGGAACAGCTGATGAGATGGAGAAAGTCAGTGAGGACCCGGCGTGAGGAAAAGAGACGGCTGAGACCAAGGAGACAGAGAGGGGATCGACCAGGTGTCAAGCAAAGCCGTCCCCAAACAATGCCGAACGAGACTGGGAACCCATCCGTCTACGACAAGGCTCGAAGCCGTAGGACCATCGGCGAACAAGCAATTCCGAGGTCCGACCTCGCACCAGCGGTCGCCCAGCGACAATCTCTGCCCGACCAGCGAGTGAGGTCTCATGACCTGCTCCCCTGGCCGGCCGGTCGCAATCTCTGCCTCTCCAAAACTCAGAGAGAAAAATCTGTCTAAAACTTCATAAAGAAGCCGACACAAGTCAATCGACCAATCAATTGACAGCCAAACCCGTCGAATCCAGTGTCATCCGATCCAAGCAAGAGTCACTCTCTCACAAAAGGACGAAACAAAGAAAAGCGCGCTAATTAAGCTGACTCCTCTGTCCAGAGCGGAAAAGGGCCATAAAACACATGGCAGCGAAAGGCTATTCAGCAAGGGAACAACCACCCACAACGAGGTCAAAGGTCTCCCGCTGAATAGCCATGCCCTAAACAAGAAGAGAGGCTTAATTAAATATTCAGAGGGCAAAAATCCATGAATATTACGAAAAAGCTAAAATATGGAACCAAACATCAGCTCCACGAGAAAAAGCTATCATGTGTAAATACACAGAGCGAAAAAAGGGAGGGAAGGACTGCACAATCACCATAGCGCCCCCTCCGTCAACAAATCCGAAGATTGGGAATATTCCAATCGGAGGATTTCAAATCAGCAGTCCTGACCCAAAACAGCAGGACGCCAGCGTCGCAACAGCAAACAAAGATTCCGTCAGCCCAACCTAACACTAACTACTAAAGAAAACACACAAAAACAAAACCTACTTAAGTACTAAAGGGGGGGGGGGTCCCAGCGAATTACACCACCCAAAACTAAGGACCTCGTCTTAATTTTATTCCCATTTATGATATGGCTACCATTCCCTAAATACAGCCTAAAGCTAAGGGGATTGGCCTAGAGCCATGGCACATAGATTAATAGATACACAACCTGAGGCAATTCCTAACAGAATACATAAATTAATATTCATATGGGCAGACAAAAAACTTCCATTCGTCAGCGTGGGTCTAGCCGAAACAAAACAAAATCCTTAATAGCTAGCTTAACAACTAACTTAAAAACTAAATTACAAGCTAGGAAGCTAAAGCTAATCACAACGGACAGTCCTATCAAGGCATATTAATTCACGACGACACACGCGACGAACGGAGAAACACACACAGTTCACGAAAAACACAGTCCGGGAGTCCACGGGAACACAGTTCACTTGAAGCACGGAGAACAGTTCGCTGCTCGAAACAGGTGCATCACTCAGGTAGCCAAGGTCAAGGGTAACAAAAGGCACATACCCATGACTCGCTCGCTGGCATCTTGAGGTACGTCAGATGTCTAACGGAACAACGTTGCACACCTCAATTATCATCCGATTCTAACCGCCTGCGTATGCAGTCATCTTGGCCGGCTGGCCTCTCGTATGATGTCATCTTTGGCCGGACTGGCCCTGGTTATGCTGTCATCTGGCCCGGTGGGGCTTGGAGGAGCTGCGGCAAGTGTAACGAGAATCGGAAAAGAATGAGCGTGAAAAACGGCGGCAAATTCAAACATCAGCTGAATTCGAACGTGGCTATATCGACGGCGAGACGAAACGGCACGACAAAAACGGCGAAACTCGACGCGACGACGAACCAGGCGCACACGGAAATTAATAATGCCTACCTAACCTTAAAAACTACCCTGTGGAGAAAACAACAACAAACAGGCGAAAAACAATAAAAAAACTCCCGCTCAAACAGCACTAGACAATGACTGAACTGCGTAACGAAACAGACTAAATTTAAACTTCATTTCGGGAGAAAAAAACGTAAATCACCGAGAATGGAAGGAAAAACTGGTCCATTTACAAAAAATAACAATAATTTCTTGTGCCATAAAGAATAATTGCCTCGTGTATACTATTAACCAGGGAATGGGAGAAGGGAGACAGGAGAGGGGGAGGGGGGAGTTCAAAAGAACTCAGCCACTCAACTGAAACGAGACAAAGAAACAATTTTCGGAAATTAACCAGTTGATGCTATTAGGAATTTCTCCACCAGTATCTCACTGCAATGCATCATGAAAATCACAATCAAGCAAAAGCAATGGAAAAAACAATGGTCAAACATCGAAAAAAAAAACAAGAAAAAAATAAAATAATAAAACAATAAACTGCTCTCAACCTAAAGTAAGCAGAAAACAATGATTAGTGCACAATTAAGAAAACATACGTCTGGTGTCAAAACGCAAAAAAAAAGATGCTTCATAAATCACACAGAGCAATACTTAAAAATACTAATCATAACCATATATAAATCACGGAAAACTTATCACTAGTGCAAAACATCATAAACTACAGAACATATCGAAAACTGCATAAAATCAGTGGATAAGAAAATACGATTTGCATGTAAAAACGCTTCATCAAGCTTCGTAAATCACACAAATACATAAGCAAATAAATCATAATTAATAAAAACAAGCTTAAACTAATTCAACTGCTGGCGCACAAACCTGAAAAAAATACAAACAAAAAACAATCAGTGGCCACACAACAGAAAAAATACAGTTTCCATCCCAGAATGAAGGAGGAAACAGAGCGATAAGCTAACGGGGATAGGAGGGGAAGAAGCCTTACTGTTGCCCTTCCCTAAACCTCAACTAAATCCCTCACAAAAACGCAAAGAACACGTCGCTCACTCTCAACTTCGGAGAAAATAAAGTTACAAAGAACCACGAGAGAAACGCTCTCAAAAAACTAAAGAAAAAAGGGAAGTTGATTGTCGCAACTGCAAAGGTACCCATCTTAATCCTTTCCCATAAACCAAAAACCACCAAAAAACACCCATCACTAACAAGAAGGAAAATGAAGAGAAAGATGGAAAACAAAGATGACAGCCCGTCATACTTACTGAAATAACACTTTCATGGCGACGAATTCCGCAATAACACAAGGGAAATACTTCCGTAGCATCGAATCCTGGCCGTCACGTTACCAGTTACGTGAGTAACGGAGCCGCAACGATCAAGACCGAAAACTTCGCATCCTGGTTGGCACGGCACCACTTAATTTAATCTAAAAACCTTTGTACTTTTTGAACTCCGGAAAAGTTTTCTCAAATATGATTGCTCCCATTGTTTGCGTAATTCAATGTCCATTTTATTCACTAGCCAAAAACCCAGAAAATAGCGCATTTATCAGTTGGAACGCACAACATATTCAAGGATCTTAAATGATTCACAGTATTGTAGAAGAGTTTTCTTCCTCCGACTGCCGAGTTTTATACTACACAATCTACCAAAAAGTAATTAGACACTTTCGATTTTAGACGTTTTGTCGAATATCTACAGAGTCGAGTCACATTATTATGACCGCCAGCCAATATCCCGAATAACCGCCTTTAGCGGCACGGACAGCAGCTAGACGGCGTGGGAGTGGGTCAATAAGATTCTGGTAGTTTTCTACTGGTAGCTGCTGCCATGCAGACTGTAAAGCATCCGATAGCTGCTGAAGGGTACGCGATGGTTGTTCCATAGCACGCACATGACGATCGAGGTGATCCCAAAGGTTTTCGATTGGGTTGAGGTCTGGGGAATTAGGGGCCAGGGTAGTACTTGGAGCTCTTGGTCGTGTTTCTCAAACCACCCCAGAACAATTGCAGCCGTATGACACCTCGCATTGTCTTGCTGGAACGTGCCATCTCCCTCTGGGAAGACAGTCGCCATGCATGGGTGTACTTGATCTGCAATTATGAATAAATAACCGAATCGGTTGAGAGTGCCTTCCACAGGTATCAGTGGGCCCAGACAATGCCATGAGAACACTCCCCACACCAAGACGCTGCCGCCACCAGCCTGGATTCGCCCAACAATGGTTGCAGGATGCTTGTTCTCGGAGGTTTCTCGCCTCACCTGCCAACGGCCGTCACTTCTGTGGAGCAGAAGTCGCGACTCATCGGAAAAGGCAACCTTTTTCCAGTCAGAAATGGTCTAGTTTCTGTATTGTTGGGCAAATTGAAGCCGTTTTTGGCGATAAACCATCTGTAGTGGTTTTAGAGACAAGTCTGGTAGCACCCTCGTTGGTTTGAGCGGAAAGTTGGTCCACTGTAGCTCTTCCGTTGGCCTTCACACACCTTCTCACCCGACGTTCACCTGTCTCATCAATGGCACGTGGTGCTCCACAGTTCCCGTACCGTTTTTTCCGAACGGTCCCACTTTCCCAGTCATGGTACACTTTAATTACAGCAGCACTAGAACAGTTCACAAACTGCGCGGTTCCCGAAATACTGCCACCCTTGTCCCGAAAGCTGATTATCACCCCTTTTCCAGATCCAATAAATCACATTTCTTACCCATTGCAGCAATGAGTGATATGTTTTTAACATAGTTGAACCCTACCTTATATAGTCACCTAACCAATTCCCAACACCTGACATAGTTACTAGGCTGGGCAACCTCGAAGACAAACGTAGGAGGTGGTCATAATAACGTGACTCGATCCTGTAGAAAAATACTTACGCTGATATGAAGGGATATTGATTTCGTATCAGCTAAGGAGAAGAAGTTGATATTGGTATCCGGTCCAAAAATCAAAATTTGGAAAAAAACCCTTATCGTTTTGTTTATTTTTGAGATTCGACTCATTCTATCGGCGATATCTTTCTGAAGTTTCACGTTATATGCTTAGGCATTTTATAAGAGTAGCTCTACGGAGGGTTGATTCAGATAAAATGAGACGACTTTGTAGTTCTGTTACGAAGGTGTAATACCATGGCGCCACCATCGGTTGTGTTCGATGTGAGAACCACGTTGTTGGACTATCGCCCGGCACCGTAATTTCCACTGAAGTAGGCTGAGTTTGAAGGACTCCAAGGGAAGTTCGTTCCACACCTGCTGACTGACACACTTTTCATAGCCCATCAACGGTTCTTGGTCGGCGACTTCCGAGCCGTCGTTTCAGGAGACCAAAACCACAGAAATCCATTGGTGATGCGTCAGGAGATTTTACAGGCACATGAGAGAAGGGAATAACTCGTATGCCCGTCTCCTGTTCCATCTGCCTGTAGTAAGCCACAGATGACTTGGCAGTGTGGCTTGATGCCTTGTCCATGTGGATCCAAACTTTTGATTGCTCACCAGGGTACAGACTTGGGATATCCTGCCGATATATGTGGTCCATTACATTACTCTGGAAGTAAGCTGCACTAATTTTACAGTTTCCAGGAATTCGACGAATCGTGAGCAGTCCACGTGAGCAATATCCGGCAACCACCATGAAGCCCTTTGAAAACTTTTCCTTGCACCTTCGGACAAAATCGGACCTGGCCTTGCCCCCTTTTTCGCGATAGTAAATTGCCCTGGATTTGTTGGTGTCATCGAGGTACATCCAAGCTTCATCCAAGGAGATAACCCACTTCCATCGGTCACCTGCAAGATGGTTTTCATACAGTTTTCTAGCGTTGGTGAATCGTTCCTGCACGTGCCTGGCCGACAGTCTGTGACCGCGCGCTTTATGACGTCGCTCCAGCCCAAGATTGTCATGAATTATTCTGGAGACTGTTGCCTGTGAAATACCTTTCTTTTGGGCTAGACTTCTCTGTGTGGGGGGATTTTCTTTCAGCACTTCAGACCGGATTTCTCGCACCACCTGAGCTGGGCGCGTTGGCTGGGGCTTGTTTCTGGTCTGCTTCTCTGCTCGTCCACGTTCATTAGATGGTCGCAATTTGTTCTTTTTGATTATTTGACCCACAGTAGCTTTGGATACCACAATACCATTTCGTTTGCATAATTCCACAATGCACGAAAAACTGAAGTTAGCGTCGGAAAGGCCAAACATATACCCTTCCCATAAAGCTGTGATTTTGGAAGCCATGTTTCAGCACGAAATGTCCCAAATAAGTGTATACAAAGCTAATCCCCATGAATAGTGGACGAGTCATGCAAATCACATTCCGTCAAGGTTATACGCGGCGTTTAAAGTCGTCTCATTTTATCTGAATCAACCCTCCGTATACATTTGACTAACAAATCATGCAAAAGACATTTTGGTAATGCTTGCGTATGCGCAATTAAACATCATTTAGTAAAAAATGCTCATATTTCATCAACTATTTAATATTTTTATATTCTGATTGCAGTGTTGTCTCTATTGTAATTTGTCAAATTCCTGAAAATGGCATTGCATTGGGTTGAAAACCCTGCATGTTATAAATAAAAAAAAAACATAAAAATATTTCGATTTTTTTTAAAGAAACCTTTAATCTCCATGAATATACGTGCTATTCTCATCCAAATGAACACAGATAAGTAAAAGAAGCCTCCTAATCATATGCTACAGCTGCAACGCATTTCAAGTATTATTTTTTACATTATTTTTTTGTACTTATATTTGTTGCTGATCCGGTATTTACCTTCGGGACAAAACCTTCGCTGAAATATACGAGGTTTAACGTACTCTTTACACCCCTGAAGTTTCAGGATAATTCGTCAAGTATTTTTTATAGATATTTGACAAAACGTCTAAAATCGAAAGTGTCCAATTACTTTTTGGTAGATAGTGTGTTTGGTCGAAATGCCTTTTGATATAGGACATTGTTATTTGCTTTTTATTCTCTTATTGTTCGCTCAACAACTTCTAAGCTCCCCGATAGTTGCCATCAGTTGTATCCAATACTTGCAATAAGATTGCAATATCTCCTATGAGTTTAAGATAATGCAGTTTCAGTTCATCATTAATCAGTTCGTTTTTATGAATCATCGAAGTTACAAATCGTTGAAGGCTGCTCATTCTTAGTAGAAAACGGAGCTAGCAAAAGCATGAAACGCAGTAGAAAAACCATGTTGGGTGGGGGGAGGAATGATTGGAGTGGCATTTACTGATAGTTTTTTTATAATTTTTTTAGATTTTCTACTATGGTTTCGTACACCTGAATATTGCAACGTACAGTAACAATTTACGGTGTCCGAAAATACATGGATCCCCCCCCCCCCGGGGGGGGGGGGTGGGGGGTTTGGTTTGTGTGTGCAAAGAGTGGATATTTACTAAATCGGTGACGCTTTATAATTTTGCCACTATTGTAGACGGAATTCTTTTTCTCTAGCATGGTTCAAAAGTTAGTTTCGAAACTTCTCAGAGCTTACACACGGGGCATTGAGAAGACAGGGTCTTTAATCAGCCTCAATGGTAATACCCAAGCGGCTCGAACCCAGATTCTCCATGTAGTCTAGCCATCTGTTTCTAGGCCGACCCCTTGGATTCTTAACATCGGCTTGGAAAATAGCAACTGCCTAAGAAGACCATTTTGCAGCATCCGTACCATGTGGCCATACTAACGCACCTGAGATCTCTCAATGCGAAAAAGTAGCTGCTCAACACCTAAAAACTCTCTTAATGTGCTGCTGTGCACTCTATCTAGTAGGGTAACACTTACCGCTCCTCTCAGGAATCTCATTTCAGCCGCTAGCACCCGCGATCGCACTCTTTCGATCATTACCCAAGACTCATGACCATAGGTGAGAATGGGGACAAAGACGTGGGTGACTTTAACCAGCCCCACACGCGATGCAGTATGAATTCTCTCGTTCATCAACATCATGAGATATATGTGTCACGTATTTCCAGTAACCAACGAGACAAGAAGGTGTGGAGAAATCAATAATTGTTTTTTAATTACAATTAAGTATAAATTGTACAAATTAATATGATTAGCTTTTAAGAGATAATCCTTAAACTTCTTTGATGTGGATTTTACTATGGTAAGAATAAATACAAGAGTTGTTCCTGACGGAAAACAATTAGTTAATTATCGTTGTCAGTCCGTTATGGCGACGAGAACCAAGGAAAGTGCTTGCACCTCGAAGCTCAGCAGTGGATTGTCTTCACTTCTTGACGATTCCTGTATTCCGGGAATTTGTCATCGGGAAGCAGTCGCACAATTAAAGAGATGAGAACTGAAGGCTTCAAAATATAATAAAATGCAAACAGTTAGTGAGAAATCATTAACGCTTGATAATAGTTTTGTCTCATTAAATTTATTGGAGCAAGTATATCAATATCTAAATTTAGTGTAAGTCTATTAATATAAAGTTCCAAGCCGCAATAGGCTACATTTAATAAATTAATCCATATGCAGATAAAATATTATTCTACGAACCAAACCATTGCAATATGCAATTATCAAAATAGTTTTACGCACAAAAATCTACTAAGTCAATCAAGTTCAAAATAAAATCACTTAGCTTCACAATGAGCATCTTCCAAAGCCGTCAGAGACGAAAGCGCTGATTCCTTTAGTAACAAACCAATGATCCGTAAATATTTCAACTCGATACCACTTTCTAATCTGTCTCCAAATTCCCAATGCTCCAGCCGAACCAATAACTACGTTCGTAAAAATTATATGTAGCAAACTTGAGCAGTGGCAGTTCCGTCTATTCTAATCGGGTAGAAACGCTTCTTCGTCTACAAGAATAGCTATGCGAGAGCTTAACCGCTACTTTTAATCAAACCAGGAGGGATGGGGGCTTCTTTCGTATTCGTAAAATTAAAGTCCATCGTACAATTAATTGGGAGAACGTAAAGCAAAATTTTACTCAACTTAGAAAGGCCTTCCAAAATTTCCCCGCCTCTCTTCTGATAATGTTTCGCTCTGCTTTTTGGAACATGGCCATTACTTCTTGGAGGGAAGATGCTCCTTCTCTAAAAATCCTTCCTTGGCTTCTCTCTTGTCTCTTTTCCTTTTATCAACGTCCACTCTGGCTCCCTCTGCCTACTCATTTTTCTATGGCGCTCAAAAATCGACGAGCTTACCTCAGCTCGGGGGGGGGGGGTAGCGTACTCCTGATCATGTCTAAAATAAACAGACCTGGCATTGCGAGAACGCTGTCTGTTTTTCTGACAATATGTTTGGATGCTCTTAGACTCACTTGTCAACCATGACCTTTCTGGTAAGGGTGACCTTGAAGTAGCAGTGCTACAACCAGCATAGCTCACAGAATCCCTGAAGCACCCAATCCCTGACCCACGGTAAGGATGCATGCATTCAGGGGATGATTTACTTTGTTACTTTCAAAAAATTTTTTGATTAAGTATCGTCTTTGTATTGAATATAAGAAGGAAGTTAAACTTTTAAAGAAACTTTGCGTTGACTCTTTTTGGCCGATTATCTAACTGAAGATAGTGAACTATGTTCTCGTCAACCCCAACTCTTTTTTTTTTTCCTCACCGAAATCGACTAAAAAGCTCATTATTCGAGAAGGTGTGTTGAAATGTTACAAAATATTTCCGTTTGTATGTACAGGTGTTGGACATGTAAAACACTTATACTGTACATGTGTTAGACCATCTTTGGTATCCAAGGCGACCTGAATTCTCCAGGGAGTTGACAAATATTAGTCCTCGGTGATGGATAATGGAATCTGATACAACTCTTCATGCTAAAATTGTTCCTGTTCTCGTGCAATTGCTGGATGCTGAAATCCAGGCGGAATTTCCAAACTGTTAAATTGCTAACATCATACACACACTGATCAATGAATTAAGAATCTGCGTTTTACTCAATAGAGCAATAATCATGACACGGATAGTGGAAACGCTGTCAGCGGATAGAAAATTTAAGTTAGCATTTGCACTAGTAAGAGGCACGGACGTGTTTTTAGAGACTCAGCTCTTCTTCCGTGGCCTCCATGGTCTAACTTAATCCCATGTGATTTTTTCGACCTTTAAATGTAAAGACGTGTGTGGCTGGAACTTTAAAACAAAAGAAATTCAGAAATGCAAGGAGTTACGTTTGCGTATTAAACAGAGTAGAAAGAGGAGTTGTCGGGTTTCCGTGGTGTAGTGGTTATCACATCCGCCTTACACGCGGAAGGTCCCCAGTTCGATCCCGGGCGGAAACACAAATAATATTTTTTCTTATCTTATTAGGCAGCAATTCTGCGTCTATTTCGAAAATTAACAATTTTGTAGATGCGTATGTTAATTTTTTTGATCTATAAATTTGAATATTCATTTGTCATCTATAATGAATTTATTTTACTCTTAAAAATAATGGTAGATGCCAAAATAACTTCAGCTGCAGACTTAAAACTGATACAAAATACAGAAGAAATGTTATGAAATTTACTTACGTTTTCAACGTATGCATAAATACGCGGGTCGTCCGGAAAGTAAAGAACGATTGGGTGTATCTCAACAAGAAACAAAAGATATCAATACTAAACCTAACACTACTTTTCTACATAATCAACATTGTTATTGAGGCATTTGTCATAACAAGAAAAAAGTTTTTCAATGCCAATATTATACTCATCTGCCGCCAATGACTGAAAGCGATTGCGATTGCGCACTATGCCGCGCGCAGACCTCCCACCATAGCGACTGCGTGCTTGCCATACAGGGATTATGTTGATTCATGATGACAACGCTCGGCCTCATGCAGCTGCAGTCCCTTTTGCATGAAACTGTAGCCGTACTCGATGGATTTTCTTAATCAGACGCTGCAAAATCTCCCTGTAGTACTCCTTGTAGACTGTTTGTCCAGGCGAAACAAACTCCTTTTAGATAATGCCAGTGCTGTCAAAGAAAATGATGAGCATTAGTTTGTTCTTGAGTTTTGAAACTGGAATTTGTTTTCGCGGAGATGTTGGGGACCGCCATTCCATGCTCTGTCGTTTTGTTTTGGAGTCATATTGATCACGTTTCGTCCCCAGTCACAATTGAATCCAGAAAATTCGGGTTGGCATCTGCGGCCTCGATGAATTCTGTGCAAGCATCCACTCTGTTTCCTTTCTATCGTTTCCCGTGTTCGAACAGTATTCGGACGTCCCGAGTGTTCGTCGTCTTTCAGCTCTTCCCGGTCATCACGAAATCTAGCGAACCATTCAAAAATACGTGCCCGAGATAGTGCATCATCACCATAGACTTGCTTTTTTCCAAGCTTAAAACCGAATTTAACGTTTGCCCTTTGTTCCATGTTTAAGATTGGAACGTCAACGAATGACTGCGTGCGGTTGAAGCACGAGAAAATATAGGCGCGCGCAACTTTATTGTTGCAACTTGTACACGGCAACAAGGATAGTTTATAGGTTGAAAACACGCATCGTCGTCGTCGCAGATGCTTTAACACGTTCAAAGTAGCGTCAGTCTCGTTTATTTATTAATTGTCGAACCCTGTACATTGAAAAAGCGGTGGATTTCATAAGCGACAATGGATTCATCGACTTACTATTTTGAAACGGATACCTTTCAAAAACAGATAAAATCAACAGTGAAGCAATTGAAGTTAGAGAAATAAATGGACGTCTAGAGTGATACGGATACTTAAGCGTAACTATCCCCAAACACATAACTTATACCATCCTGAAAAGTGTCAAGATGGGCTTGAAACAGCGGAGAAAGGAAGTCAATAAAACCAAGATGGATTTTGCTACTTTCACTTACAATAATCCTAGCATCAGAAAAATCACCAACGTTTTTCAGGAGCATGGCCCGGAGTGGCCTATAGAACTACGAATAATAGCAAATTCTTTCTTAACCCCAAGAAGAAGATCCAAGAAGAGAACGTGTATAAACTATGTGGGATGTATAAGCTCGAATGCCCAGACTGCGAAACCTATTATATCGGATCCACAAAACGATCATTTACTAAGAGATACAATGAACATAGAAGATCCTGGTTAAACAAGGATAAGAAGTCAGCCTATGCTGAACATCTGGTCACAACAGACACAGGATGCTCCCAATTGAAGATTGTATGACAACTATATGGATTGAAAAGAACCCCGAAAGAATTGCCATACAAGAGGAACTCGAGATAAGGAAACATCTAAGACTCAACAAGGACAAATTACTAAACAATCAGGTTTATTTCGATAGAGATACTATCATAGATTTCATAATTGATTTTACTGACAAGACAGACCGGAAATAGATACCTCTATTAGGTCCACCCATTTATCACAAACTTCGTCTTTAAGTTTTTATTAGGAGCTTTAGCATAAAAGCTACTTACAAGAATGCGCCCTTGGTCTGTACGTTTATCCGGCCGTCCGTCCGTCCGTCCGCCGTTTGACCGATAACTTGAAAACGAATTAACTTTTTCAAATTCTGTTTTCAGAAATATGACCATCAAAGTCTTAGCTCGGCCGTATTAACTTTTCAGAATTTTTCGTGGACCCCTTCAAGTCGAATTCACGTGCTAAAACAGTGAGTGTAAAGAATACCAAGATAATGGCATGTCATATAACAATCGATTTGTCAAGAAGGAATACATTGTTACTTTCTGTTCATCTTTTAAGCATTACTGACATCGGCGCGCGCACATGAAATCGCTTTGTCGACGCACGATTGCTCAAGTGCTCAAGTGCTTATTAAGTATCGGAAGAATGGAACTACTTATTGTTTTATAAAGTCAGTCCGTCCTCTTCATAATTTCTACATTTTTTGAGGTACAGTATAAGGTTGAAATTCGGAATGTAGCTTACTATAGGCATGCCCATCTGCACTATTTAGTTTGGTTTTGATTAGTACACTGGGGTCGGAATTACGGGGGTGGGATTCAGGGAGGGCAACATATCTGTGTGCTATTTAGTTATGTAAAGGCGTGAAATTCGGTATCCAGATTCCTCTAGGCAAGATCTACAGTATTATCAAGTTTAGGCCCAATTGTTCCAGGGAGGTCGGATTTGCGGGGGTGGTCCTTAGAACTATGGCAACATATGGCATGTGATATATCATACGTTCGGAAATGATGAAAAAGGAAAGAAGTTACCAGGTTTTTTAAATTTTATACATATTACGTTCGAGAAAATCAATTTTCTTGATTAAAAAAACTTGTTGAGAGGTAAAAAGTGCAGTTAAAGGGGTAAAAATAGATGACCACAGGATCTGCCACTTGCCTTCCCCTACTCGGTGGGGGGGGGGGGTTAATTTCTTTTTAATAAATGTATAAATGTATTTCTGCTTCACTCAGTTCACTGGTAAAGCTCCTTCTTGGAATGTTTACAAGATTTTATTTTTTATGATGTCCTCCAACTGCAGAATTGTAGACCACCAATCAGTGGTCCTTTTCCCTGATTGGTGGTCCTATCACTGTTTTTACCTATATATACTGATGATTTTGTATTTCACATTTGTTACTTTTGTTAATGCCCGTTGAAGATGGTGTAAAACCGAAACGCGTCAAGGCAATAAGAGCTTAAGTATCCGTATCACTCTAGACGTCCATTTATTTCTCTATACTAAGTGATACTAGTCCAATGGAAATTTTGAATTGAAGTTAGACTTCTTTAAGAACCGTTTCGAGTGGCTTATCCAAGTAAAGCCATTTCCATCATGGGTGCGTGCCATCATTAAAGTACATAAAACTGGATCCCTATTCGCCATGGTAAACTGCACCGCTTCCACTTTCTACAACATTGCTAAATATTATGCTGAAGCTTTGGAGGAGGTTTGCCCAATAATCGACAGCCTTCACCCTGAAAAACAGCCTCCTGGTTATGGAACGCATTAGGGATATTCAACCGTTCACGAATGTTTCCCTCATATCCTTAAACGTGGTTAATTTCTTCACTAACATCCCATTTGATAAAGTGTCGTTATCATTCATGATGCCATTTCCAAACCCGATGTTGATCCGTTCCTAGCCCATGATTTCATCGATGACCAGTATAATCAATATATCTTAAAAAGATGGGTATTAAATGAAAGGTAAACTCTCCAAGTTTCATTTGGCAACGCTGAAAAAATCCGCCAGTTTGGAAACGCTCACTAGAGGCGCATTTCAACCACCTACCTCCTTGTCCAGTACTTTAACCTACCTCGACATGCTATCGCACTGATTGTTGGGGCCAATGACCTGCCCTGATGCTGTGGCCCCCCAGATAACCCGACCTAACAGCCTGCGATTTCTTTCTGTGAGGCTACGTGAAGGATGGCGTCTTCGTACCCCATTCCCGCATGACTTAAAAGAGGTTTAAAGCGGCGAATTTCCCAAGCGATCGACGCAATTGGTGAAAGGATTCTGGCAAGAATTTGAATATCTTTTAGATGTCTGTCGTGTCACAAAGGGCTTCCATATCGAGAGGAGCTTGGAGAGTTTATCTTTCATGTGATATCCGTATTTTGTAAATATATCGATTATACGGCTCACAGCTAGGTTTTCTTTTTGCATCATTCATTTTGAATAACTCTGTATATGGACATTCCAATTCGCTCTCACTCGGTGTCTTAATGAGATCCCCCATTAGCTCCATCACATCTGAACCCTTCGTGCAGCAGCACACAGAAGATATGTTTCTGAACCATCTATTGGATGATAAGAAGATTCTGTTTTACGCCCGATACGTCGATGATACTATCATTGTATTTGACAATAATTTCATCGCGGCCATCGATATCTTAGATATTCAACAGTTTCCACCCAATCTGCGATCACGACGGAAGAAGATATCGTCTGCAAGCTTAACTAAATGGATTTCACCATCATCAAGGAGGTTCCCAGAAAGAAGTTTAACTTCACGATCTTCAGAAAGCCAACTACTACGAGCAATACCATTGACTTTACGTCTAACCATCAAAACCAGCATAAGCACGCCGCTATCCGTTATGATCAACATATTACAGAGACTAACACTGTTTTTGATATTGCCAAAAAGAATGTATTTCCCATCCAGAATACGAGTGTCATCCTTGGGAAGGTGAAGCAACGTGTTAACCTCAGACGGCCAGCACCAACTCCGATCCGAAAAACTACACCGCCTTTACTTACACAGGCCCAAAACTCAACAGAAACTCAGTAACAACAAGATTTTTTCTAAAAATGTATCTAAAATATCCGATTGAATTCAATTCACTTTTTAAAGTGGTGCCTAAATGCTTTTCTTATATGTAGAGCTGGTAGTGTTGTCGTTTATGGCGAACTTCTCGACACTCGACGAAAATAATTTATTTCTCTTCAATGAAAACGCAGGACCATAAAACACATGTATTATATACAAATGTTAGTAATTTGTAATGGCTAAAAGTCATAATTAGACGGGTTCAAAATTGAGTTATACTTTAATTTTCAGTGGAATTATCGCTAACAGGCATGCGCAATGCTGCCATTATTGTGCTCCTTATTTACATAGGAAACAGTTTGACTTAATATGTATTCATACTGGATTTTGAGTCGCTTAGGGAGCCAATTAATTTAGAACAATTATTTTAAATTGAAATTAATTTCAACTCATTCTTTAAATGCGAAACTGTCCATTGCGAGCAGAAACCGCTAAATACAGTAGTAGACCAGTTGAGAATGCGTGGTACTGCCGCTGACTCTATAACAACGATATAGAGATCAGTGGGTACTGCATTACCATAAAGATGTTAATAAAAAGCTTTCGCGAAGTCGGTCGTTTCATCGCCATTTTTTCCCAATTTTTGGTTTTTGACTTCAGATTCGTATAGATTATCAAAAAGTGAGTAGAAGTTATAAGAGGCTCACATGTCCTGTCTATGCGGATTATAACCTTTACTCACTTTTTGATGGTCTATCCGAATCTAAAGTCAAACTCAACATATTCGAAAAAAAACTGGCAACAGAACGTACGACTTAGCAAAACCAGCAACGATATTAAAAACAAAAATAGCAGCAGAGGAGTAATGAGGTCTCTTGAAGAACCAAAAGAATTACAAGAAGTTAGATTTAGCGTATTAAACAGAGTAAAAATATAAATTGTTGTGTTTCCGTGGTGTAGTGGTTATCACGTCCGCCTAACACGCGGAAGGTCCCCGGTTCGATCCCGGGCGGGAACACAAGCGAATTTTTTTCTTTCTTACTAGATAGCATTTCTGCGTCTAATTCAAAAATTAACAACGTCGATTATACCTATGTTAAATATTTTTTATCTATAAATTTGAATATTCATATGTCGCGTATAATGAATTTATTCGGAGTCTTAAAAATAATGGTGGATTCCATTATTTCAGCCGCAGATTTAAAACTGATACAAAATAAAATATTGTATACATTCCAAGCAGGAGCTTTAGCTGTGAAGTAGGAATATATTTATACATTTATTAACAAGAAATTAATCCCCCCTCCCCCCATCCGGGTAGGGTAAGCAAGTAGGATCATCTAATTTTATCCCTTCATCTGCACTTTTTATCTCCCCCACCCCCAAGTTTTTTAATAAAAAAATTTATTTTCTCGAACGTAGTATGTAGAAAATGAAAAAAAAACTCGTATCTTCTTTCCTTTCTCACCATTTCCAATCGAATGACATATCACATGCCATAGTTCTAAAGATGTTCAAGTGACTGTCACCCCCTCAAATCCGACCCCACTGGAACAATTGGGCCTAAACTTCATAGTCATGTAGACCTTGCCTAGAGGAATATGGATACTGAATTTCACTCCTTTACGTACCTAAATAGCACATAGATCTCTCTGTCTCCCACGCCCCCGTAATTCCGACCCCAGTGATCCAATCAAAACCAAACCAAATAGTTTAAGTGCACATGCCTATAGCAAGCTACATTCAGAATTTCAACCTTCTACCTCAAAATACGAGGCGTGTTTTTTAAGTAAGGTCCGTTTGAGCATAAGTACACAACGAAAGGTTATTTCAAAAAAGTAAATTTATTTTCAGAAAGTACATACTTCACTCTATTTTTCGACATAGTTGCCAATTTTGTTCAAACACTTATCATACCTCTTAACCAATTTTAAAATACCCTCTTCATAGAAACTTGCCGCCTGCTCTGATAACCAAGAGTTCACTGCCGTTTTCACGTCGTTGTCATCATTGTTCGTTTGAGAGACCTGTTATTGTGAAGCGCCTGTTCTCACGAATCTTCGCTTCAACTGAAGCCACCAAATCGTCTGTAATCAAAGAACGGCGACCGCAGCGGTTCTCATCATGGACATTGTCATGGCCATCTTTGAATTGTCGTACCCACTTACGCACTTTGCTTTCACTCATAACAGTATCACCGTACACTTCGCAAATCTGTCGATGAATTTCAGACAGGTTCCTTGCTGACAAAAACCGTATCACTGACCAAACCTCACACGCGGCGGGCGTGTTGATAGTCTTAAACATTTTGAAAGCACAGAACAGAACCGTACAGGTTAGCTACAGAGCTGAAATTGAGCACAGCTGTTCCCGAGGCATGCCGGTACACGACGCACGCGCTCGTTGCGATATGCGCGCGAACTACTAGTGTCTACAACAAAACGGACCTTACTTAAAAAACACGCCTCGTATGTTATGAAGAGGACGGACGGACATTAGAAAACCAATAAGTAGCTCCTTAAAAATATAGTTTATGAGCACTTGAGCTATCGTGCGTCGACAAAGCGATTTCACTTGCGCATGTCGATGTCAATAATCCTTAAAAGATGAACAGAAAGTAACAATATATTCCTTCTTGACAAATCGATTGTTATATGACATCCTTTTATCTTGGTATTCTTTACAGTCACTGTTTTAGCACGTAAATTCGACTCGAAGGGATCCACGAAAAATTCTGAAAAGTTGATAGGGCCGAACTAAGACTTTGATGGTCATATTTATGAAAACAGACTTTGAAAAAGTTAATCTGTTTTCAAGTTACCAGTCAAACGGCGGACGGACGGCCGGCCAGATAAACGTACAGACCAAGCGTGCATTCTTATAAGTAGCTTTTTGCTAGAGCTCCTAATAACTAGGAAGGGGGAACCTTATCCACCAATCAGGAAAAAGCATCTTTAATGCTTAAATAAATCATGTTAAAGCATAAGATACGCATTCTTGTTCAGTAGGCGATGGCTGCAACTAAGAATCATCCCGAACTATGCCACCGTGAAGTTTTGAGGCAAGTCTCGAGCCGTTCGACGAACCGAGTCGTCGAAGAAATACGTTTCTTACACAGGAAAAAGTCAGTCTGAAGAACTCGTTATTGGCTACACACCCAACATCCATCTCACCTTTAACGATAGCATCAAGTCTTCCGTCCACCAAGAGAACGCCATAAAATATGCCACGATGATCAGAAAACTGGATCGTCAATAAAGAACTAGAAAAACCAAGTTTAGTCATTTCAATTTCCATGATACTGTCATCAATCTTACCGATGTTACCTTCTCGGATAAAGAACACGTGCTATTAAGCAAGAACCTCAAATTAGATGATAAAAATATAAATTTCAGGGAAAAACAAAAAGAAAAACCCACTAAATGCAAGAACCTGAAATAAATATTGCGGGAAATGAATGTGGATAGTACAAGAAATAATTGACTCTTTAACCACAACAAGAAGTAAATAATAAAAAGAAAAATACGACCTAATCCTAGAAGCGCCTTTCGAGGGCGAAGCTCTCATCATTCAGCAGGTAGAAGAAGGGAGTAACACACCAGATGATACTGAATGTGAGGACAAGAAGGACTGATATATATAAGGAAACTGAACCAATGACGGAAAAAATTAAACTCGAGAGAAGAAGTAATTTTCAGTGATTGGCAAATTATAATTTAATAATATATCTAAGAGTCAAATTAATGAAATTCTAAGGTTGATCAGATTATGCGTTAATAACAATATCTTCTTATATAAAGGTAAGGTCTGCAATATGAAGAATGGCACCCCAATGGGGTCCTGCCTCAGCCCCATTTTAGCTGACATATTTCTTAAGTCTTTTGAAGATATTCTTAGGAATTCGGGCCACTATTTTCCTAAATATTGGTTCCGCTACGTAGACGATATTTTCGCCATTTTCAATTCTGACGTTTGCGATATCCAACAATTCACCGACCATTTGAACTCCTTTTTCCCCAGCGTTCAATTTACGTATGAGTTAGAGGTGGATGGCAAATTGCCCTTTCTGGACGTCCAGATTTCAAGGAAGTCCGATTCCCTCACTTTTGAAGTATATCGCAAACCCTCTAATCGTCTCAATTTTATCCCCTCTGATTCCAGCCATCCGTGGAATCAAAAACTTTCCGCCTTCATTTCAATGGTTGTTAGAGCCTTACATCTTCCCTTAGATAACACGGCCCGAGATAAAGAAATCACCTTAATAAGGAGGATCGCCACCAAAAACGGATACAGTCAAGGCACCATAACGAAATTACTTAAGAAGAGGATGTTCAAAAAATTCATTAAGGACAATACTACACTTGTGCACACTAAAAAGATGTCTAATACTATTTCATTACCCTTCAACAACCAATTAATCAAAGGTCTACACTCAATATTTGGTAATCACAATCTTTCCCTATCCTACAGCAACCCCAACCAGGCTAGACTATTACTAGGTAATCCGAAAGATAAAATCCCACCACTACAGAAGGCAGGTCTCTACAAGATCAAGTGCTCCCAATGCTCCAAGGTTTATTTTGGACAAACGGCCCGCAACTTCACAACCCGATTCAAAGAACATATGGCCCACCGGAAGTACGGAAGAAGCAACCATTCAGCCGTGGCTAAACATTCCCTGGATACGGGACACGACATCTCCATTCAAAACTTTAAACTCGTTAAAGCAATAAATCAAAAACGGCTCCTTGACGCGTTTGAAAGTATGGAGATCTCATCAGCCAACAGCGACAATTTGCTTAACTTAGTCAAAGGACCAATCAGCGAATCTCAGCCACATTATCCAATCACTGAAAATTACTTCTTCTCTCGAGTTTAATTTTTTCCGTCATTGGTTCAGTTTCCTTATAAATATCAGTCCTTCTTGTCCCCGACTACTGGATCTCATAGCTCCTCGTGCCCCTCGTCAATCAATAATCAACTTATTCATCCTTATAGGAAAGGACCCAATCTTATCCACTGGATGACTTAAGTAGGTTTCATCTGGCTTCTTGCTTAGTTCAGTGTACTTCCCCTGGTTACTTCCTGGATGAGTGTGGCAGTGAAGGCGTTGCTTTCGGACCGCTCGTTTCGTTTTCCCTGCACTGTTCGATTGTCGTTGTCCTCACATTCAACGTTGTGGACTGATGTGTGTTGACCGTGAATGTGTGTCTCTATCGCGGATGTGTGTTAACCGCTCGCAGATGAGCTTCTTTTTGGACTTCTGCTCGTGATTCTGAAGTGCTCAGGTGCAAAGTTGCTGATCCTAGTTTACTATTAAGAGTGCATCGATGGAATTTCCAAGAGGACTAACAAGGTAGGACTTTTTTAAGCCTTTTACACTGTGTCGTTCTGAGTAGGTGCGTCCTTCTAAGGACGGCAAAACCCAGCACCACACCTGCTTCATGGCGACGTCAGGCGCTGCGTCGACGAAATCCGCTAGCATTACTATTAAATATGCTGACGGTCAGGTGTTACCTTGTGATGTAGCGTACAAAGATGCATGTAAGGATCCCAAATTTCTTGCTTTTGACATCATTATAAATGAACAGCTTGAGGCATTACGTTCCGAATTGAACAAAAAAATCTGGACTTGGAAACAAGGTTGGAATCGCTGACTATTGATATTAGCAGCGTAAATTCAAATATTGATAGTTTTAGAGAGGATGTAAAGCGTGCAAATTTGGAAACTACCAACGGCATTGCCAATCTTAGCAATGCTATCAAGGAATTTATGGGCTCTCCCATTACATCCGTTTCGCCCATGTTAGTGGATAACGCTGTTCCTCCATGCGATTGTAAAGAAGGTCCTGTAGGTATGGGCGCGGGCAGCGACAGTAGCTCCTCATCAAGAACAAGCACAAAGAGGAGGTTTGACAATGACTCTGCTGACATTGATGGAGGTGACTGGCGGACTGCACAGAATAAGAGGAACAAAAGAGGTGTTAGGATCGACAATATTAAGTCCACTTTTGATGTCAGCGCTAGTGCCTCTGTAGCCCTTCGAGCTAACAAAGCTAAACACAGTTCTTCCCATATTAATGTCACTCGTGAAAAGGGAGCAATAAATATCCCACCAATCATCGTTCGTGACCATGGGAAGCCAATAAAGGAGATTTTGGAGGAGATCAAAAAGCACCGTACTTCTTGACAAAATTACCGCCTACACAGGTCGAAAGGACACCATAAAGATCAGGTGTCACGACGAAGAGAGTCATAAAACTCTTGTGTCTGAAGTGAAAAGCAACGATGTGCTTAAGATCCAGCATCACCAACTAAAATCCGAAAAAATGCTGAAATACGTTATCCGAAATGTTGATACAACATAAGATCTGGAAGAGTTTTGCGCAGACCTCAGGAAGGCAAACTATTTCCCTGAAAAAGCTATAAGGCTTAAAAAAGCAAATGGTACAGTAGAGATGCCAATGGTTTTGGTCTTACTTGAAAATAATGAACACAATAAGTCATTTTTGAGTTTGAAGCGTTTCGGTCCTCTTGCTGTTATTATAGTGTTATTTAGAGGCAACAAAAGGCCCTTGCAATGCTATAACTGTCTACGTTTTGGTCACGTATCCCAAGTTGCATCGAGTTGCGCTGGCGACCATCAGTCGAGGGATTCTACTAACATAAAAGGCAAAGACCCCCAAAATGTATACGTTGTTCTGGTCAGCACACTTCTAGCTACACCAAGTGTCCCAAATATCCACAAGTTAAAAGGATCAAAAGCACCAAAGTGGTAGAGGGAAAATCCTATGCTTCGGTCGCATCCAGTTCTGCTGATACTCGGGATACACGTACGGTCGACCACAATCAATTGCGTGATGTTTACAGGTTCCTGGGAAATTTGCTAAAGAATGGAAAAGCAGTGCCACAGATTGCCTCTCACGAATCTAACAAATGATCATGGACAGACACACATACAAGATCATTAATCAAGGGAAACTCCGTTGCAATATTTGGAATGCAAGAGGAATCGCTCGCAAGCGCATCGAATTCTACAATTTCCTTACAAACTGGAATGTCGACATCGCCTTCGTGTGCGAGACGCACCTGAAATCTACTCAAGTCTTCACCTTGCCTGGGTATCGTGTTTATCGCAAGGATCGGCCACTGGGTAACAATGCCAGCCACGCTTTTGGTGGAGCAGCGATCATTGTTAAGGACGGTATTGATCATCGTGAGTCTGTCACCCCAGACTTTGTGGGAATGGAATCAGTCTCCGTGATTATAAACGATGTGGACGCAGGCGAAATCAAGTTCATCTCTTTATATAACCCACCCAAGCACAAGCTTGATCCGTGCGAACTTAACGAGCTGCTGTCTGGGCCCATCCCAGTTGTTATTGCGGGCGACTTGAATGCCAAGCACCATGCGTGGAACTCCAAATGCCCCAATCAAAACGGCAATATATTATATGGATATACATTAAACGAGATTGACACCTTCGTTGCTGGTCCCCTTGATGACACATACTATTGCGACCACTCACCTGTTAGCGACGTGCTAGATATTGCAGTACTTAAAGGTTTCCTCAAGCCCTATAATATTTTCACAGTCGACGATTTATCTTCTGACCGTCCAGTGATGCTTATGTTTGAGAGCTTAAACATCGATAAGAAGATTGTGCTCCGCTCTAAACAGGACTGGAAGCTCTTTAGGGATATTCTTAGAGATAATAGCATTCCTTACAAGGAGGTTATTGATAAGGAGGATATCTATAGTAATATTAATGCTATCACCCGTGTTGTCAACGATGCCACTACTTCCAGTACCTCTAGTATCGATCGTAAGCGTCCTGAACATCTCGACCTGCCTCCTTATATCAGGCGTCTTATTCTCGAAAGTAATTCTTACAGAAGATTATGGCAGCGCAAGCGACTTCTCTTTTTCAAGACCAAGTACAACCGGCTTTCTCGCAAGGTTCAGGAGGAGGTTAAATCTCTGCGAAATCAAAGGTGGAGCGACAAACTGAAGTCCTTGTCTGTCCAGGACAACTCGCTCTGGGGAACTGTGAGGGCGTTAAAGGGTAACAGACCAATCCAATTGCCGCCACTGCTTGCAGGCAACGGCAACGTTGTCACCAGTGACGGGGATAAGGCTCAATTGATCGCTGATTCCCTGAAAAGTCAATTTACCACGCCTGGTGAGACAAACTTGAACAGCCTCCAAAACATTCAGCTAGTTAACGATGTGTGTATCGCTTACCAGTGCATTCATCGTGTTCCCACCCCTGAGGAAGTCAATAGTGCTCAAAAAATCTCCGACATTATCAAGCGACTTAAAATCAAGAAAGCAGCAGGTATTGATTCCATAACTAACAGTGCTCTCAAGAACTTGCCTTCTAATATTGTCTCGATCATTACCAAAGCCATGAATGACTGCTGGAGACATGGTTACTTCCCCGATCAGTGGAAAGAGTCTGTTATCGTTACCATACAAAAGGCTGGTCTTAACCCTGCTCTCCCTGTCAGCTATAGGCCTATAAGCTTGTTACCTATGCTATCAAAAGTGTTTGAACGCGTCATTCTTAAGAGATTTAACGACTTCTGTGTGGCTAACAATCTTGTTCGTGAAGAGCAATTCGGCTTTCGCCCAGGTCACTCCTGCCAACTCCAGATCTGGAGGCTTATTGCAGATTTAAACACTCCTCTTAACGCGTCCATCTTGACCATTGACCGCGTTCCCGCTCACGTCATATCACGGTTACAAAAGGCCTTACATCTGTGCGAGAAATGGTTTGCAAGGTGGAGACTCGACCTAAACGTTGACAAGTGCAAGGCGATGTTCATTACGAAGAAACTTCGGAAACTCCCGAGTCCTCTCTTCCTTTCTGGTAAAGAGCTCGAATGGGTAAAACATTACAAATACCTCGGAGTGGTAATAGATGCCAAGCTAAATTGGGGCGACCATGTCTCCTACGCCATCAACAAGGCAAAGAAGGCAAAATTCAGTCTGGTAGCTCTTCTGGGGCGAAACAGCGCGCTTGCATTGGATCGCAAACTATTGCTGTACAGGACGGTAATCCGAACCATCTTGCTTTGTGGTATGCCTGCCTGGGCCACAATATGTAAGTCCAGATGGAAGGACCTTCAAACCTTCCAAAACGTTACCTTGAGGACCATTGCCCAACTTGACAGGAGAGTTGCAACAAATACTTCTATTGCCGACGATTTTGAGATACTTCCCATTGGTAGCTATGTACAGGAGTCACTGAAGAAGTTGCTTCCGAAGATTAAGGACCATCCCAAACCTTTGGTTGCAGAAATTCTGGAGCATCCACTCACGTTTAGAAGTTTCCTCAGGCATCGCAGGCCTCGACACGTCTTGGACATCAATTTCGACGACATCCAAAAGGCCATCTTTCCCGACTACTGGATCTCATAGCTCCTCGTGCCCCTCGTCAATCAACAATCAACTTATTCTTCCTTATAGGAAAGGGCCCAATCTTATCCACTGGATGACTTAACTAGGTTTCATCTGGCTTCTTGCCTAGTTCAGTGTACTTCCCCTGGTTACTTCCTGGATGAGTATGGCAGTGAAGGCGTTGCTTTCGGACCGCTCGTTTCGTTTTCCCTGCACTGTTCGATTGTCGATTCTCCTCACATTCAGTATCATCTGGTGTGTTACTCCCTTCTTCTACCTGCTGAATGATGAGAGCTTCGCCCTCGAAAGGCGCTTCTAGGATTAGGTCGTATTTTTCTTTTTATTATTTACTTCTTGTTGTGGTTAAAGAGTCAATTATTTCTTGTACTATACTCAAATTAGATCTATCCACCCAAACAATGTCGACGTCGCTGTAGAGATCAAGTTAGCTCTAATAAAGATAGACCCCAAAGAAGGTGCAAACACCCGGACTCTAGGTGGTAATGAACTGCACAAGTTAACTAAGGGTAAGAACACAAGCCACTAAGACAAGTTGAATTAAAAACTGCGAGGTCTATCAGGAAGAAGTTATCTGAAAACTCCGCGTGCATCATGAATGCCGATAAAGAGATTGCTCTCGTTATTATTTATGACCAAGGCTACATTGAAAAAGTGTAGGATTTCAAAAGCGAAATGGTTTTATGGACTTACAGTTGACCCCACGGATACATTTCAAAAATGGATAAAATCAACAGTGAAGCAATTGGAAGTCAGACTTCTTTAAGAACGGCTTCAAGTGGTTATGCATGTAAAGCCACTTCCACCACGGATGCGTGGCATCATTAAAGTACATAAAACTGGTTACCTTATTCGCCCAGTGGTAAATTGCACCGCTTCCAATTTCTGCAATATTGCCAAATATTGTGCTCAAGATTTGAAACAGGTTTGTCCACTAAACGACGCCTTCGCCTTGAAAAATAGCCTCCAGGCCATGGAACGCATTAGGGATATTCAACCGTTCGCGAATGTCTCTCTCATATCCTGAGAGGTTGTTAATTTCATCATCAATAACCCGTTTGATGAAACTATCGTTATCATTCCTGATGCCTTGTCCAAATGCGATGTTGATCCGCTTCTAGCCCCATGATGTCATCAGTCCTATTCGTTCCCCCATTAATTCCATCATCGCTGAACACTTCATGTAGCACATAAAAGATAAGTTCGTGAAGCATCTATTGAATGGTAAAAAGATTCTGTTCTAAGTCCAACACCTCAATTATACCATCATTGCATTTGACACTGTCTCCATTGCAGCAACCATCGAGATCTTGGACCTATTCAAGAAAAACTCGACTGCAAGCTTAATTACATGGATTTCACCATCATCAATGACGTTCCCAATATCGCAAGAAGTTTAATCACTACAAGCAAATTCATTGACTTCACGTCTAACCATCCAAACCAGCATAAGCACGATGCCATCCATTACTACTTCAGAAGGGTCCCTATCCTACTCTATCAGTGATCAAGACAGGAGTGCAGAGATTTAACATTGTTTTTGATATTGCCAAAAGGATCGCATTTCCCATCCAGATTACGAGTGCCATTACGGGAAGATAAAGCAAAGTCTTAACGCTCAACCGGCCAACACCAACCACGGCTCGAAAAACTACAGGTCCAAAAATCAATAGAATTGCGACGGTCTTCCGCAGTCAGGGGATGAACATTGCCTACAGAACCCGCAACAGCTGCAAATATTTCTTTAATCGATGACGATCAAGAGTAGACAACGAACACGAAGCTGATTTTAATGGAAGTGGGGCGTACAAGTTTTCTTCTAAAGATTGTGAGGGTTCCCCTAAATGCACCTTCCTTCAACGCTTCAAAGAACATAGAAGATCCTGGTTAATGGATATCGAAAATCACCACCACAAAGGCTCCATAGAAGAGGTAATGTCCGTCAATCGTTGTGAAAAAGAAAATTCTTATGCATGAAGCTAACGAGATAGGAAATGCTTAAGAAATTATCCTACCAAGTTATTGAACAACCAACTGAACATTGACTATGAACGAATATTGGATGTTTTAATTGATTATAAAGAAAACTTATTGATAGAAATTCCTGTTACCCTATGTACCAACTTATTCTCCGTCTTAGTTCTAATATTCAGAGTGCGTACCTTGTGCTTTAACATCATTTGTTGGATAAGGTTGCTTTAAGGACGCTTTTCCTTGATTGGTGGATAATGTCCCTTCTGTATTCCTTGTAGTATTTTGCCCGTGATAATGGTCTCTTACCGAAACGCGTGAGCTGTAATAAATTCTACAGTATTGCCTTTTCAAACCTACTTTTAATTTCATTAATTCCAATTGTAATATTGACCAATATACTGGTCCTAGAATTAGAGTATTTGTTAGTCATCAATATTTAATGCATCCACCATTCTTGGAAATAACCTCGAAAATGGGATTTGGCAATGATTCGACCAGCTGACAGCTATAATATATAGAGGGTCAAGTCAAAAATTCAAAGTCTTGAGGGCAGCAGTCCTGTGGAGGCAGAGTCTGTGAGTGTGTAATTGAAAAATATTGGAATTTTGAAATTCTGACTTCGGATTCTTAAAGACCATCAAAAAGTAGAATAGGAACGTCTGCAAGACCCACTCTCTATCTCTTTGTGTTCATCGATAAAATTGGGTTCAAAACATTAAAAGTTTCACGCTTTCAAGCCTCTATCTCCTAAACGGTTAGATCAATTGAAAAAACACCAAGAATAAATCATTTCTCGAATATTGTGTACAATCTGAATATACCATTAAAAATAGGGGTTCTTTTTGGATACCCTGTATAGTAAGATTAGTTTTATGTAATATAAACATTCCATTATATATTTACATCTAGACATGACAAAAAAATAATGTGGGCATTTTCGGAATCAGCGCATCATTTTACAACAAAACACCCACATTTGTTTCGGGGATATGGAAAAAAACTTTTTTGTAGGGTAGTGTTATTATGACCACCCTCTACGTTTGTCTTCAGGGTTGCCCAGCCGAGGAACTGTGTCACGTGTTGGGAATTGGCTAGGCGACTATATAAGGTATGATTCCACTATGTTAAAAACATATCACTCATTGCTGCAATGGGTAAGAAACGTGATTTATCAGAGCTGGAAAAGGGGATGATAATCGGCTTTCGGGGCAAGGGTGGCAGTATTTCGGAAACCGCGCAGTTTGTGAACTGTTATCGTGCTGCTGTAGTTAAAGTGTACCATGACTGGAAAGATGGGACTGTTCAGAATAAACGGTATGGGAACTGTGGAGCACCACGTGTCATTGATGAGAGAGGTGAACATCAGCTACGAAGGTGTGTGAAGGCCAACCGAAGAGCTACGGTGGACCAACTTACCGCTCAAACCAACGAGGGTGCTACCAGACTTGTCTCTAAAACCACTGTTTAGAGGACCCTGCTATACCCATGCTGAAGAAGGTTCATCGCCAAAAACTGCTTCACTTTGCCCAACAGTACAGAAGCTGGACCACTTCTGACCGGAAAAAGGTTGCCTTCTCCGATGAGTCACGATTTCTGCTCCACAGAAGTGACGGCCGTTGGCGGGTGGGGCAAGAAACCTCCGAGGACAAGCATCCTGCAACCATTGTTGGACGAATTCAGGCTGGTGGCAGCATCGTCTTGGTGTGGGGAGTGTTCTCATGGCATGGTCTGGGCCCACTGATACCTGTGGAAGGCACTCTCAACCGATTCGGGTTATTTATCCATAATTGCAGATTAAGTATACCCATACATGGCGACTGTCTTCCAAGAGGGGGATGGCACTTTCCAGCAAGACAATGCGACGTGTCATACGGCTGCAATTATTCGGGGGTGGTTTGAGGAACACGACCAAGAGTTCCAAATACTACCCTGACCCCTAATTCCCCAGACCTCAACCCAATCGAGAACCTTTGGGGTCACCTCGTTCGTCATGTGCGTACTATGGAACAACCACCGCGTACCCTTCAGCAGCTATCGGATGCTTTACAGTCTGCATAGCAACAGCTACCAGTAGAAACTTACTAGAATCTTAGTGACTCACTCCCACGCCGTCTAGCTGCTGTTCGTGCCGCTAAAGGCGGTTATTAGGGATATTAGCTGGTGATGATAATAACGCGACTCGACTCTGTAAGAATGATCAATTGCTAATATGGCACTCATTATCTTTTTTTCACTGACGAATATTCACGACCTTTGCCATAAACAATGCATGTTAGCTGACCCCACAGGTTCTCCATTGTTCCTTGTAAGAACAAACCATGCAGGAACTAACTTTACATTCATTTGGATGTCCTTATCTTGTTTTATATCGTGTCAATAGCTGCTGCTACATAGATCTGGCTTATCTAGGTTGAATTTTTTGTTATCTGTAAAAGTAACTTGAAAACCATTCATGAGTCAAAGACATTTTTTCACTGGCAAAATTCAGACGCGCCACTTTATGTTTAACAGTTAACGTAGGTTTGCGCTTGCTTTTTAAATATGATGTTATTGCTGAACTCTAGAAACTGTTCTTGATGAACACTGAAGTTGTGCAGCATCTCTTACTTTACGTACAGACAACTTTTCACGTGTTTCCAATGCAAGACTGCCATGTATTTGCCATGAGCTGTCACACATTGTGGTCTTCTACTTCTTTTCTTGACACTTTCATTAATACTACAGCGTAAGACATTTAAAACTCTTAATTTTTACTAATTTCATGTAAAAGCCAAATTTCTCGAATTTCAGCCTCAGTGAGTTCTGAGCCTCGTGGCATTATTATAGGCTTTTCAAAGCATGAGTTACAGTAGCAAATTCATCTCAGATGCCAGTGGTGAATGAAACCAACTGATTGCGTCAACGTTGCCTAGATTCACACTACGTCTTGATTAATGGTCTTATAATTTTGTCAGGATGACAACGTATATTTTAAATTAAGTTTGCATTAAAATGCAGTACTTTTTTATTTAAATGTTTATTTTTTTTCTTTTTTTTTACAAAAACTAGCTGAACATTCTTAAAATTAAATAATCTATTATAATAAAGTTAATGTGTTTATTATTTATAAGGTATTTACAAAAAATGTGTAATGGTCTTATAATTTTGTATAGCGATGAATTATGGTCCAGCAGCCGGGGGGGGGGGGGTGAAGATTGTCTATCACTGATGGTCGTCCATCCAGTGACTAGCCATGCCTGATGTAACTTAACTTCACAGAAGTTGTGTTTAGTGAAAGCCCACCAGGTCACGGCCTCCCCCTTTTGTAGCGCATGTTTTTTTTTACAACTTCTCAAGACATTATATCACACTGAAGATTTTATTTAAGTTTCAGTTAAATGAGGCAAGATTCTTCTAAAAGATAAAATTTTTAATTTTAAAACGTATAAGAGAAAGTACAAACCAGTAATTGGAAATGGAACTGGGTTGAATTTACTCTACGTATTTTTTGGGAATTTAAATTTGGTAATTATTTTATATGGGAGAAGTAGGTTAGTAAAAATTTAAGGTCATTTTTTCATGTTTGCAATTTAAATTCTGGTGGCTATTTCGCTTTAAGTTAACTGTGTAAGACCATATTAAACATTCCGAATGGATCCCTGGGGAGCCACGAGTCAACGCTTTCTAACTATTCCTACCTCCCAGCAAATAAAACCTCTAAACTAAACAAAAGATAAACTCCAGATTACCTCCAAGAAAACGCAGGAACAATCAATGAAATGGATCCGTAAACACGTTCTCAACATAAAACCCGTTATTATGCATACAAAGTACACTAATTTTATTAGAGGAAAGGAAAACAAGGGTGCCGTTTCACGTGTAGGGTGCCCTCTTGGCTCCTCTCATTTTCCCCCCTCTCCATATAATTAGTGAAGGTCTTTTGTTATTGTTATTGTTGTTGTTATTTATTTTTTCCTTCAGTTCCCTTTCTTACTTTGCAATTGAAAAATTCTAAGTGAAGGAGCGACAGATAAAATGAATGATAGAAAAATGAAGAACAACCAAGAAAGGAATAAAGAAATCACACGGAGTAATTTGTATTTGGTTCGCCTTCTTTATCTCCTTCAATTTCCTTCTCTCTCTCTTTCTCTCTCTCTTTTCTCGTTCTTTCCTTCTCTCCCACTTCTTCTTCTCCTTCTTCTTTTTCCATTTCATCCGCTAACAGTACAAGACCACACATAGAGTCGTCAATAAACAAGCCCAGTCCGCACCTCACCCTCTTATTGGAGCCGGTAATTACGGGGTCGAATATGACATAATACCTTCGGTCGGCACGGTGATGCGTTGCAAATGAACGTGCGGAGCTGCCGGCCCAGTGATTTATATTCAATCGTCTCAACAGAGTAATTACACGTTTGAATCCCCCCCTCCTCCTCGTCTTCACCCCTCCTCCGTTTCCGACAGGGGTCTCGAAGGCATTGCATTGGTGGTGGTTTTTCTGACCACCCCCTCTCTTTCTTTGCCTTCTTCTCCTATCTACCTTGGTGCCTCACCTCTCTCTCAGCGCCATCGCAGACGAAGTGGCTGAATCGAACTCGTAAAAACCTGAGACGAGAGCGATGACTTCTCCTATTCCGTGGAACGGGTGTACTTTGCATCATTAGTGATATCGAGGAGCTATGTACTGATTTAAATTAACTATCTTGTAAGACGTTACATTTTTTTTACTTTCTTCATCAACTGTTGCAAAATAAGCCGATCTTTCTTCGTATTAGAGAATTCGCATTTGACAAACAGGTTACTTGGGTTACCAAATTTGTTTACTAAATTTGAATTCCTGAATATGGAATTGCGTTTCAGCCTTCCAACAGATTCGTTTTAATGTAATTACAAGACTCTTAAAAAAGTGTCCAATTGAATATTTTTTCTAGAGATAAGTGCCTCCGAGAGGAAATACTTAATTAAAGTATAGCGGAAACAATAGACGCTTTGTGGTTGGTCTTAACACGAAGCAGAAATGTTGTGCACGTTTAATGGCCGTCGGAGGAAATAACTGGAGGCAGGTCTAAATATTTTCACTTCGAGGAGGGAAGGAGGCGGTTTTCATCTTCATCACCCAATAAGGAGTGTTAAAGAAAGAAGGCTTGTTCTAGCTGATCTTCCTTTTTTTTTTCAAACTTCCGTCCCCTCCTTTACCTTTTACCATTCAATAATACTAATCGCTTACGGGTGAAAGGTAGAATAATCCAAACAAGTCGAAATTTCAAAATCCTCTCGGTCAGGATGTGAAGACTTCTCCACGGCCACTGATTGTTGCAGCGAATTAATCACGAAATGAACTGATGTAGATGAATCATAATCATTTTGCAATTAAAGAGAAAAGAAGAGGGCGGGGAATAGTCAGCTTGTATTAAAGGAAAAAACGCTTAAAAGCAAGAGCGAGGGAGACGGGGGCTCAGACACAACCACAACAAAAGACACCTTTGTCCGCCTTTACATTCTCCAGCACTTGTTCCCTTCAGCTATCGGCTGTCATAAGAAACTTCTACTTAAAGGGAGATATTCGGTTAGAAAGGGGAGAAAATTACCGTAATAAAATGGAACAAAGGCGACGCCAAGAACAAAGCCATGATTTTTCTTAAGCTAAGAATGTTTTAATCTATAACCTATCCAAAATAAATGCTCATACCTGTATAAATACAAAGTAAATAAAGAAAAAAATAATAAGAATTACCAATATCATATATAGTATATCTCATAACTTTGTGCTATGAAATCATTTAAATTATTCAAGAGATTTCTATTATATAAAATTTTGACAGTCACCTAAATACATATCAGACTTAGAATGATAATTTACAGTTCAGTAACTAAATATGTCAAAAAATTGTTTTTGTGTAAAATTATTTTGACAGACCTTTAATTTAAGGCTATAATTTTAGGAAAGACGTTTTTCGAGGTAATTATACACGTATCTCCCATGTACTATATGTTATCTCTTCTATTCTAGACTGCAGGGGACTGGTAGTCGCTTCTTCAGGGGCAATTTAGCTTCTGCAGACAGGTAATATATGTTTGTATGCTTCCTAGTCACAGGAGACCCTGAAGTAGCGACGAGAGCCCCCTCTAGCCCTATTCGTAATCACCATAACCTTAAAAATCAGCTTGAAACACGAGAGCTAAATAGCAGTCCAATGCTCCAATATCAGAAGTGATTTACTAATATCCAATGATATCAATTAGATGATAGACAATAATCTGGATCGGTCCTATCAAAGAGCACTTGTTTTATAACATAAATGACATTTCTTAATTATTTCTACAAAAGATGGAAACACTCTTGTCATAAACATTTCTTTTGAATTTTGCTTTATTCGAAAAATTTTGATTGAGATATACTTTATTTGTTATAATTAAAACAAAAATAGGGTCGAATTTCCCCCCCTAGAATTTACTTTTAAAATCATAACCAATATAGACAACCAATCTTAATAACAGCCAGTCCTAATAAAATATATGATGTTAATGCTTCCTTATTGGATAGCTTAAATTTTCAAAATTCTAACACCCTAATTATTAATGTCTTAATTATTAATAGCTAGATGGCGTGGGAGAGAGTCAGTGAGATGCTGAAAGGTATCCGCTGATATCTGACACCTGCTGAAGGTGTGAGATGGAGGATCCATGGAGCAAACATAACGGTCAAAATGATCCTAAAGGTGATCTTTTGGATGTAGGTCCGAGAAGCACTTAGAAGTGTTAGTCTTGCGCCTCGAACCATTCCCGGACAATTTTGGCCGTATAACATGTCTCAATATCATGTTGAAATATCCCATATGCCCCAGGATAGTCAGTCAATATATACGGGTGTATCTGATACGCAACGACGAATAAATAACTAAATCGTATGAGAATGCCTTTCAGAAACACTACCAACACCAGCTTGTGTTTTTCCAACAATGGTTGCACGATGATTCTTTTCGAACAATGGTTGCCGAATACGACAACATCCATTTATCCGAAGGAGCAGAAACCGTGACTCATCGAAGAAGGCAACTTTTTGACAAGCGCGAGAGGTCAAATTCCTGTACAACAATGCAAATTGTAACGGTTTCTGCACATGCACTTTTGTCACCATGGACATCTTTGTCAGTGACAGTCCGTCTGCTTTGGAGGCCCAAGAGACTTCGCGGTACTATCCTTGTCTACACACTTCTGCTAGGCCCCTGTTTCATTTGGACTGTAGCTCAACTGTTGGTCTTGGTCGATCTTCGCAGTCGATGTTCACATCTTACATCAATGGCAGATGGTGCTCTGCAGTTTTCACGCCACACGTCATTTATTCGTAGTGGTGTCGTTTGTCCAATCACGGTGCAGTTTAATCACAGCAGCTTGCGAACAGTTCATAAACTGCGAAATTCCGGGAATGCTACCATCCTTGGCCCGAAAGTTTTTTGCATCTTGCCTTTTGCAGATCTGATAACTCGCTCGTTTTATCCAGGACAGCATGAGTAATATTGATGCAGAGTGCAGACATTTCACCTTTTATGCCCACCAAGCGAGAAAACGCCATGTATACCTTTTTTTTTTAATCGGTTACGCGTTGCTGACGGCAAAGTAGGTGGTGGTCATAATAGTGTGGTCTGATTGTGTATATGTTATGATAATAAATTCAATATTCCCCCCCCCCCTTTCCTTTTGTAAATTAATTTATTGAATATAGAGGCTTTTCATTGACGTCATCAAACGTCAGCTGTTCGCCATATTGGCGCACCACCGCTGCTTTCTTGACTACGTAGGATTTGCGCTCGCGCTGGTGCACCAGTATGGCCGCCTTAGTGTTGCGACGTCACATGAAAACTCTCTATAATTTAAACTGAAGATAATACAGTAACTGAAGAAAATGTTCCAACATATAACAATAACAAATAGAAAAGGGAAGGAAAAATTCCACGTCCTGGACTCGAATCAGGGACTACGCCTATCGCTATTTTTTTCATTTGTTATTGTGATACGTTTGAAGATTTTATTTATTTACTTTATTATCTTCAGTTTGTGTTCAATTTCTCAAATAATTTGATAGTTTAGGATTTGAAAGAAAATTCCAGATTTGCGAGTCGGGGGCCTGCTCTGCCGACTGAGCTGCTTAGTGGATTCATGGAAGTCCATATGGATATAGTGTAACAGCTTGGCAGTTCATGTCATGCAGTTTATTTAATCAATACTTAAAGTTTCTTCATTTTCAAATCATACTTTATTCACAGAGAGATGAATTTGACTTCTACTTGAAAAGACGATTCAATCCTCATTATTTGAAAACATCTTTCAATAACACATGAGAAAGACATTTGCTTAATAGAGTACATTTTAAAGAAATTTCGCGACTTCTTTAGCGTCGGAGAGGTGCTATGATCTTAACTGTCAGCATCGCACACAATGTCGCTACAATTTGCATTACGGTTGTATATCTCCTTCAGAAGCAGTTTAATTTCCTGGAAATTGATCACGCAACTGATCCCCAAACCCCCTAATTAGCCCTTTACTTTAAGTCCTAATATATGTAAAGGTGGCTTGAGGGTACCACTTATAGGAGCCAGTCTCAAGGATAAAATCGCGGAATAAAATGAAAGGAGAGTCAACTCTGAATTCAATACAATGCTGAGGCAATTCAGGAAATTCTTGAGAATTAAGAAACTCGATTGACATTATCATCTTCAAATTTCTTGTCCAATGATTTGTATATTTTTTTCGTGCCAGGAAGCCGTTCCATAATTTGTTAACCAATTATTGATACCGTCATTTCTTGAAGCAAGTAATGCCCACTGACGTTGTTGCCAATTTCTGTAAGTTTGTTCAATGCTTTGAAATACACTGCCATGCCAAAAGTATCCGAACACCCATATGTTCGTGATGTTCTTGTGATCTCACCCTGTAGGATGCACGTGGCAGTATGCATACTAAAGACACGACTACAGCTGTGATAACACCAGTCAGCATGCCAAAAGTCCGAGAATTATCCGACTTTGAGAGAGGAATGATTGTGGGGTGCTGCATTAGTGGGAGGTTACTACGCGAAATCAGCGCGTTGACTGGGCATCCTCGTTCCACTGTGCACGATGTTGTGCACAAATACGAACAGATAGGTGCTACAACGACAACAAAACGTTCCGGGCGACCTCCACTCCTGTCGCAGAGAGACAAACGTGCTCTTTCTCGAGTGGTGGTGAGGCATCGCAAAGACACCCTGCCGTTGTAGGGGACCCAGACACCTATTCAACAGTCGCAGTCCGTGGCCCATCAGTGCGCACAATCTTCCTCTTCATGAGATTGGCTTCTGTGGGAGAGCCGGAAAGAGGAAGCCATTCGTCTCAACGGTGTATGCTGTTCGTTGTCTACGATGGTGTATGGAGTGTCATCAGCGGGCTAGTGATGATTGGGTAAAGGTCATGTGGAGCGATGGAAGTCGCATCACCTGCCAAGAATCAGACGGTCGTGTGAGGGTCTGGAGACGGCTAAAAGTGCCTCGTACCCACAGTGAAGGACTCTGGCGGTGGGGTGAGGGGGTGGACCACGTTCCTACAACAGGCGTAGGACCTGAATGTGCCACGTTACCAAGAAATGCTGGAAAGCACCTATGAGTTCTATGGTACCTCATCGGACTGCTTTTTCCAGCAGGACAATGCCCGATGTCAAGCCGCTCGTTCAACGCAGGCATGGTTCGCCCGTGTGGACATCCGATTATTGCCTTGGCCTGCGCAGAGTCCAGACTTGAACCCAGTCGAAGCATTGTGGGTTGCGCTGGAGCGCCGTGTACGAATCACATGCCCACGGTCATGAATCGTCATTAGTTGCTGGACCGTTTGACGACCGATTGGCACCGTATCACACCAAAGGTGTGTAAACAACTTGTGAACAGCCTTCCTCCTCGTGTTGCAACAGTAATTGTAGCAAAGGGTGTCCCAACGCGTTACTGACGACAGCATAGATGGCACGTGGAGCGGGGTGTACGGATACTTTTGGCAGAGCAATGTACTGTTTATTTGATGGTCTGGATTTTGAACCAATACACAAAAATTTGGCGGAAATTTTTCCGTTAAAATTTCATTTTTTTATTTGGCAACAAATATTAAACGTAGTTTAAAAAAAAACTTTTCCGGGCTTGTTAAAGCATCATGCAAATTTTGACGCCCGTCGGTTTTATAGTTATAGACATTTTCGCGAATATGTACGTAGACAGACAGACACACATTGACTTTTATTAATATATTGCACTAGGGTAAATTTTTTGCGATTTAAGGGAGGCCCGTGTAATTTGGACCGTATAATTTGGACTCGTGTAAATTTGGACGCTTATAACCTAGAAGCGTATGAAAAACACGGGTTGTATTAATTGAGTTATTGGTGAAAATATATCAAATTTTCTCTTTTGGTATGGGGGGGGGGGGGGTTCTAGAAATTTAGGCCTTCGACGGCTATGGTCATTTTGTGCCTTTTACACAAGTTATATCTATACGCAGCCCGGGACAAACACAAACATCCCCATGCCCACGGCGGGAATCGAACCCACGGACTAGGCGGACTTTTGGTATGGTCTCATATTACTTTGAGGTAAGATAGTAATCGTGTATGTAACTATAAGTACAAGTGCCGGTATGTATCAAGGATGGGTTAAAGGAAAGGGGTCTTTGTACTTGTTAATAGGCATGGTTTTAGTTGGAAAGGTTTTGAAGGTTGGTCGCCATTTTTGATTTTAGAATTGTTGGCGTGTTGTGTAATTTGGGTCATTCACACGCCGAACATTGTGACGTTTTTTTGACATATCCAACTTGCACTGTATCAACTTATTAAATATATAAGCTTAACCCACACGTTATTTAATTAAGATAGAAGTTCATCCCATCATTTGTATTTTTCACAGTACGCTAATAAACACATAAGTTAAAATAAAGTTTCTGCTATTGTTGTAACCTATTGTTGTAATTGGACCACTTGGTTCAATTTACACTACCCGTTGTGTAATTCGGACCGAATGCAAAAGAAAATTTTAAATTTCATATGAAACCCACATCATTATAGTATTCCATAAAAATAGTGCACGGGCCTCCCTTAGATTACAAAAACATAAAGCTATACCAAATGGGTTTCATTTAAAAATTTCGTTTAAAATTTGCCTCTCATCTTCTATAAGTCAACTCGAAATTCATGTCTGTTTGAACACGTTCAATTGATGGCTGATTTAATTTTGGAATTAGGCTAGCAAAATCCAACAAAATGAGTAACTATTTTGGAATTGTAAGTAAGTTCACACGAATACTATCTAATTTTTATACCTGTAAGTAAACGTCAAAGTAAATGGTTTAATGTAATCAGAAACATTATTATTTCAACTTTATATAAATTTATTAATAAAATACCTTATATAAGTAGGTTATTTATTTAAAAGTTAGATCTCTATATCGAACGTTACTAGTTTATTTCTCTGTAATAATAAAGCCTGTTTCACATGACACTGTATGGGAAGTTTTTTCGCCATATTTCTTAGTTCATATGAAATGGCCAGTTGATGCAGAAAAGTCTTTGTGAAACAGACGGTACCCTGCTTGTCGCACGGAACTCTGTCATGTGAAACTAACAGCAAAAAAAATTCGCTTCTTCTATTTTGGGTAGCTTATGATTTCATTTATATTGAACTGGTAATAATTCTATGTCTGTATGTATGTCAAATGAAAACGAATTCATGTCGGGAGGAGGAGAAAAAACCAAATCAGACAAGTTCGTTAAAGTTGCCATGAGCGAAGTTGGAGAACTATCGTTTGAAGTCCCATTTCGTAAATCACGAAATTTACCTGCCTACATAAATTATAAATTATTACTGGCGCAATTATTTGGAACGAAGCTGATTTGCTTAAAGGCCGTTTGCTCGCCTACAGTCTCTCGTTTCTTATTCGAAATTCACTTTAAACATAATTGTTGCCATGTTTTTTTTTATGTAAAATCTATAATGTAATTTTTTTTTAGAATAATAATAATACCTAAATGTTACGTTTCTGTATGGATTGTTACAATATTATGCGAATAACTCGACAGGGGGATCTGTTAATGAACAACTTTATGCGCTTTGTTGTTACTATAATAAATTTTATGAAGAATTTGTTGCTGCTTTAATGAATTTTAAACAGAAGGGCAGCTCAAGACCAATTAAAAATGTTTTTTGTTTTCAAACCCACTAACAAATAGTTTTTTTTGATCGTTTAGGATTCTTTAGAGACTTTCGGTCTTAGGATTCTTTAATATATTGAAGGTGGTGCTTAATAATACATATATTATTAGGCTGCATTATGAAAAGATGATCGGATCATGTTGAGCTGCTCTTGCTTTCAAACGAATCCTTTAAAAATAAACGAAATTTTACAGCTGGCACTCAAAATTCCGAAGAATGACGGGGAGAAAGGAACAGGTCAATAAAACGGCTTAAAACACAAAAGAAGCTCTGAATTTAATATTTTATAATCCACTTTTGATGTTAAGTCAGATCCGTTATATTAAATAAAAGAAAAACGTGTTAGAATCCCCTCTAAATGAAATTGCTCGAGGAAGACTTCAGCCTCTTACGTCACGTACGAATGGCCACAGAAAGAACGGATGAAGACGTTCCAGAGGTGCCACAGGGAAAAGGGGGCTATCCGTCGAACTGACTGTCTATCTGTCTGTCTATCCATCCGTTTGTTCACCAAGGTAACCAGAACATTAAGCGATGCAAGACACTTCGTTAGGATGATTGGAGTAGGTGGCGGCGGTGGACCCTGCACGCGAAGCCACGAAGCTGACGCTCCCGAAAAGCCACTGCGAGCATCGTAGACTCCTTGCCCAGGCTAATCACCGCTCCTGATGGGAGATAATTTACGGCGGAAGGCTAAACGCAAAATTTAAGTGCGGAATAGCGACACGACTTGCTGCTAATGACGAACCTCGAGCTCCGAGACAGGCGCAATGAAATGCAGAGCCTGAAAGAAAAAGAGAAGAAAGGGAAAGAAGATAAAGAACAACACAACAGCGCCAGTCCAAATGAAGAACTAACGAAAGAAGGAAAAAAAACCCGAATATTTTACAATTTAAAGAAATGCGAAGAGATATGAGGGGAGAGTAAGATTGGAATAAAGTAAAGAACAAACGAAAGGTCATTAGCGTTATTAGCAAGAATAAATAAGAACCTCCTCTATGCATTAATTATTGGCTCCTGCTTGTCACAATTGGTGATTATTAACAACTAGGCAACTTTGTTAAATTAAACGGCCTCCTTGTTGTTCAGTTCTTAATAGCCCTTCTTAACGTGTTTATCTTTGTTACTTAAAATAAATAACGCGGTTTTAAAACGATGGGGTTTTAATATTAATTTTGAAACTCTTCTTTGTATACAGGAACGATCTAAAATAATACGGAATACTTGCAATGGAAACAATTACAGAATTACTCGTCAAACTCCACCAATATTCACGAATCACTATCGACCAAATCTTTGTGCCGAGAACGTGAAATAACTTCAAGATATAAACGTCGGATCATCCAGTATGTGATTACCTGACTATAACAGAAACTGTAATGTTACGTTACCATTGTCAACCATCATGAACGACCGATCTAAAGACTGCCTCTACAATAACACGCTTTTGTTTCAATGACATCAACTGGATTATTCAGAGATTTAATTGCTTCCATGGACTGGTCTACAATTTTTGGATATACAGTAGACATGATGTTTAACATTAGAGGTTCATTTTTTGAAGATAGTGTCAATAAGATGGCGTTTTTAGCTTTGCACACATTGTCGGAGTTGAAGAGCGAAGGCGCACATGACTGACATAACGTAACTGCTCCAATGGAAAGTGGTTGATCTCTTGCTGAATTCTCTATTTTAGTTCATCTCTGATCCTTGGCAGGTGTTCTTGGAAAACTTTAGATTTGAGATACCCTCAAAGAAAAAAATATAGGACCGTCAAATCTGGTCAACGGGCAGGCCAAGGAAAATCGCCGTTCCTACGTATGAGACGGCCAGGAAACGCGCACCTCAGAACATTTAATAAGGTATACAGAAGTTCCACTAATGTGCATCATATTTTTTGTAAAACAATAAAAATTCATTCATTTGCTTTTTCTTTGTAATTATTCGATATAGTACCATTTATTTGCACCACCCTGTATATTTTCTTATAATTGTGGGCGTGGTGTGAGCCTATGTTGCGGATCACTTTTAATGCTGATGCAGGATTATTTAAAAGAAGCACAAATTGAATGCAGCTTTCCCAATCATGTTCTAACCTAACTGCCAATTACATCACTACACTTTTCTCTGTAAAGAACCAATTAGGTGCTAACTCAAGTGTTAACACTACACTTAACTACTATTACACTTACACTTTACACTATTATCTATAACCAGTCAGAGTCAAAAGATACAAAAATGTAACAACGGATTCTTTTAACCTACAGATAGTGTTAACTAGGCCAGGTCTGTCTTCGGGACGCAAACGTTGCTCTAAAATCACTGGAGGTGTTTCCATAAAGTCCGACCGGTCGCAACCGTTATAGTGCGGTTACGAATTTCCTGTCTAAAAATAACGACCGGATGCGCATAGCGAGAACGTACTTCAAGGCTGGGCTCTACCTGCTCTAGCGGAATCAAAATGGTGAATGAAATTCATGAAATTCAACTCTTTACCTGTCTGGATAATCAAATGTTTTTAATCGTAATAATGAAATTTCAGTTTCGAATAATTATCATCCACGTTACCTCCTGGCAACCAGTTAGACTTTATGGAAACCTTTGGATGAGTTCGAAAAGTGTTTTGAAGAATCAATTTTCACTAGGAAAACAAGAAAGTGCAAAGTAACTTAGATTCTTTTATACAGAAATAAACATATCTGTTTTTAATTATGTTGAGGATTTGTAATTTTTTTTATTCAACCTGTATATAACGACCACTTTTGCTTGGTCCCGTGGGTGGTCTTTATAGAGAGGTTTTACTGTATCAACTTGTAGAAGTGAGTCCGAGGAAGTAGCTCGGTGAGAACAAGACACGAATTCTGAAGATCATTCGCTGTTGTAAAGAAGTTAATGCTTCTCAATCTCGTTCTTATGCTTCTCGATTTTGATTCAGTCTTAAACTTCAAAGAACATGTTAAAATCTTTTTACACAATTATCATGAGTATGTGCTTGGTAAGAAAAGAAATAATCAAATTTATCAAACCATAAAATAGTTCCACAGTTGGAAGTCCGTTTCAAAGTTTATTTCTTGCCGGTTTTATTCTACGAGCGGCCTTTTCTATTGGAAAAGATGCTTCTCTCACGTTGGACTGATCCGAACTCGGCATCTTCACCTTTCAAACCATAATTAATAACTCTAAAATAAAAGAGAATACAGAACTTTAGTAGACCCGGAGCATACAGTTCATTTTATAATCTGTCGTTTGAAAAAATGCGATCGAGACAGACAGATTTGCAAGTATGTGTATAAATGCTACCTATTACACTGGTCAACACTGAATTTTTTTTCCCTGAGATTTAATGTGTATTCTAAAGTATATCTAAGGCATTGACTACGAAGAAAATATTAGCTTAATTGTATCAGCTCTACTCTTTTATTTAGACGAAATTACAAATTTACACAAAAATACATATTTTTTCTAAGTTTCTTTCTTATTAAATGCTATGAAATGTCCTTTTATACGATTTCTTGAATGAACGGCTTCAGGCTTTGTAAACTCCATTCCTTGATAATGCTCTTCCATCTTGGTGAAATCTTTCATCCTGCTCTTCACTGAAATTGCCTAGATTTTCTGGGACTCGATCTAAATGAGAGTGCAAATAATGAAGCTTGATACTCAAATTGCAGCCCAGATCTTTCAAATTAGACAGCAAACAGACAACCAAATTAGAATAGTGTCCGACTTATTGTTTCCGAGAAAATTTTGAATTGCTAAAACAAAGGATTTCCAAGCTTTAGACTCAAGTTTATTCATTAAATTCACAAAGCTTGTGTCTTTTACAAGTTGTCTAATTTGTGGTCCATCAAAAATACCCGCTTTCAATTTTTCTGTGTTTAATCCTGGAAATTTGCCTGAAAGAAATGCAAAACATTCACCGATTTTGCCAAGGGCCTTTACAAACTGTTTCATAATGCCGAGTTAAATATGTAGTGGTGGCAATATAATGCGATCTCTATTTACCAAGGGCAAATCGATAACATTTTTTGTACCAACCATCAGTTTCTCCCTTATCGGCCAGACTTTTGGAGACTTAAAAATATTCAAAAACAAGAGCTGTCAAATAAATAATCTCATATTAGATATCAGCGTATTCGAATAAGCCCAAAACTGCAAAATTATGAGGTCAAATCCCCCAAACTGTTAAAAACATTATTTTTTGTTATAATACGTTATCTCCTTCTGTAAGTTCAAAGTTTCCCTTTAATTCACTTCCTCTGTGAAATTCAAATGCCGTTTACCTTGAGCTTCATCATAATGACCTACAATCAATGTGATAATCACCGTCGTCACTTTACGAATTTAATCGAACTACATTTTTTGCAACAAATTATTTCTAGATCTGATGATATTTAATTGCGTTATTTATTCCTTCGGAGTGGATCTTTAATAATATAAAAAAAATAAAAATCGACAGTATCAATGGGTAGAATAAATGGAGACTAGTCGGAACTCTGTTCTCCCAATTTATCGATCTTTATTTACTTGCCATTAATTTTCCCCAAAACTCTCTTTGAATTCCGTACACCTTCCCCAGGGCTCAAATAAACCTCTGTATCGTGCAAAGTAAAATCCGCATATTGATCTGAATGAGTCACTTCTTGATAACATCGCTGACAGCATGCACGATAGAGTAGTGCATCATTTTTTACTCGATAGAAATCATAACAAATAGGGTGAATGCTGTATGATGAATGGGACAAGACTATCCAAATAAATTATACCATGCAATCCCATTGACTGGATCACGGATGCGCCTAATCAAACGCCTCGCAGTATTAAGATGATCATCTGTGTGTTCCCGATAGATTTTACTGAAAGACTGATGTACGAGGGGATATCAGAAAGTAACGCAATTTATTTTTTAACGGAGGAAATAGAGTCACTGTGTAAAAGTTAACATAGCCAAAAAGAAGGCTGAGTACATCCACATAATAAGAATTGTTCCTGCGCTCGCAGACTACGTGCTACCAGTCGTTTTACAAACGGCCGCCGCTAACACTTCGTTTATAGTGGAAAAATAGCGCGCTCTTATAAGATTTCTTTTCGCTAAAGGAAATAAACCCGCTGAAATTCATGGAGAAATGGTGAAATGGTAGAAGTTTACGTTGCCGACTGGTTGGACTATTCCAACGTGTGCAAGTGGTGTAAAACGTTTCGGGAAGGAAAAGTTAGTATCGCGTGTTAAAATGAAAAACACGCGGATCGTATGGAATACGCGATTCCGGCGGAAGAGGAGTGGTAGAGGCACTTGCTGCAATCAATGGTGTTTATAATTTGTCAATAATATTAGCCCTTCTTTTCGGTACGCTGCTAATTACAGAGGGTTGAGTACGTTACAACAAACGATTTGCAAGCGTCATACAGGGTGAGTTCACAGAGTTTCAAGACTGATTTTCTTTCCTGAGTAGGGGAGGGCACGCAAACCGGTTCTACCGACAAGGTGAAGTAGTGGGGGGGGGG
>JAHWFO010017185.1:1387284-1412033 GCA_023313115.1 Rhysida immarginata
ACCGACAAGGTGAAGTAGTGGGGGGGGGGGGTAGCTAACCGACAGCACCAGCGGCAGTTACTTCTGAGACACTGGAGTAAGCAGATCGCTAGTGGCGTGAGTGCATGTCAGTGACCCCCGCCGGAAACTCGGAGAGTCGAAAACGCTGGAGTGCTCTGGCATTTGAAGGATCGAGTCCGCCGCGTCCGCCAGGAGATCAAAGACAATTGGGTTCACCACGACAATGCGGCCTCTCACAAGTTCAACGTGGCAACACTGCCCCAGCCACCCTACAACCCCGATCTAGCTCCCAGCGACTTCTTTCTCTTCCTCCATTCAATAAGACTTCGCCGCAGAGAATTAAGGTCGATCTGTGCCCATCCCTCTTCACAAACTTTCCATAGACCATCCAGTGTACGGGGTCATTTCTTCCAAGGGGGCGTTTCAACAGTCCAAATCCGCACTAATCTATGGGGGATGCGTCTGGAGATTTCACGTGAATGTCTTCAAGCGGAATTGAATGTATGCCTGTCTCCTGTTCCAGTGTTCGCAAATGAGCGACCGTTGACTTGGACGTATGACTTGCAGCTTTACTCTGATGCACCTATACCAGGTTTAGGACGCTCAACCAGTCGGAGATTTTTGTGGATTATGTTGCGTACTGCTGACTATGATACCCCTACCTTATTTGCAAACATCCCTTTGATTTTGGGATTTTCTCCAGAGACGCTATAGCCTCCAGTGATCTGCTTGGAGTGGGTCGTTGTCTTGAGGGTCCAGGTTTGTCCAACGTTGCTTGTATTGCGGTTTTTCTGTTTTTATTTAGTATGTTACAGATTCTTACCACTGGATTCGCATTGTTTTATAAACATGGAATAGGGCCACCACGCGTCGGAAAGTGTATGTATATATCCTTCCCAATATCTATCGATTTTTGGCGGCATTCTTGCAGCTAGCGATTGTACAACGATTAAGAATGATGAAGCGATGTCCCCTTTATAACTTCTCACGACCGCGTAGCCCTGTCAACCACGTGACTGGAGAATTTGCATATGTAAATCGTTTAGTTGTAACGTATTCAACTCTCTGTATTCCTACTGCGTATTTCATCTAGATTGTTCTCCATAGGAGGAAGCTAGCGTACTCACCGAAATATGACTTTTTATCCATTGTAGTTCCGTCCCGGCCAACTACAAGCGAGAGAACATCGCTGTCAACCTTTCTTCGATTATAAGCTTCGCCTACGCATCCGCGGGGCGAGTGGAACACTATTCTTCGGCTGCTCTTGTTTTGTTATTCGCCGAGCAGTGTTGGTGTTTCAAACGAGGATGCGCCCAAGTCCCTTCCTACGCTGTGTGCCATCTCGTCTAGTTGCAGGCTACGTGAGGCTTTTGTTTGTGCGCCCAGTGCTTCGATCAGGAGCGTCCAAGTCGACGTTTCCTTTTTAACATGATAATGTTTTAAGGCTGGACATCTATCTACAAAAAACGTGATGCGAAAAACGACACCAAAAAGTCTTACGGAAACAGTTTTCCATTGTTGATGCACGTTTAACCATTGTTGGCGCCGGCTTGAAGTACACGCCGGAACTGAAAAGACACGTGACCATTGTTGGTGAGCAGCAGTTTTTATTAGCACACTATCAGAGGTACCCGAGCACATCGGTTTGGGTCTGCACGTGATCAAAACGTTAATGAGATGGTGCGCGTGGAGGATGCACGTGAATGACGATTATTGAAAGGGCAGAACGGTCTCTAAATCAAAAGAATTTTATTATTCGTACGGAGCTTATTATTTATTACGATAACTTGAAAACGAATTAACTTTTTTACACTCTGTTTTCACCAAACCAGAGCACGAACAAGTACGAACAAATTTTATTTGTTCAAATAAATAAAGAATAACTTCACTCTCCATTTAACCTTTCATTCTTCAAGTTTATTTGTTCAAATTCTCTCTATACACTTGTTTACATAAATAGTAATTTACAATTTAGTTTTCATATTTATATATTTTTCTAAAGTGTTTTAAAATGTTGGTAAATTCTATATAACCATGTATGATGCTATAACACGAAAATGTGCTCCATTAATCCGCTTTGGCGGTAAAACCATTCTTGTTTAAATCTTTACTACAGAGATATTATGAAATATATTAATGTGTGGCAACAGATAGCGCAACTGTACTTCGTCCTCTTACCTAGCCATGTAATGGCCTGCTGTTTTGTTTTTAGCGTTTTGAATGAAGACTAATGAATCCTAGTGTATTGGAATAAACTCATTTCCATTACAATAAATATATTTTATATTTCACAATTTAATTCATAATTTATTATTTTGAAACATTTAGATCTTTTGATGGTTTTTGAAGTCTTCAACTTATCTATAATTTACGCCCTGGTTACATAATTTCTATGTACATTTACTTTGAAGTGCTTAATTATTTCTACAAATTCCTTCCTCTTTATAGTTAAGAATAACTTTCCGGCTAAAAAGAGCGTTACGCGTAAATAATTCTAATTTTTCGTCATACAAAATACACTCTTTTTATTATTTTAGATACTGCAAAAAGCTTACACGTGCCGTGTTTGTTGTCCCGCATTCGATTGTGACCACAGACGCGAGTAAGGAGAGGAACCTTCAGTATAGACACTGTGTTTACTCGACATTTCGAGAGACTCGATACTCGTGCTTATATTTCATACATCAGTTATTCTAAGCCCTTATTCACTATTACCGATGTACATGATTCTGTAGACTCGTCCATTGATAAATAAATAAAAGGTTTATGTACTATATAAAATATTTATTTATTTGTTGCATCTAAAAACATTATCATGATTCAATGTTTCGGGTTGCAGATTCGAAACTAAGTCATTTTTATAATATTATTGTATATTGTGTTGTGCTACGGCGAGTGTTAATTTTCCGTAGTGCTTTATGAAGGCAAGATAACTCTGCTCCCAGCCAAGTGATCTGGGGGTGCGTGTTTTCCTTCAGCCCCTGAGTGGTGCTTTTGCTGTGTTCGACCTCATTACATTATTTTCTTTTTGTGTTTTATCCCAATTAACTACGTTAAGTTCGTTGACGTTGTTTACTGATTCCCACTACGTGAAATAAAACTTTATTCGTTGCCTATTAAGTTCCGTCTCTGTTTTCATTTTACCACCTGACAGTTAGCGTTGCCGATAAACAGCATTCAGGGTGGCTGCGTCAACGGCAAAACCAGCCATTATCGAGGATCTTAACAACACAATCAGAGAAAACCGTCGCATTCCTTGAAAGAAGTGAATGAAGCGTTTCATATATCCTATGGATATGCATTGGATATGGTACATGAGAAGCTTGAATACCTCAAAAAGTCTGACACCAGAACAGACCGGCAAGGGAATGGCGTGCAATCTGCAATCTGCAACATCGGCAGCGGCACAACCAGGAGGAAAATACATTTCTGAATGGCATATTCATAGGAGATAAGTACTGGGTCTTGCACTTCACACCTGAGCCTAAAACGGCAAGCATGGTGTGGAAACATCTACACTCTCCGGTTCACAAAAAATTCAAAGTTTCTCCTTCGGCTCGGAAAATTATGCTTATAGTTTTTTGGGATGTCCAAGCTGGTTAGATGTTTGAGACTGACGAGAAATTCAAATCTGCCGTGCGCCATTGGCTGTATTCACATATAATGGAGTTCTATGAGTAGGGTATTCTGAAACGGGTGCAGCGTTAGGGTAAATGCCTAAATCGTCAAGGTGCTTATGTGGAAAAGTAGATAAAGACATGTAGTTTCGGCTGCACTTTGTTGTTTACCTATATGTTTTGTACGAGGGTAAATCAAAAAGTAAGTTAACTCAGCATCATCTGTGGTCGAAGAGCGATGACATCCTTCGCCGTTTTTAAGGATATTGCTTGTATGTCTAAGTTGGAGATTCGCAGAACAATCAGTTTTTTTTTGGGCGAACGGCTTAAATTGCACTGAAATCCATAAGGAAATTAGCAGTGTCTACGGGGATAATGTGATTTCTCGTCCTGCAATTGTGAAGTGGTGCCAGCAGTTCGAAAATGGGCACTCAGATTTGACGGACGAATACCGCGCAGGAAGACCATTCATCCAACACTCCGAGCACATTGCCCGCGTTAATGAGATGATTCTGGACAATCAGAATTAAAGAAATCGCCAGAACGCTTAGCGTTTCTTATGGGAGTGTGCTGACATGGTTGAGAAACGCTGGAGCGGATTTTTACCGCAGCGGCATGAAAAAGTTAATTTCACGTTCAGACAAGTCTTTACAATTGTTGGACGATTATGTAGAAAAGTGAAATAAATAGTGGACGTTTTCTCAGACTGTGTGTATGGGATCTTAACTTACATCTGTTTTTATTGTTTCAGAGTGTAGCTTACTTTTTGATTCAACCTCGTAATTTTCTTTGAAAAAAAAATGGCATTACTTTCTGATATCTCCTCGTATTTTAATGGTTGCAATGTGCTTTCCATTCAGGAACTCAATCATGCACCGCTGCGTCAACAAACATCAGCGTGATGACTGCAACGTTCCCTCCATGATAAGTGCGTTAGAAGCTGATGCTTCATTTCTAATAATGCTTCTACTTTACCCACAAGATTAATCAGAACCCGATCTGCACTTCTTAACAACCTAATTTATCGCTTACATTGCAAAATTTGTCAGAAGCAGTATCTTGTAGAAACTGGTAACGCCATACATACCAAATTCGACAAGCACATATTCCACACCCTTAACAATGCTGACACCCATGTCGCTAAACACTTTAATTTCCCTGGCCATTCTTAATAGGACGTTAGTCTTTACATTCTTCATAACTTCCACTTCAAAAAAGAACGAAAGCAATTCGAGTTCTTTCTCGTTTGGAAATTCGATTCCATAACCTCTAATGGCATCAATCTTAGCAAAGACACCATTTCTTCATTACCTTTCCCCCTTTCCCCTCTCACTCCAGTTATTCCTTAATTTGTCACAGGCCTTTCTACAGTTCCTTTCTTTGCCTTTGTCTCCCCCCCCCCCCCCCATCTCTCTTATCAAATTTTCCATTTTATCTTCTTTAACTTTTAATCATTATACAGGGTGTCTAAAAAGTCTGGTAACATGGCAGATATCTCAAAGCAGCCAGGTACGTGAGATCTGATATGTGTAGTTTATAGATAATAGGGGGGGGGGGGGAATTCATTGCTGCACTCAAATTTAACTTTGAACCCCAAATTTAAGGCCATCCATTTGCTAACTGGAAAACCATTAAAGATAAAGAAAAATTTCCGATTACTACCCTGTAGAGCAACACCACATTAGTCTAAAAACAATTTTTAATCACACCCTTCCCCTTGAAAACAGGCGAGAAAGAGTCACTCAAGTTCAATCACTTAATGAGCCTTCCCGACGGTGTGCTTCACTGCAATTCAAATGTGTTAAAAACCTCAGCCAACATGGCCAGCTCAAGTTGACCTTCAGTGACTCAAGAGGCTTTCCTTCATTCCGCACAGTCGTAGAGTTCCTCGTATACGTTGGGCCGATTAATGAAGACGACTGCAGAACATTAATCCACCACGAGGAGCAAGAATACTACGAGGTCAGCGTAGAAAATTGCCTCATCGCCCCCTGCACTGTAGAAGCTCTCAGACGAGAGCGTTTAGGTGTGTGTATTCCTTATCAAAGGTAGGAAGCCAATTTCACTATTATTCCATCCATTATTCATAAATGAATCTCTCCTGTGCTCCAATGCGCGTAATGTTTAATGAGAATGGATTTGGGCATTAGTTTTAACTAGCGCGTTTTTTAAGTCAGTCCTTATGGAGTAACTAATGTTTTGCATTTTCTTCTCTTTCCATGTTCATTCTTTTTGGTTATGAAATCCCTCGCAGCATGAGAATACAAATATAAACGCATGGAGCGTCGCCGCCATCCTGTGCGAAGTAGTGCGGTCAAATTATTATGAAATTCTTTCCTTAAAGCAAGACTATATGTCTCTAGATATTTATTAATTAACAGTTATAATTTTTTGGATCAAATGCTTTATATAAGTGAACTAGAAAAGCCTAGCTTAGGTTTTATTAAATGTAAAAGTTTAACTAAAGAACGCTATACATTTGTAGCTAAAATTAATCATCTTAAGCTTTTATGAAAATTATAACTATAGTCTTCTACTAAGTTCATTTGAAATACCTTGTTATTTATCAGGAGGTCTATTTCCATTTAATTGTAAGTGTATTAAGTTAGGTTATTAATCTCGTGTTAGAGATTGTACCTGACTTAATACCCATTGTCAGATCATTTCTCTGAAGCGAGGCAGAAAAGAGCCAAGAGGAATGATCAGACACAACCTGTTAAGCAACGGGGAGCGCGGCCAGCAAAAGGTTGGGAGGCGAGGCAGAATTATACCTCCCCTCCTCCTAGGCAATTTTTTAAGAGCGCCCGAACGTTCGAGAGCCACGATGCTCATCAACCATTGGCTGGGAACGAAATTATTCAAAATTGATCACTGAAAAATCGGAATAAAAAGGCCAAGCGAGGCAGATTGACCATGGATGGAAGGAAAGTTTCCCGAGATATAGGTGGGACTTCGTAGCGATTAGTGTTTGTGACTTTAATTCTTGGACTTTGTAAATTGTTCACGCAGCAACTAACCAACCAACGCGTGCGTGAGTGACTCTGTGACTTCGAGTGACCCTTCGCCCGGGAGAGGTTTCACCCCCCCCCCCCGAACTTTTCTACTCTCAAGCCATGGAGAACATGGTGTTTATGGTTGCCAACGGACCAATAGCCATCGGCATGTTTATGAAAGAACTCTACTTGAAGACGGGCATCCCGCCCGTGTTACCGTCTGGCGATCCTGCTGTTTCTGTCGTTCAGAGACTTTCTCCCAATGAGTGGAAAATGCTCTGTCGACAGCGAAACATAGCAGACCGTGTTGTGTCTGCGGATTACGTCAAGGTTGGACAAACTACCGTCCGCCTATGCTATGCTGAGCCCGGATATCTACCCATCTTTATCCGGGGCGCCTCGCCGCTGATGGAAGAAGATTACCTGAAGCGTTACATGTCCGACTATGGGCAGGTGAAAAAGTAGCCTACCCAACGCATCCGGATTCTCCCCTGCAGAGGACTGGTGACATCATAGTCGACATGAACCTTCAGAGGGACATTCCAGAGAACCTTGTAATGCATGGCAACAAAGTTCGCGTGTCTTACAAGGGTCAAAGGCAGTGCTGCTGGTATGCAAGAAAACGTCTCATGTCAGGAAAGACTGCCTTCTCCTCAAGAATTGCGATGCATGTAACCGCATCGTAAGCAAATATCATCAGTGCCCGGAGAGGGTGTTTGCAGTGCCACCAGATAATTCCATCATCGCCTAAGGGAATGTCGTCCCAGCAGCAACCTATGATGTCATCACCGGCCAAGTCTCCAGCGTCAACCAGAGCTTCGTCGCCGTCATCACCATCGCGAAAGAGCCAAGTTACGCCGGCTCTTTCGACTCTTCTCCAGGTGCAGAAGGAGTTGATGCCCCCACCACCTCGTCCATCTTCGCATCTAACTCAATCTTTGGAGTCTAGGGGGGAGCGGCCATCGCCACCTCCTTCCACGCTCCCAGAGATTACACCTCTTCCTCAGCCAGCTTTCGATGTATCGATGGGTGAAGACGAAGCTTCTGGAGATGACGACGTTGACGTTTCAGCAGGAGTAGAATCCGCCTTTTCAGTGGAGGACTTTCCAGCACTTCCTCCACCAGTGCAGTCAACAACATCACAGCCTGCACGGACTATTGAAACGTCGTCGCCCTCCAGGATGACATCTTCTGCTGGCAATACGTATCTATCAGCGCAGAAACAGCAGGATCATCTTGTGAGGATGAGAGTCCCTGCAAGAAAAAATCCAGACGGGATCGTGGCAAAAGGGAAGAGAGAAGAGCCACTTCTTCCTCTGAGAGAGACAGCCGCGCGAGCCACCAGCGCAGCCCTTCTTCCTCATCAGGTCGTCTGCGATCTCCGATGAGAAGAACGACGGAGCCTCCTGTAACATCTGGGAAGCCCAAGTCTCAACCGGATACAGGTCAGCAGGTACGCCATTAAACATCCTCAATGAAGGTCATCTCCCTGAACATGCGTTCTCTTGGTTCCTCTTTTAAGCAATCGGTGTTGTCATCGTTTATTGCCCTGTACAGGCCGGACATCTTGTTACTTCAAGAAGTAAAACTCGCCACTTCACAACAGTGCTACGACCTTCCGGGCCTTCGCAGTCAATACACCAACGGACAATTCTTTATCAACTCTTCGTCACCAAATGGGAAAGGGGTTGCCTCTATCTTCAACCCCTCCAATCTGGTGTCGAACTGTGTGTATGACTGCGAGTGTAGGATAATCTCTTTGGACATTTCAACATCTGGTGTCAATTTCCGATTGCTTAATGTATATGCACCGTGTAGAACAGCAGAGAAACCAACGTTTTTCAGTGACTTGAATAACTTTTTGTGTTCATCGTTGCCTGTGGTGATTGCTGGTGATTTGAACTGCCATCCAGATGAAAACAACATCTTTTCATCTGGTCATGTGTATTGTTTGTGCCAGCAAAATGCATTGTTCGACTTACGGACACAACCTCCACAAAGTAGTCAGCTTGGGTCTACTTTCCATCAAGGGCCCACTATATCATCGAGATTAGACCTTTTTCTGGTTGACAATGCATTTGCTGGCTTGCCGGTTAAAATGGAGGTAATTCCATGTTCATTCTCCGACCACAGTGCCATCATGTGTTCATGGAATCCTCCATTTCCAGCATCATCTACAGGCTCTGCAGTCCATCGCAATTGGTTCCTGAATGTTTCTCTGCTCGACGAAGAGAAATACAAGGGAATGTTTGTTCAGTTCGTCGAAAAACATCTTCATAATGTGCCTTCTACGCTTGCTTCATGGTTAAAACTAAAAACCAAGATCAAACGCTTCTTTCGGAAGATTGAGTTAGATGCTGCTCGTCGTCGACGTCGTCATCTCCTCATGCTACAAGATATCCTCCGGCTCCTTCAAGTATCCACCCCGAAGGAGGAGTTCGAGATGGAGATTCGTCAGGTGAAGAGCGATATCAACGCTCTAATGATCCGGAAGGCGGCCGGCGCAGCGCTCAGAGCCAAACTTTCCTGGGCGACTGACGTCAGGAATTTATCATCAGCAGCGTTCGCCGAGGATAACGACGTGCCAATAAAAAAACGATGTCATCGATTGGTGGTGGAAGATGGGGAAGTGAATTCTGACCACAACATCTTGTCAGCTTTTCACGCCCATTTTTCATCCTTTTTCGATAACCCAATCATTCCGTCAGACGAAACGAAGCAGTGGATTGAGGCGCTAAGACCTTTTTCTGAGGATGCTGACCTGTCTATCTCTCGTCCCTTTTCCGAAGACGAAGTCAAGAAGTTCCTGTCAGCGGACGGCCGCCATCAGTCCAGCCCGGGTATGGATGGCATTCCATACTCATTTTACAATGCGACATGGAATCTACTTGGGCCTTTCTTGATACAAGGGTTTAATTCGATAATCAATGACCGTCTTCCATCACACCAGATTTCACCATAGGGAAAATCATTCTTCTCCCTGTGTGCCGAATCCAGAAGTTGTTACCCAGTGGAGGCCAATAACTCTTCTCAACACGGACATACCCAAAAGTACAGTCCGTCCCAAAAGTTTATAGACATCAATACAATGCATGTATCAAAGAAACAAAAAGAAATACGACTGAGTTCAAATAGGTTTATTATTAAACACATACAACTTGTATTTAACCAAAACAGAAATTACAATAAACTTACATTAGCGTATTGTTATAGAAAATAAATGAAAAGAGCACTGTCCAAAAAATATACAAGGTGAATACAAAAGTCTGAACCCTCCTTTTATTTTTTGAACCGAAGCAGATATGTCAATTTTGATGAATCCAATGAATAGGAAGTTGTGGGTGGCCTATCTCATGGTGCACTTTTCATCATCCCAAATATGCAAATCAGGACACATTCAAAATTTATCTCAAAAACCGTAAGGGATAGAGAAAAAAACCCAATGGCAAATTGTTCAGCATAAAAAAACAAACAAAACAAAAAAAAATCATCCAAATTGGACCAACCAATCACCCACAATCACGTGATCATGTTGACCATTTCCGGAACAGTGTAGCTTGCCATCCTGGAATTGTTCTGACTTTTGTGTGCTGAAACGTGCCTTTTATTTGCTTTTCCGCATGAAAGTGAATGTGAGTATGGTAATTTATGTTAATTTTTTGGTTTGCATGCTTTACATGGTGGAAATATCAACATTCAGTTTTCCTTGTGCAGTGTGACTGTTTGAAAGCTACAAACAGTTCACCACGTGATTGTGGGTGATTGGTTGCTCAGATTTGGATGATTTTTTTTTGTTTTGTTTGTTTTTTTATGCTGAACAAGTTTGCAATTGGGTTTTTTCTCTATTCCTTACGGTTTTTGAGATAAATTTTGAATGTGTCCTAATTTGCATATTTGGGATGATGAAAAGTGCACCATGGGATAGGCCACCCACAACTTCCTATTCATTGGATTCATCAAAATTGACATATCTGCTTCGGTTCAAAAAATAAAAGGGGGGTTTAGACTTTTGTATTCACCCTGTATAGAATGCATGGGAATCTCAAATTTACAAGAAAACACTTGGTTCTCAAAAGCATATCGATTTTCCGTTGTTTCGTATGACATCATATACACGATTTTCTATAGAAAGAATCAAAGTTTGTAACGCTTTAGGATCTAAATTGTACCAAGCATACTCGATTGATGTCTTGAGTTCATTGATTGACGAATATTGACGTCCATTGGCATAAACTTCCCGAGTTAAAATGCCCCACACGTTCTAAATGGGGTTCAGGTCAGGACTTATCGAAGGCCAGTCAAGAACAAATACAATTTTTCTGTTTTGATAGTCTTTTGTAGCATTGGATGTATGGATGGATGTGTTATTGTGCTGAAAAATCCGATTCTTTCCTCCCAAAATTTCACCGAACGGAATCAAATGACTTTGTAGTGTCTCTATATACTTTTCTGAGTTATGTCGTTCAACTAAAAATGCTAAGGACGCTTGACCATTATATGAAAAGGCCGCCCACATCATCACCGATCCACCACCTTGTTGTCTGCTAAAAAATGTTCGGGGCTCTTTCCTTAAATCATGCCAGTAGCTTGCATATCCGTCAGGACCATCAAGATTCCATTTCTTTTCATCACTGAACAGCACACTCAGCCATTTATCACCACAAGACATGTGCTGACAGCCCACTGCGACCTCTTCTTTTGGTGAAGCTTTATGAGTGGCGGTTTACGTCTCATTTTCTTGTGAATAAGGTAACCAGCTTCTTTAAAACGTCTGTGAACTGTATTCTTTGATATAAGCAAATGTGAACTAACAGTGATGTTACGTATGGACATTTTCTAGGAGAAAGCCATTCTCAGTATCCGTCTATCATCACGAGAGCTTGTCATACGTGGTCTTCCTGAACGATGTTTTGGTTGGTTTGGTTCTCTACGAGCTAGAACTCGATAAATAACACTTTTAGAACGGTTTAACGCATTGGAAATGTCATGAACAGATTCACCCTGCGATTTTAAGCTGAATATTCTGGCAACTTCATCAGCTGTTAGCTGGGAAGCTCTAGGCACTTCGTTGATGAGTAAAATGTCGCTCTTGAGCCATTTCACAGCATATTTATACACCCCAAACCTTGCATCATGACTAAATATCTACATATTGCATAAAATTATGTTCTATAAACTTTTGGGACACAGAATTTTAAATGGTTTATCATAAACATTTTCAATGCTTTTATGAAAAGTAAAATTTTTGTCAAGTTTGCGTATTATCAACTTGCACATGCTTTCATTCAAAACCCAAAAACTTTCCATAATATCATTGATGTCATAGTGACGTAATCAACAAAACATTGATGTCTATAAACTTTTGGGACGGACTGTATTGCAACAAAGACTGAAAATGTATGCAGAAGAATTTATTAACCCCGGACAGTCCTGCTCAATTCCATCACGCAGGATGTCCGACAATCTAGTTATGAGTCGGTGTGTGATGGAAGAGGCATGTGCTCGTCATCAAACCCTTGCTATATTAAGCCTTGATCAAGAAAAGGCTTTCGACAAAGTGAACCATGAGTTCCTCTTTGACATTTTTCGACACCTTCGTCTTCGGACTTTTGCCACGATTATTTCCGCACTGTATATTTCGGCCACATCATGCGTGGCGACTAATGGTTCCATATCTACCACCTTCAGCCTGCTTAAAGGTGTTAGGCAAGGGTGTCCTCTCCCCCCCTTGTTATACATCTTTTACTTGGAGCCATTATTACAATATCTAAATCGCCACCAAGATGTTCGAGGATACGATCTTCCAGCTGCATCGATAAGCATCAAGTCGTTAGCCTATGCGGATGGCGTGGTGCTTTTTGCGTCAGACGCATATTCCTTGAGCATCTACAAAGAAACATTTAATCGCTTTAGTACTTCGAAGGGGAGCACCATCAACCTCGTCAAGTCTAAAGGAATTGCCATTGGGAATTGGACCAGAGATCATCTTAATAATTTCCCAATTTCATGGTGTGACCGAATTACAGTGCTGGGCTACGTGTTCTCCTTCAAACCGAATATGGACCTTATACACTGGCAACAAGTGGTTGAAAAGTGCATTTCTCGCCTTGACCAAAACTTCCGGTTTTCAACATCAATGTTTGTCAAGGTGAGATACATTAAGATTCATGTGCTTCCAGGTCTGACTTCCAAGTGCCTATTCACCTTACCTTCGTATAATCTACTCAACAGACTCCGTGGGGCAATGGTGAACTGTGTTTGGGGGACGACTGCTCAGCAACGTCATCCATTGAGAGCAGCGCTCCTCTTTATTCCCTTAGAGAGAGGGGGGTTGGGTTTACCCGATATTAAACGGTACCTCATTGCGGCCAGGCTGGCTGCCTTGATTCGGGTATTCCTTAGCCCTCCCCCTTTATGGGTGAACTTCTTTTTCTTACATCTAAGGGTTTTCTTCAAGGTGAAGAATAGGCTTCCGTTATCTCCCATGTTGTATCAACACCAACCAGACATTTACAAGGCCTTCAACCTGGACTTTGTATTAGTTTTACCGATGCTACCCCGTATTAATCCTAAGCAATGGGGAATGCTTCGGCTTGCATGGTTCTTTCAGCAGACTGACCCTGGTGAATCGACTGACATCGTTCGACTTCTTCCCGATCGCCCGTGGGCAGCAGTCATGAAGCTTTTAAAATCCTTTGCTTTTGAGAAAACATTGTTTAATTACCAATGGCGGCTGCTGCATCACGGGTTCTACTCTCTTCAACGCCTGTTTCAGTGGAAGGTGGTCAGGTCTGCTGGATGCTCCATGTGCGGTGTAGCCGAGACCATTAGCCATATTTTTTACGAGTGCCCGTTTGCTAAGTCGATCTGGGATCTTTTGAGGCAGCACTATGGGCTGGTACAATTCTCATATCAGTCTGTGCGCTTCCTCTTAAACGATTCCACTGGCGAGGTATTAAAACCGGACCTAGCCATTGCGATTGCCTTCATAAATAAAGAACTCTGCCTGGCCCGTTGGAGTCGATCGCAGGGCCATCCTCTATCACCCTCGATCGTATGGAGGAAAGTGGCCACCCAGCTCCGATCCTTTCTCCTCCTCGAATGGTCACGGCTAGGTTCGTTTACGTTCAAGAAACGCTACACAACATCCAAGTGTTTATGTGAGGTCATCGGTGGAGATCAGACCTTCCTTTTTACCTTTCCGATGGCTCTCTGATACCTCGTCAGCGGTGAACGGGCCTCGTTTTTGAGGCGTTTGGATAAGTCGCGCAGCCCCCTATGGGCTGCCTGCCACTTACAGCATGTGCGCCTGGACGCCTGGACGCCTAGATTATAAGACCTCTTGATTAGGCGTTCGCTGAGGCAACACCATCAGCCTCAGCTCCAACAGCTGGAATAGATGGTTCCCCGGCCGCCGCCCGCCTAGACGAATCTCTGCTAGCCAGTCGAAGCTGAAGGAAAAGAGACAGGCCAGCCCGATAGGACATAGTCGCCTGAGGAACAGTAAGCAATGTTTCATTCCGTCAATTAATAATGGTTTTGGTTTTGTTTGGTATTAACGTCCTTTTCAACTGCTATGGTCATTTCAGGACGGCTTTATAGGGGCCGCAAATTTTGCCTCGCAAGGGTTCTTTAACTTGCAGCCGGCAAACAACTACACGGGATCAACGGCTTTACTTCCCTTCCGAAGGAAGTGCGTGATCTCATTATTTCCACCTGAAAAATCCTCGTCGTCCTCGGCCGGGATCGAACCCGCGTACTCGGGCATCAGAGGCGACCACGCAATCGCTGAGTAATTAATAATGGAACTAAACTTGTATCGAATACTTGTCATAGACACGGCCCGACGACCAAAGACCCGGAGATGAGACGATCTCATACTGCCCGAATCGCCAAGCATGCTGCCCTAGTCAAACCAGTGGAACTCGGAGAAAGGTTCCGAGATAGACGGAGACCCGCGCCGAGTAGAGGAGGAAAGCAGCGGTGGAGTCGAATGCACGAAAGTGATTCAAGGGACAGCGAGAGTGGTCGGACATTTCGACAGGCAAGTGTAAAAACAAATAGTGAACTTAATAATATTTCGGAACTTTGTTCATTGGATCAGGGCGATAGTGATGCCGAGACGTCCCGTATTATACAGATGCAAGCCAGAGTGCACCCTGATCCCGAGCAAGATAGCATAGCCGAAACAAGCCAGATTCGACAAGAGGAGCGTTTCGATAAGGACCGCCCGCCCCATAACGCCCGTAGAGACGATAAGGAATACGGGACTTTGAAAGGAGAGGACGCCGGCAGCGAGGAACCTCTTGTAGGCAGCATTCGTCCGCCATTGGAGTCGAAGAGCCCACACGCAACCGAGCCCAAGATAAGTACGGTGTCCAGACAGCACACGGAGCTCAGCAGCCCGGACGATTCGCTCACCCCAGCGACATCTCGTCAGACGTCATTGAAGACGACAGCTAGGCCGACTGAGGGAAGGATAGAGAACGCCGACAGTACCCTATTCGCAAGTCGCGACCGCGCGGAGATCTCACGTCGCGTGTCGCGCTTGGCTTCAACGGTACTTCTATCCTGTAAGTGAAATAGAAATTAAGTTAACAATTAAGGAATTCAAACTGAGGATAGGAATTATTTGCTCAAGATTTTAAACTTAATTGTATGCCCTTCGGGACTCCACGAGAGCTTATAAAAGAACTAGGACTTTACTTAGTGGTCTCCTAACATTAATTCTGCTTTGCATTATTTCAGACACATCGGTCGTGCTCCCAAACCCGATAGGGTCGACGCGTTCAGTGATAGCAGCGTCGGAAATCTATTACCAAGCGTTTTACAGAGGACTACAGGATCCCAGCCACTGCCCGCCACAAGAAACGTTGGACACGCCACGACCTAGGTCAACGAACTTTGGTGATCGGAGCCAGCATTAAGGAAGGTGGATGAAGATAATTCTTGTAGCCCGAAGCCTACTATTGTAAAGCATTAATATTTAGTTTGACCTATTCAAGTTTCAAATTGTACCTTACAATTGTGTTGGATACATTAAAATATTCATTAAATTTATTCTACTCGCCTACTTCCTTCTCTGTTTACGACTTATGCTAGCCTCTGGGGGGATAGGAATCACTCTGCTGGTAAAGTCCTATCCTAGCATAATAATAATCGTGACACCCATTTTGATTTTCTACCTATTTCCTTTTGTCTTTCTTTATTTAATAAGCCATTAACGAATGACATAACCAAGTACCGAAAGGTTAAACTAAACCATTCGCGGAACTATATTTTTAAACAGCCCTATGTTAACATTCTAAGTTTCTAATGGACTATAAAGATACCATTACACCACGTACCTTTGAACAAATTTCGACTCTCATTAATTCTACTTTATATTCATTCATGGCAAATCATTCCAAATTGTTTGATATATTACATGCCATATTTTAGCATTGAAATTCCAAGGAAGCATAATGGTTCCACTAAACCAGGTGTCTTTGAACCAATTTCGCCTATCAATAATTTTACGTTATATTCATTCATGATACATCATCCCAAGTTGTTTGATATATTACATGCCAATATTATGATTGAAAATTTTTGAGGGTGTTCATACAGGTATTGGACATTGAAACTGAAACACCTGGTAGAAATCCAAAATCTTTATTTAATAAGGTGTTGGGGCACCGTGGGCAGCCAGCACAGCAGTAACACGTCTTGGGAAGGATCGGTAGAGGTCCTGCACAGTTTGCACCCCAAACCATTACTGATCCACCCATTACTGATCCACCTCCATGTTTGACTGTGGGCGCCAAGCAGTCTGGGTTGTAGGCATCAGAGGGGCTCCTCCAGACGAATACCCTCCCTGTTGTTTGGAAGACAGTGTAGCTGGACTCGTCCGAGAATATGACGCGTTTGAGGTCATCCAACGTCCAGGTTTTATGAGGCATTTGTACTACTGATGAAAGGCTTCGGTATAGCAACCCTGCCATGGATGTTGGATTTACGCAGGTAACGACGGATTGTCTTCGTGCACACAGGTTCCTGGAGGTGTGTATTCATTTCTGCGGTGATTTCTGCTGCGGTGGTTTTCCGCTTTCGTGCAATAATCCTGGTCAATGTCCTGACGTCTCTTTCCGACAACTTCCGTTTTCCCCTGCAGTTGCTCTTCCTGGACGTGGTTCGTCCTTCCTGTTCATATGCACACATCACCCTGGATACTGTAGCACGTGAGACATCACAAAGTGTGGCAGTTTTGGACACAGATGCACCTGCTAGACGCGCCCCAACAATCTGCCCTCTTTTGAAGTCGGATATGTCTCCCATTATAGCGCTCTGCACAGACAATTTGAAGCTTACTATCGAACTTTTCTACTGGAGTGACTACCAAGACCTCTGACACGTGATTCATTGATATGCATACGATTAATTACCTAGCAGAAGATTCTATTCAGCCCTGGGGATATCCAGTGCTATTTGCGAAGGTGTTTCAGTTTCAATGTCCAATACCTGCAAGTGTACCATTAGAGCACGTGTCATTTTTTTCGATTACAACCTTTTTCAAAATGGTTCATTTCATCAATTGGCGAAAATAGTAATTTATATCCGCTTCTATCTCGTCGTTACGATTTGTTTGATATATTATTTAATATATCTTCCCATTGAAAATTGCTCGATGGGGTCGTGAAGGTACCATTTATGCACGTGCTATTGAACCGATTTAGATAGTATTTCTGATTGGTTCGTGCCATGAACCATATTCATCAACTGACGAAAACAGATTTTTAAAATCTTTCATAGCCTCGGAGGAGTCAGAGTTAGAGACAGACAGACAGACAGACAGACAGACAGACGGACAGACAGACAGACGGACAGACAGACAGACACGTTTCCCCACACTGATAGCATAAAGCACCTTTCGGTACTTAATAAAGATAGTTTTGTTAAATTATTACACTTATATATGCTTTCTGTGTCAAGGTAATGAGTAATGACTTTGAAAGGGGTGGTTGTCAATGAACCAAGCACTGAGACCTCAGGTCTATTGTACTATCCCCTAATGACGATGAAAGAACGATTATGAACGAGACAAGCACAAACATCCATGCCCTAGGCGGGATTCGAACCCGCGACTCGCTGGTGTCGAGATCGGAAAGACCTGTGCCTTAACCCTCTCGGCCACCGAGCCGGCCTGTGTCAAGGTAACTTTACTTAAGAAATTCCACTGCGTACCACTCTAAAATATAATCCGTGACAATGTGTCCTAAAATTCCTTTGAGTTTGTGTTCCAGATTCAGTCTTAATAAACCATGCCACACATTGTGTTTTCTCTACGCTAGTCGCCATTTTCCGGAAACTGTCAAAGGAAGTAAAGCACTGTATAAAGAAAGTATGAACATTTCGTGCCAGGCAGCTATTTTGATGCCTATTTCGATACGATGATTGCCTCTTTTTTGCAGTAAATTCAAACTTGCAGATTGAACAATTCCTTTTTGACAAAAGTTAGAGAGGAATCTGCCTCTGATGTTTGAATTTGCTACAATAAGGAGGCAATCATCGTATCGAAATAGGCATCAAAATGGCTGCTTGGCACGAATTGTCCATACCTGCTTTCTTTATACAGTGCTTTAACAGGAAGTATCTGTCTAGAACTTTAACAGGAAGGAAAGTGCGGCGACACCTAACGTTATAATGCTGCATCAAAAAAACTTTTTGAGTTAATAAACAAATTGTTGAAAAGCATTTGTCTCTATCTGAAATAGTTTTTTATATAATGATCAAAAGTTGTCTAAAACATTTTGAAACACCCTGTATTTTTATGTCTCATTAGTAATAATGCACTTTTTTCATTGTCCTTCTATCATCTCCCATTGGACCTCTTTCTTGTCTTATTCCAGCACGTTCTTCTCCTTCATTTCCAGACTTCCCATTGGTTCCCTTCTGTTCTCCCTTGACAATACTTTCTTTTTCCTCCCTATTTTATCTGTAATAAGACGTCTTCTAATGCCCCTGTTATCACTTTTACTTTTTACTTTGACAAACGATAACCTCTATCCGAAACGTCAGTTTTTTTTAACGATACTACCACTTTTTTGTTTCCTTTCACGATTCTTATGTCTCGTCCTTCTTTTCTTCTACATCCGTCATTACTTCCCTGATGTAAGATTTTTTTACCTAACAGTTATTCGAAAGTCATATACAGTGGAACCTCGATTTACCGTCTGTCTCGCTTAGCCGTCAGGCCGCCCACTCAGCGCATGCCCCCTTCGCACCTCCCCTGTAACATGACAGGTCGTTATGAGTCGTTTGATATATTATATGCCATATCTGACATTGGAAATTTCCAATAATAGCATAATGGTATCCTTAGCACAGGTACCTCTGAATCAAAGTCGACTATCTTCTTACTTTGTATTTATTCTTATGACAGATCGTTACAAGTTGCTTGATATATTACGTGATATAACTTAGCATTGGAAATTTCCAATGGTATCATAATGGTATCATTAAAACAGGTACTACTGAAACAATTTCCACAATCTTCGAACCATATTTATCGATTGGCGAAAACGTACATAATAACGTTATACTCGCTCTTATCTTGTGATTTCTAGTTGTTTGATACACTACTTTCTATATCTTATCATCAAAAATTTTAGAGGGTGTCAACAGGGTACCATTAGAGCACGTGCCATTGTATCGATTTCGATCATCATTACAGGAACTAAGAGTAAACTGTTTAAACTGGCCCCCAAATTCTCCTGATTTAAACCCGATTGAGAATATTTTGGGGAAAATGAAGAAATACCTTCAAAAGCCCCCAATACGTAGCAAAGAATATTCATATCAAGAAGACTTATATCAAAAAAGAATTATATTAAGGTTGCTTGGTCAGAAATTAAATCCGAAGACTGCAAGAATTTAATTCTTTCGATGCCGCGAAAAATTCCAGCGGTAATCAGATCCAAGGGTTACCCAATAAAATATTAAATGCAGTTGTTTTGTTTGAAAGTAATTGATTTCAGTTTTATGTATATTGTTAAGTACCTTTCTAAAGTTTTGAACTTGAATTGGGACATTTCTAAACGTCTGGTATGTATTCTTCATATTGTTTTCCGCCAATCAGAATGTTTTAGTTAAATAAAAAAATATAATTTAAACGATTATTATGAGTTTTTTATATGTATTTTTTGTTGTTTCAATTAAATATTGTTTTCAACCAAGTAAAATTCAAGAAGTTGACTGTTAGCTATGACAATGATAAACTTCTGAACTTATGAAAAGCATTTTTAGCATGATAAGTGGCCGATATTTTTATTATTCTCTTCGGCTATTGGACACATTTGAGGGTACTTGAAATGCCATCTACACTATCTGGCCATTTGTCACTGGATACCCCATAACAGTAAGTTAAATCGGACCCTGCACGACATCCGTATCGTGTAGGGCCGCCTTTCACCGCAAAAACATACGTAGCCCTTCGAGGAAGACTTTCAAACCAATCTGCGATACGTGTCGGCGGGAATGTTGCTCCAGTCATCCTTCAAATTAGCAAACAGCTCAGCGGTGTTCTTTGGGCGGCATGGCCTGGCTCTCAACCAGCGTTCCATTTCGTCCCAAAGGTGTTCAGTGCGGTTGAGATCTGGACTTTGCACTGGCCAGTCAAGTTCCCCACACCCATTACCTCAAACCAGGTGTTAATAACGCCTGCTGTATGACAGAGAGCATTGTCGTGTTTAATAGGTATTAGCCATTACCAAAATGTTCCCTAATGTCGCTTGTCCAGAACTGTTTGTTACGCTTAGGCATTCATGGTTCCGCAAACTAGCTGGAAACTAGCTGGAAACGGGATTCATTACTCCATAGGAGGTTTTCCATTGTTTTGGAGTCCAGTTGCGGCTATCCTTGCACCATTATAACGGACGGGTCGCATTGAGGGCTGTGATATTTGCTTTGTGAACTGCTGCTCGTCCATGAAAACCAAGATGAAAACCAAGTGCGACGATCTCCCGGCGGACTGTACGATCACTTGCATAACTAGATGACGCCGATCGAAAGTCATGTGCCAGCGTTTTTAACGAAGTCTTCCGGTTTCACATCACCACACGTTCATCATGCATCGACGGTCGCGATCTGTCAATTTCGTCGGTTTACGGTGTCTTAGTTGGCATATTATAACCCCCAATCGCTTCCACTTAACGAAAGAAAAACTGGGCGTGTCTATTAAATTCCCAATTTCAATTGTTAGACATTGTTGCTAAATAAAATTAACAATGTTTAACAATTGAAATTGGAAATTTAACTGGACACGCCCAGTTTTTCTTTCCTTGGACAGAGTATAGTGCATGTGAAGTCTAACGTGAAACTATATCCGGTTTTTCTCTTCACTGTACTATTCTCAGCTGACACCATTGATTCAGCTAGAAAATAAAATGAATAATCTCTCTGAATTTGGAGTTCATTAAGAGATGATACGTGATTGCTTCTTCTCAAGGCTACGAGATGGCGTAATCGTCATTATTACTTAATATTAAATTTGAGATGACGTTATTCATAATCAAGAAATTAATTTCCCCGAGGAGAGTATAGGATAGTAGCTAAAGCCCTGCGGTCATCTATTTTTACCCCTTTATCTGCATTTTAACCCCCCGCCCCGGGGGGGGTGGGGGGGGAAATGGGGGGGGGGGGGGGGAATATTTAGAAAATTTTAAAAGAGCTCTATATTTTTCCGTTCATATCATTTCCTATCAAATGACATATCACATGCCATATTTTGCTATAGTTCTAAAGACGACTGTCACTCCCACAACTCCGACCCCTACTGGAACAATTGGGCCTAAACTTCATAGTAATGTAGATCTTGCCTAGAGGTTTCCGCATACTGAATTTCACTCCTTTATGTATCTAAATACCACATAGATCTTTTGTCCCCTCTGGCTCCCACCCCCATAATTCTGACCCCAGTGCACCAATCAAACCCAAACTAAATAGTGACTCCAGGGCCCTTAGTAAGCTACATTCCGAATTTCGACCTTCTACCTCAAAAAATGTAGAAATTATGAAGGGGTCGGATAGACAGCAGACATTGTGAAAATAATAAGTCCTCTATTCTTCCTCTACTTAATAACATTGTGGAACATAGGAAGACCAAATATTGTAGACGCGCGACCAAAAAAAAAGGAAATATTTATTTTTCTATGTTTGGTTCTACTAACATTCCATTTATTTCAAACACATCCGGCCAATTAACTTATCTTGCCGATCTGTTTTACCGATCAATTAACTGCGTTGTTTCCGTCTAAGCTTGTATCGATGTATGTAAGATGACGCGATACTTATCGAAGTACATAGATTAATTTTGAGTAAATATTATTTTTAGGACAAGAATGTTTTTTCTTTAGAAAAGGAGCGAACAAATTTTTCGGAGAAAAAAATACCGTTTCTTATCACCCTATGAAACATTGTGCATAATGTTTCCAGTTTCTGTGTGTTTATGCTATAATACCAGCTGATATTCACTTGAAATTATAAAAGTGACGTTTCATTTTATGGGATAACGTCTAGCTTGGTGCAATGATATTGAGAAATTGCGATTTCGATAAGATTACGGGAAATGCGTTACGACGAACCTTCATCCATGCTGAATAATTCCTCTTTGAAAGAAGACTATATGTTATGTTAAACGTATTGATTCTGCATCTCACTTGCTATAGAGCAGCAAAATTAGCATACTGACCCCACATATTAAAGGCATGTTACTAAATACAACGGAGTTTTTGATAAATTTTGCTCCTATGCAATAGCTTCAGCAATTTGGGAAATACGGGCATGAAACTGGTATGAAAGAAAACTCTGATTATTGACTATCACAACACCTAGAAGGGCGCATCTATAATATCACGCCAGCGCGGAATAGTTTAGAAAATAGCAACGTACGTTCGGCTAAAACAACGTGCTGTGATTGAATTCATCACCGTGGAGGGTTGTGAATTCATAGACAATTATCGAAGGATCACATTTGTCTACAGCAAAGCATATATGGATGTGATTATTGTCAGAAGGCTGATAAGGAGTATGAAAGACAGCAATCCAAGCACAAGAAGCCTGTAATATCTGAAGACACATCTGAAGGGTCACTGTTACACAAGTGATGAGGAGGTAAAACCATCATTCTTTGCCGACGAAATGAAAAACGTGTTTAACGTTGGCGCAAGTCTTTGTACAGGGATGTTTACTACGTTAAAAGTAAGAAATTTTGTGGTAGAGGACATTCCAAGCTTTCATCAGATGCATAGTTCAGATCAGTATCTCGCAAATTGCCTCGTCTAGGAGGCAAAACTTTTCAAAACGCCTTCCAGGGCCCTGCATCTTAAAATATTAATAAATGTTACGGACCCCAATGTTAGCTTAATCCGGCCCTAATTCGCTATAAGACAACCCTGACTTCGCTAATTTTTCCTGAACTGATTTTTGACGCCTTGTGTTGTAACACAACAATGCATGCATTGGCAGACTCACATGAGAAACATTGCTGCATTATTCATTTGAAAAGTCTTTTATTATAAAAATACTTTAGAATATCAAAGTTTCCTATGCCTTCTAATAAAGTTGGTTATTAACTTTTGCTTTTTTGCAATTCAATATTATTAATTACTCAATTAAATAATTATTTAAAGAATTATTAATTATTAATTATTAATTGAAAGAAATTTATAATTAAATAAATAAAAACTTGTATGAAATTATAAAATACATACTCTTAATATATATATTAATCTTTATCTCTGAGATAAATAAAAAATTCTATTGTTTTTAAATCATTTCGTCGAACGATTACTCTTTAATCTTTTCCCTTTTTTATAAATACATATTATGCTGAGCTCGAGTTTTCAAGTGTTCGCATTTAATTTCTTTTTTCAGTCATGGAATTACAGTCACTCCTTTTTTTTTTTTTTTTTTTTTTTGCTTCATTGTAACATTTTTATAATAATTTTTTTTATCAGAGCATTGAACTACTTCAAAAGGACGATAAGGCAAATCGTATCTTAATTAATAATAATGGAAACATTTATTTACTCAGATTAGAAGTAAAAAAAGTAAATCGGAAAAAAATCATTGATATCTACTGATTAATAAGTAATGTTGAAACAAATTTAAGCTATTAAGTTATATATTTATAATATACGGGGCTCCACAAAACGATAGCCTGGTAGACAAATGCTGCTATGTATTCCAGAATGACTATTAAAATTTTCGTGCCTTTCGTGATAGCCATTTGGTTAGTACACAGTTAGCTATTTGACAGAGTGGAGTGGTAGAACTACAAAAGCTACATGCCTTTCTATAAAGAAAAACTGAAGGTCTAGGGAATTTTAATGAAAACATTCTTAGTGAGTAGACTGACATAAAACTAATGGTTTACAGAAAAAATCCTTTATTACCGACTACAGCCATGATCCTACAGTCTTTACAATACTTCAAAGCTGTTTCCATTGTTGCTGTCTCTCCTGCATCTTGTGAAGGCATATTTTCTCTGCAGAAACAAGTGAAAACATGCCAAAGGAAGTTAATGAACATACGTTGAGGTAACTACTCAGAATTAAAGTGAAATATTTAACATCTCTGTAAAACTTAATTGGCATTTTAGTGTAATTTTTGAAATTGGCCTCTTAATGAATTTAAAATAATTTGAATTGACTTTTTAACGAATTTAAAATTAATTTGTAAAAAATATAATAAATCTGCCATCCTTGTAAATTTTAGTTTTAAGATTGATATGTTAAATATTTCACTTTAATCTAATGCCAAAGGAACTGCTTGTGTGTGGACACTCTATCAACATTCATCAAGTGCAGTCATTGTTGTTCTATAACTGACCTTGATCCAAAACCACCAATGCACCAGTAGTATCAAAACATACCATGCAATCGCCATGTACATAAGCTTCACTGAAAAAACAATGCTCTAAATAATTTGGGAATTTGTTTCTTCTTGAGGTAACACTACTTTGTACAGCTGTATTAATGTCGGATACTGAATTTTGTTACTGTACTACAGTAAAACCCCGTTACAACGTACTTCAAGGGACCTGGAAATTTGTACGTTATTCTGAGGTGTACGCTATACTGAAACTGGGGGGGGGGGGGGG
>JAHWFO010017185.1:1412133-1513643 GCA_023313115.1 Rhysida immarginata
CCGTCTGCTTTCTTTCTACAAGTTGCCTCCCCAAAAAGTCCTCCATATCTGACATTGTGAAGTTAAATGTTTCTGGTGCACCGCTATGCTGTGCAAAATAGTTTCGTAAGCTTTTTATAGCCTCCATTGCTACCAAAGTTGAGACGGGCGTTACCTCTGGTTCTAAATGGCCATTTTCATCTTCGTCTTCCTGATCGCTATGAATTTCATTTTGCTTTTGTCCCATCATTGGATCCCGACTGAGTAGCATGCAACAATCGACAATCGAACATGCTAGACTGAGTAGCATGCAGAGATTTCCGGGTTTATATATGCTATACTGACCAATCAATGAAATGAACTCGGCTTAATTAGCCCATTGGCCCATTTGCAACTTTCGCATGGGCTGCATTGACCAATCAGTGCAAGACATGTGAACGATGTACGTTGTACTGAAGGGATAATTTAACCAAGGGGATGTAAAATTAGTACGTTATTCTGAAATGTACGTTAAAGTGAGGTACGTTATTCTGAAACTTTTTAGCATTAAAATACCTACGTTTGGGACGGGGATTTGAAATTTGTACGTTATTCTGAAATGCACGTTAAAGTGAGGTACGTTGTAACGGGGTTTTACTGAATAAGAATTTGAAATCGAGTAGCCTGTTGTCTACAACTATAAATATATTCTGTCGAGTCCCGAATTTATAAATGGGTTATCAAATTTGAAACAAATGAAGGAAATATTTCTTACTATTTTTGAGCGTTTTTTTTCTTCTAATACTGACATATTTAACCCACCATCGTTAATATGAAAATAATTTCTAAGGATAACAGATTGCTTTAGATATTTATTTTCTGGGTTGCGAGTGTTTTCAAATACTGTATAATCCGCTTAAATGGAATTGTCAGAGGACCAGGAAAAAAATCGACTTCTCAGAATTCGATTTTTCATTTTTAACTCCATACTAAAGCAATTCACGCATTTTTGGACGAGACACTTTATCAGTAATTGCTAGTACCATGGTAAGCTTGAATGGCTTCAGGAAGAATGACTCTGTCTGACAGAGAATAAATCTACACGTGAAGTTCTTAATATGTAGGGGAGAGTTGCATTAAGATGGGACATTTTCAAAAAAATATTTTTTGTAACCTCACGGTATTTAAAAAAAAGACACATAAATTTATGAAATATCAACAGAAGCTTTTAATACAAGAAAAATTATCGGTCCTAATTGAAGCATAAATTATTTATAGGTTTTTATTTATAAGTTATTTATAATTGTAATAATGTCCCATCTTACGGAAGCAGGAGCCTAATACAGAACATAGCGAATACAGTGTAAAATGAGACAAACCAATTGACTTTTCTTATGTTGATTTTTGATATCAACTTTTGACGTTTAGTTGCTATATGCCAAAAAAAAAAAACGAACTTTATTCCTGGTTATGCAGGTTTCATTCTTTGCACTGGATCCAACCGCAAATGGATAATATAGAAAACGGTTCTGTTGTGCAACTTTGTTAGCGTCTTTTGTGACACCTTTATTAGCGTCTTCTCTTTTTGATTTTCCTTGTTTTTTCCTTGAGAAAGCACGGTCTCATCTTAGGAAATTGAAACTGTCCCGATCTAGGAAAATGGTAACTTTGAACATCATCTAGCACTACAGAAAATCTAATGGCGGCACGAAGCACATGTTGCTATAAAAATAACCCACTGATATATCAATCAAGGTAGGATATGAACAATTAATCAACGACCTTTCTATCTTTCGACAAACATTGGTGATACATTTTACTTAGAAGTGAATAAAACTTAGCGGATTTTTTATGGGAAATATGCTGCAGCTTCGGCCTAACACAACGGCTGCCTCCTTCGACGAAGTGCTGAAAACTAACACAAGTGGCACTAAGAATTGTTTAAATTTTTTTAAAATCGGTTTGTCCCAACTTTTGACGCTCTCAAACTTATGCAACTCTCCCTTATGCTTTCTTTTCAATATGTCCAAAAAAAATGGCAATGATTCATTTAGTGCGTGAAATGATCATCAGATTCCTTCACTATCACTTTTGCTTTTATCATTTAGAGATCTTTAGTTGTAATGAACATATTGCTCAAGTATCACTGATGAATAAGTACAAATTAATTTTTATTTAAAGTATTTGATTTTTCTAAATTAACGCGCTTCCTATGCTTCTCAAAATGTAACATAAATAAATGAAATTATGATTGAGTTAAAATAATTCTCCTTTATCAATATTAAAATTATAAAATAAAAATAAGTTTATTGGTCTTAAAAATAAGGTTCATCAATCTTGCCAATATAACCGATAATTTTTCCATACGCTTTTTTACACAATTCCCCCCCCCCCATGGGGTAGAAATAATAAACCCATCTAAAAACGATCAAGTTTACTGTCAAAAAGATGTTACCACTTACATGGGATTGACTTTTATTTTAATAGCATAATAACACACACTATGTGAACAAGTCCAAATGACAGGGGGAAAATCCTGAGATCACGCACTTCCTTCGGAAGTAAAGCCGTTGGTCCCGTGTAGTCGTTTGCCGGCTGCACGTTAAAGAACACTTGCGAGGCAAAATTTGCGGCCCCTATAACGCCGTCCTGAAATGACCATGGAAGTTGAAAAGGACGTTACAAACAAAAACAAAACCAAACAAACCAAGTCCAAATGAAGCTAATGCACCCCTTCGATCTGTAAAGTAACCAGATGACACAGAAGAGAAAATTGTCTGCAACAATAGAAAATTAAAAATGATGTAGTATACCATATGAGTGGTAACATGTTTTTGGACAACCCTTTATAGTAAAGAGCACACCTTAATGTTTTAATATGCGTTTAATTATAAGGGTGGCCCATAAATAAGTTCAAGTGTTTGACAGCCAATAACTCCATTGTAAAACATAATTTGTTTAATCTGTGAAGTGGTATGCATCATCAAATAATACAAAAATGTTTCTCTGTTACCACGGCGCCCAATCTACCTTTCGGAAAAATTTCATTCAGAAATGCGCGTAACTTTAACGCTCTCTGGCAGTACTAGAAATAACGAGCTATTCCCCTCACTTTACCGATTTAATATACTTTGCTCCGTTCAAAAGTTGTAGGCTGTCAAAAACCTGAACTTATTTATGGGCCACCCTGTATAACAAAAACAAAACAATGTATGGTAAAAACTTATGCGATATTTCATTGATGACAGCATTCAATTAAGCCAATCATAGAATTTCTATTTAGGAAGGACTAATTTATGCAACATAGTAATTCTATATAATACTCAAGATTTCCTGCGAATGGGTAAAGCACAGCAATGGCTCCATGTAAAGAGCTGTCTACCGAAGTGGACCCTTATCACTCGTCCATTAAAAGAAAGCAGGACACAATTCAAATTGCAGATCTGTTAGGATGCTTGCATAACACAGTATCACGGGTTTTGCAGCGATTTAAAACTACCGGCAATGTCCGCAACTTGAAGAGGACCGTAAGACCAAAGAAACCTACAGCATTTGATGATAGGAAGCTGGTCACCATCTGCAAGAGATGCAGAAAGCCACAATTCAAGAAATTAACATCAAGTGGAAAAAGTGCGGTGTCGACTCTGTGACCGGACTTTACAGAAGCGTTTGAATGAAGCGGGACTTTCGTCTAAAAAAAGGTTAAGGAGAAACCATTACTAACGAAGGAGCTTCGGCATAAACGCTTGAAATGGGCAAAAGATCGAAAAGAATGGACTGTGCAAAAATTGGCTATCTGCAGATAATGGCGATAGCACTGGTGTGATTGTGTGAAGAAGAAAAGTGGAGACTGTGTTTTTTTTTATTATTTCCCATTAACTGCGGTTTTGTTATTGTTTTTCAAGTTTGTTCTTCATTCCTGAGTGACTATACAGGGTGTTGTTAAATTTCATGTCAAAAATGATCGGGTGATGAAATATGCGATTCTAAGCAAAAAAGTTCATATGAACATGAGTCCGAATTGGAACGATAACTGACATATGAACAGAAATAAAAATGCCGCCACTAAGATCAACAAGTTAATAACTCACTTTCTACAATATCTAGAATGATGAAATTTGGAAGAATAATAGGATGCATAAAACTGTGTATACCGTTAAATTTTGATCGAATTCCACCGAGTATTTTCCGAGTTACGTAGTCAACATCGTAACACGTGATTAGTACTCACATGTGAGCACGTGTTACCTTGTTGAGTGCGTAACTCGAAAACTACTCGTTAGAATTTGTTCAAATTTTAACGATATACACAGTTTTATGTACCCTATTATTTTTTCGAACTTCATTATCCTAGGTGTTATAGAAAGTGAGTTATCAACTTGTTGATCTTAGTGGCGGCATTTTAATTTTGTTCATATGTCAGTTATCGTTCAAATTCGGACCCATGATCATATGAACTTTTTTGCTTAGAATCGCATATTCCATCACCCCTATCATTTTTAACATGAAATTTAACAACACGCTGTATAACTACATAAAAACTTGTTCTTAATTTCTATTGGCTGTATAACTATAAATACTCTATACTTCTCAAGCCGAAAGGTGACTACTTGGTAGTCGAAATACGCATATGCATGGTGAATAAAAATCTTTGTGGAAAAGTGGACTTACTTTGTGTTTTAAGGAATTGACATCCACATATTTAAAGTAATCGTTTATTAAATGGAGTGGTTTCATCCAAACTGCATTTCACCTACTGTAAAATTTCCACAGAGTATAATGATTTAGGGATAACGAGCATCTGCATAACGTTTGCAGATCCAAGAAAACTGGGCTTTTTAAATGGCACCGTCAACACCGAAATTTACATCGTTGCATTAATAAGGTGTTTGCATTTTTATTTAACTTTAACACGTTTCTGCTGCCAAATCTGGAACAATATTTTGGTGATTCCGATGACGTTATTTCCCAGGACGATAATGCAAGTTCCATCGTTCCAATTCAGTCAGAAACCCCTACCAGGATTCCCTACAAGCGGATGACAAGGCCTGCGCAAAATCCCGATGCCAATTCAATTTAAAATGTGGGGAGGGAATTAAATTAATTTGTTGATTTGCACAAACAAATAAACAAGAAACGAGTTGAAAGCCGCAGTATGATAAAGTTGGTGTAACATCAGTAGACATCGTTGTTCAAACTTTTTGCATCCATGAAATTTAAGATGAAAGCAATCATCAATGAGCTACCAAATATTAATTTATATTTCGTGCTGTTTTTTTATTTATATCGCATGCTTTTCGAATGACTAGAGACTATCGCATTCTTTTTTCCATGGTTTAGTTGTCGCTGTTCATTCTGTATGCATGTTTTCATTCTTTTCATATAATCAATCGCTTAAAATGTGCTCTATATGGTACAACGGTACATTTGGTCGTTTTTAGACAAGTTCATCATTTCTATTCGAAGGTTAGGGAGGTTTGTGGAAAAAGATGTATGAAAATAAATATCGATTATTTATTGCCAGAAGTTGTATTGATACTTTGAAAAGCAGTGATCTTGGCAATTTATTCGTTATTCAACAATACAGTTATTCACTAATCTTTGTATTGGACTGGAAATAAAAGTCGCTACGTTGTTGAGCATTTATCCATAACTTATCAGCAGGTTAGTAAGAACAGACGATGGGACCTCCACGAACCATACATCTGCTGGGAAGATTCCCTAATCTAAATTTTGGGGTTACAAAAACTAGCTAATCTTCAGCCTTGATATAAATACTCGTGAACAGTTACTCATGAACAGTTACGCAGTTGTGTTTATGATTCGATAATTCGTAGGTGTCATGCTTGGATCCAGGCGCAAGAGGCACATGTTGAGCACTTTTTATTGTACCAAGTCGTATATCTCTTATGCTTTTCAATTAAATGTTAAACATAAGTTCATAACATGTGTTTTGTTCACCTATTTGCTACTACACTAATAAAACTTTGAACTGTTATAATTCTGTACCTAATTGGAATACGGCTTATACTATGTGATCAAAAGTTGAGGTACACTCCTCATAATTTATGGAATGTGCCAAATGCTGCATGACAATGACATGTAAATTATTTAAATAGCATCACACACATTCAGACACATATCTGCTTCGTTAAATTAAGATATGGGTCATTCAAAAGAGCTCAGCAACTTCCAATACGTGAAACCATCATAGGATGCCACTTGTACAAAAAATCAGTCCGTGAGATTTCCACTATTCTACAAATACCCCGTACAACTATAGGAAATGTGATTGCGAAGTGGAAGATCCAGGGAGCAACAACAGTGCAACCACGAACGGCAAACCTAAGAAATTGACAGACAGAGATCGTCGAGTGCTTGCACGTCTGAGCGGAGCAATCGAAGGTCTTCTCCTTAAATTGCTACAGAGTTCAGAAATTCTGCTAGCACAAACACCTTTCGTCGGGAACTCCAATCCCTGGGTCCCCACGGTCGTGCTACTGCTCACAAGCTCTTCATCACTGACGACAATTCCAGGCGACATTTGGAGTGGTATAAACTCGCAGAAACTGGACCATGGAACAATGGAAGCGTGTTCTATGGACTGATGAATCACAGTACATACTCTGGCAATCAGATGGACGAAGTTGGGTTTGACGGATGCCTGCAGAATGTTTCCTACTGAGTGCGTGGTGCTCATTGTGAAGTTTGGAGGAGGTGGCATCATGGTATGGGGCTCTTTTCTGGCTTGTTTCTTTTAAAGGAACGATGAATGCTGTTACTTATCGAGACATCTTGGATAACAGTACACTTCCAACAGTTCGGGAACAGTTCGGGGATGGGCCTTTTCTGTATCAACATGACAATGCTCCTTGCCATAAAGCAAGGTCTGTACACGACTGATTTCAAGACAACGGGGTTGAAGAAATGAACACCGATCTCAATGTCATTGAACATCTGTGGGATGAATTGGAACGTCGACTACGAACCAGGCCACACTGTCCTTCATCCGTGGCTGAAATAACCAGTGCTCTGAGGCAAGAACGAAGAGAAATTCCAGCTTCTTACCACCAAAAAATGGCGGAAAATCTTCCTGGAGGGTGGAGGGTAGAACAAAAGCGGGTGCCACCACTTACTAATTCTTGTTACCTGAAGCCTACGAGGCAGAAATACTGGTTTCCCTAAACTTTTGATCGCATAGTGTATGCTCATATGACATTTTTGCTTAACCTGATTTCCCCAACAAAATGCCGAAATTTTTACACCCGAAGTAAATCCTACAGAACGATTAGATTTTTGCCATGTTTTTTAATACAAGGTAAATAGGAGTAAATACCATAATAATGAATTAATCATTAAAATAGTTTTATAGAAGGTCATTCACACTTTATGGAAACGATGTTAAAATCACTTTTACGTGCATGCAAATTTATAAGCGTGAACGGGAATTTGGGTAAGAAACATCTAGTACATAAGCACGTGTTAGTGGGATTTTTTGTTTTCATGTAACTATGCCGCTGAAAGTGAACCGATGGTTAGAAGGGTACGTCACCGCCTTTTCCGAGAGAATCACTCGTACACTCAAATAATACAACGTTGTAAACAAAAAGATCTTGTTATAAGAAAAGGGTCTTCAATATACTCAATTCCCGTGGTAAAGCGCAGAAAGAATGGGTCAACTGCCGGGTCCGAAAGCGCATCCCAAGAAAGTGAAGACCGCAGACGTCATTCGAAGAGTACGAAAATTGGTCTCCGTCGAAAATCCCCCAACACAAAAAAGTGTTGCTTCGAAACTAGGAATATCGCCCGCAACAATAAACAAAATTTCCAACAGAGATTTGAATCTTCGTAAAGTCCATAAGCCGAAAATTCATAAAGTCCACAAGCTCTTGCCTGCACATCCCAGAAAGGAAGGCGAACTACCGAAAGCTTTACGAGAAATTCCTAACGGGCCACAAATGGAAAAAAGATTGTTACGTTGGATGAAGCATGGCTCTACCTAAGCCTCCCCAATGCATTTCTGCGCTTTCGGAATGTTCAAGAGAGCCCTCGGGAAGCGACGGTGCAGAACTTTGACTGGCCTTTGGAAAACTGCGCCAAAGGAATGGGACAAAGTGGACCTCGTAGCCCCCCGAAACAGCCTTGTATCCTGTTAAGAACCAAGGGAATCAGATAGAACATGACAGAAAAATAAATATGGACTAAAATTCAAAAAATAAAATCATTTCCATAAAGTGTGAATGACCTTCTGTAATCTAATCATTTTAATAGTTTATGATCACTTGTTGAATGTAAGTCCTCTTCTTGTAATATCTATTTATTTGAATGGTAAGCCGCTATCAATGTTGATAATCTCCCATCTTCGAAAATAGTCTTCAAATGACATAAAATATTACCAAAATTTCAAATTGTATCTTCAAGACCTGCATTCCACCCCTGAATTAAATATAAATAAAAATAATTAACATTAAATTGATAAAATAAATTTATTTACTTCAACCTATATTTAATGATTAGAAAGCATTACTTACTATCCGAAACTGAGTGAATAATTGACAATGCGGCATCTTCGACCTACTGGCATCTCATCTTGCTTTATCATGGCTCGGCAGCCAGAGTCTGCGGCATAGGATTTCTAGTTCTCGAATCTACTGGGCCGGGGATTCAAATCCCACTGTGGACATTGCTGTTTGTATTTGTTTCAGGAATGAGTAAAAATAATAAATATATGAAATTGTCATAAGAATGCGAAAAGACATTAATCAAGTGAAAAGGCGCAAAATGACCTAGATGTTGACGCGCCCAAAAACTTAACGAACCATCCACAAAATGCAAAATATACGCTATTGAACCTCGTAGTTTTATATGTTCTGTAGATTTTGTGAATAACCACAAAATTGCAACAGAAGGATCGTTTATTTATTTACCATTTTTAAGAATCAATAAAAAGATCTAGGATAAACGAAGTTAAAATTTTTACATTTGTTTATTGGGTCGGTTTTAGAAATCCATTTCCTTAAGATATCAATGGTTAATGATAATACAGTCAAATTTATTATGATAATTGAGATATAGATTAAGATATTAATTATGATATAGTGAAAAGTTTTATTTTAATAAATTTTCGATGTTATATTTTGTCACATGAGATAGTTTTAAGTTGTTAGACAATTTTACTCACAAGGCGTTATATCGCTCAAATTTAAAATCAATAAAACTCTGAACATTACAAAAAATTATAGTTCTTGAACTATTACAAAATTTAAGATAAATGAAGATGACACTTTATCATTTAATTTTTAATGGGTAGCAAACTCCTGTCGAAATTGAGAACACAGAGATGGAAGCAAGGCCTCCAAATTAGGTTTTTATAGAATAGTCTATATGTCCCTTATGAATGAATAAGCATTTTTTTTAGAAATATTAAGATTAAATTGATGTTTTTTAGACAGATGTTTCTTTCAAGCTAGAGGGCCTCCAACACCATATTTGTGCCGCGTGTGTAAATCCAAACCTGGATGGAAATGCAAAGTGAAACTATTAGCTTTTATTTTCAAGTAATCGCTTGAAAAATTAATGGATCTAACCATCTGTATAATGCTTCCATTGACATTGGAGGGCAACTTTTTCTCTTGAACACGCACCATCTTATTGAAACGCACGAAATTCAAAGAAACACTATAAATAGGATGTTTTTAAAAACATTTTACTAGAATTTTTTTTACAGGGTATCTTTGGTGGTCGTTTTCTGGATTTTTTTTTCTCTGCAAGGTGGAAGAGTAATTTTGTTTTACGTTTTCAAACTTTTTTTTCTATAACTTTTTTTTAAACTTTTATTTCCTGGACATTCAATATTTCGAGTTAATAAATGTTAGTTGTTATTCCAGTGATTCATTTGGAATAAAAAACAAAATTGATCGGTAATTACGCTTATGGCTAGCCATAATTTACACCTGTAAAACTATCCTCAATGGAAAAATATAAAATTAACATACCTTATAAAAAAACAAAAACAATTTCAACTTGATATTGGAACAAGGTGGTGGAAAGAGTTCCATCGTGCGTGGTTTCTTTTTGCACGTAACTCTTTGAATCCGATCGGTGTGTGGTCCAGGTTGAGCGCATTTGACGAATGTTGCCGAGGGTCAAGATGGAGGAGGAGGAAGACTAAGGGGTGGTAGTAGTAGTAGTAGTAGAAGTGGTAGTAGTAAAGGAGGGAGGGTTAAGTTGTTTCCTCCCTTTCTCCCATCTCCCTCGCCTACCTTGCTATGTTTTATGGGGCGACGGAGGAGTTCCTTCTCCACTACGACATTTATCAAACGACATTGTTATCGCGTGAGAATAGTGAAAGACAAACAACAGAATGGAGAGAAAAAATAATAATTTTTAAAGAAGTAAATGTACTCCGCAGGAGATCATTATTCATCGCGAACGTCCAAATTTTTTTCTTACATTAATAAATAGTTTCATTATTTCTAAGTTAAAAAAGTGAAATAAATGATACAAGAATTTTGTAGAAATGAAAAATTCAATTATTTCGTGTATATTATCGAACTATAAAACAATTTTTATGAACAAAATTTTTAAACTTGCTTCTATTTCTTTCTTTTATAAATAATTTTATATTCATTATTCATTTTCTTCTCAATGCTAATGTTCACTGAGAACAAGTCATAAACAGAAAGAATACTTTAAAATATGAAATTAAAGAAGAGCTATAGTCTGTCAACGAAAGAAAACCTGGGCGTGTCGAATTGAATCACATTATTGCAAAGAAAAATTAACAATATCTAACAATTACATTTTGAAATTTAATTGGACATATCTAGATTTTCTTTCATTGGACAGATTATAATAAGAGACTTTGTATTATTAATCTGACCATACTTCATTTAGATTTACTCGCATAAAGAAATAATAAATTTGTTTGGATTCAACTGCAATAAAACAGGATCAAACTAAAAAATATTTTTGAACTATTGCTTATAGTAATTTCTATTTTAAAATCACTATAAATAACTATTTTAAGACTACCCTCAATGGAAGATAGAGAATAGAAACTTTAAATGCTTCTAAATGTAACGTATTAAAGGATGTTGTCACATTATTCATAAATTTATTTTTTTTCAAAGCCCCAGAAGGACTTTTTCCAAGATTATATCAGGCTTTACAACAATTACTCTAATTGGACATTAGTGCACACAACACCAAGTTACTTATTGAAACGGTAATTTAATCATAATTTGATTAAGAACTTGCTTCTTCATTTTTATTGAAAGTTTAATATCCTAAGTTATATCATTACCCATGATTTTCTTTCAAATGAAAGAAATTAATTTTTTTATTTTTATTTCCATTTACGTATGAAATACATTTTCTTATCAAAAGGTAAAGAGCACTTGAGTTGGACGCGTGCAAGCCACTTTGGCTTAATGTGAGCAGGAAAGAAAGCAAGCTGATAACGATTTTCGCTACAAGATCTCTACGAAATGCCACAAAAATATACCTGGTCACTCATTTTGCTGATTTCTCTGAACATTCAGCAGAAATTATTATTTTCATCATCGTAACTCGAAAATTAGTTGATACGATTAAATAATAACAAGAGAACCATCGTTTGTGTTATTTATTAACGCATGGCAAGAGTTTCTAAAACACCATTCACCGTTCATGCATTCCCGTTAGAGATCATACTTATGTGAAAATAAGACATACGGGCTTTGTGCCTATAAGATCCAATAGAATAAAATGGAATATGTATCATATGCCGTAACTAAACTTTAAATGCTCAATTGTATGTTCCATAAATTTAAAGATTGACAGTTGGTATCTGGAGAGATTCGAAAAAGAGGAAGATAATTTCCATTTTAAAACCTTTTCTGCTAATTTTTTTCCTATCTCTTGAATGATTTTTCACGCTTAATATGTTTTTAGTATTATAATACGCACTTTAATGTAATTAAATGCAGTAGCTAAAAGGAAATGGTTAATTTTAGAAAAGGTGCAGTTTGTTTTCGATATCGATAATTGTTTTAGCTGCCGTATGCCTTGATAACTTATCTTGAAAAGTTCGGCATGCTGTGTAAACATGTAGAGTCATATGTTAACATCTGATTCATGTAAAGTACTATCAGCTGCTTTAATTCCTCTTTAAAATTTATTAAAAAATCTTCTGAAAAATAACTTGCAGCTCTTACGCCCGTGTTCAGAATGAACGCTCCTGCTCTTGCTCAAGACCATTGTTGAATACAGTCTTCATATATATTGAATTTGTACACAACAATGGTTTGAGCAAGAGCAAGAGCATTAGCGCTCATTCTGAATACGAGCCTCAGGCCGGTATTCAGAATGAGCGCTCTTGCTCTTACTCAGGACCATTGTTGAATCCAAATTTCATTTTTGTTGAATTCGTTCTCAACAATGGTTTGAGTAAGAGCAAGAGCATGAGCGCTCATTCTGAATACGGGGTTCAGTCATTTTTTACGGTTACTCTTCATCACAATCAGGAGCTACGCTTATTCTGTCATGTTTACATTGTCAGCTGTATCGTCTAAATGTTTTCTTTGATATTTCAAAATGTTGTTGTAATAATTAAAATATGTGCATGCCGTCATCGCATCATACAAAGGAAATGATTTCAACATAATGTTTCTTATCAAAGGTTATCATTTTGATTGAATGACGAATTTATTTGGAGATAAAGTGCATGTATCGAAAAGTGACTGTGACCAAATTATTTATTATCATAAATTACAGTAGCAGAAACGATGACAAATTTATTATTTACCGTAATTATCAAAAATTCATAATCATCGGAAACAAGTGAAAAAATAGAATTACAGTAAACTCCGTGTAATTCGAATTCAAACGGATCAACAAAAAAATTCGAATTAGGCGATAATTTGAATTATGCGATATTGGTCACACTAACCTAAAAACTATGGGTTTTGGATTATGAGTAATCAGTAATCATATGTACATGTATTGAAAAAAAACAATGAAAAGAAACATTTGAACTCGCCTGTTTATTGAAATACATGTAATGGGTAATTGATTTTTGAACAAGAATGCTGGAATATTTTTTCATCAGTTCATTGTTCAGTCTCTCACAGAGTTCGTCGATCTCATCTGATGGCGAAGCTAAGCCAAATGCTCTAATGGTTCGGAGAGCATCGAACGCTTTACCCAGTGATGGATGTTGTTGTTCTCTTGATTCGTCATCCTCATCATCATCATCATCATCATCGCCGTCAATAATTTCAGGGTTGGGATTGTTCACTTGCTCCACTATTTGATCATCATTGAGCTGTTGCGTTGTGTCAACGTCTTTGTCGATGTCAACATAATCTTCAAGATTACAGAGCCGATCCCCATATACGAAACACAGACTACTCCAAACGTTATAGAGATCTGGTAGGTCTCCATCTTCATTTTCGGCCTCAGCACTCATTTCATCTCCAGCATTCGAGTTAGGCAACTGAACAAAGCCCGCCTTTCTGTAACAATTTGCAATCGTTGATTGCCCGACATTTCTCCCAGCTGACTTTATCGCCACGACTGCATCCAGTATGATCCATCGGAATTCTTTTCGGAGTAACTATGGCGTTCGAATTAGGCGATGAAAAATACATTAGTTTGTATTAAATGTACTTGATGATTGATTCGAATTGGGCGATAATTCGAATTAGAAAATTCGAATTATGCGGTAATATTTTACATTAATACGAATTAAGCGATAATTCGAATTAGGCGGATTCGAATTACACGGAGTTTACTGTAACAGTAAAAATTAAGGCCTCAGAAAGATAAATACAAATGCCTCCGCCATAGGGCCTGCTGCAATGCGTGGTCTATACAGTACAAGAAAAAATTCAGTCCGACATTGATCTTGACTGTAATTTAAAATTTTGGAAATTAATGATAACTTCCGCATTTGATGAAGGTTACTTCAAAGTTATTTAAAATAAAATAATACCCTATAAATTGAGCTCTAGTGTTGATTTTTTTAATCTTTCTTTAAATTTCATACTTTTTGTTTCTCTGCAAAATAATACCCTATAAATTTTTTAATTCTCTTCAATGAATTCTACCAGCAGTTAATTAATTTTCACATATCTGTAATGGTTAGGCAGTCACTTTCTCCAAGAAGGTTTTGTAGGATTCATTCAAATAAATATCTATGACGGACATATCGTAAGTCAAATACGATATCGATTTTTGAAATGATAGAATTCGCACATGCCTCCCACTACGAACTAAAATTTATTCTTCTTGCATACTTCTAGGTCCAATTTTGCAATGCCAAGTTTTTATTTACTTTGTAAAAGTAAGAGCTTCTATCTCCCATGTAATTTATATTCAAAAATTATTCATCTCAATGAGAATCCGTTTCGCAGGGGTTATTTGCACAAAATTTGGTTACATCGGAATATCCGTAATATGCATAGATGGAAATTTTTCGCGAAATTTCAACATATCTTCTCAAATCATGAAAAACAATTTTTCAGTTGGGATGGGATCGACATTTCGTGGGGGGGGGGGGGGGGGCAGCGAGATTACAGAAAAAAAAACCTTAATATTCCAAAATGGCTTTTCAGTGCCAGACAAGAAATTTTTTGTCTCAATGAGAATAGTCCGTAAATTTTGATTTTTGTTCCCTGTATGAATGCTATAGCCGTTTCTTTATTTTTAGAAAAAAAAAATTAATATCTCTTAAAGCGCTTAACCAATTGTCAAATATAAAATACGTCAAGGCACGGTTTAAAGAATCCTTTAAATATGTATTAATTTTTGATTGTTCTGCTGTTTGCCGTTTCGGAGAAATTAGCTTACAGAAATGGTCACATATTTACATATGTACAGAATGGAATTTGTTTTGAAAAATTTCAGTATATCTTCTCGAATTATTAGTTTTTAAGTCTATTTCAGTGAAAAAAAAATTGAGTTGGATGGACGAAACAAAGGTCTCCACTTTTAGATAGCGTTCAGCCAAAAACAATTAATTGAGCCTTTATTTTGTAAGGTAGCGATTATAAGCAAATAACATTAGCCTACTTAAAAGGATACAAGCTCGACGATGACAATTTTTTTCATAACAGCCAGGTATTGGCTAAAGAGCGCAAAAAACAAATTTTACTACTCCAATATTAACTTGAAACTGATAGATTCTATGAAGATCTTAAAGGAATTAGGCCTATTATTTTAAGTTGCCATGTGATAAAGCAAAGGGTCGGGTCGCCAAAATTTTACCGAGAAATGTATAATAAGCAATCTATCTATGAAATGAATCAAAAAATTACTTGAAAGTTACAACACTGTATTTTTATTTAATTTTTATTTTAAACAGAGACATTTCTTTTGATTGGCCCTCGTACATTATCATTCAGATAGAGTCTACACTTACCTAAATAACTGTCGAGATGGTTCTTATAAACCCTAGTTTCATTAATGATTAGACAAAAATTAATAAAAATTTTATGACACGTACACTGAACATGTAGAGCACAAAACGGCACAACAGATGCTAGAAATTCTTCCTACTGGCTCTAGCAGTGGAATTTCTTTCGGTATATTAGGATTTTTACAGGCAACACAGGGCTACGTCAGCAAAATGATGCGATAATCGGGAAATTTTATTCAGAAATGTATTTTTTCCAAAAATTTATGGCCATCGAGTCCCCAAACCTTTCAATCCAGATTTCTGTTTGTGGGGACAAAAAAAGAAAGTAGTAACATTTTCCTTCTTTTAATGTAAAAACGAATAAATAAAATCAAATAAATAAAACGTGAATTATAAAAATTAGAATAATAAAAGTATGTTAAATTGGTGACAATGGTTTGGACCGGGTTTGGCTACAATGGAAAAATACAATATTACTATCAGTATGGAAGCAGCCGACTATTAACAGCTCCTAGATGAACACTTGCTGCCATTTGGAGAAAATATTGGTGGACCCTACTGGATATTTCAGCAAGATAACGCCAGTATTCATGTTCCTCATCGGCTTGGTGGCTCAGTGGTTGGGTGATCGCTTCTGATGCCCGAGGACGCGGGTTCGACCCCGGCCGAGGACGACGAGGATTTTTTCAGGGGGGAAATCCTGAGGTCACGCACTTCCTTGGGAAGGGAAGTAAAGCCGTTGTTCCCGTGTAGTCGTTTGCCGGCTAGATGTTAAAGAACCATCGCGAGGCAAAATTTGCGGACCCTATAACGCCGTCCTGAAACACTGTGTTGAAAAAGACGTTAATACCAAACAAACCAAACCAACCAACATGTTCCTCACTCCTCGTGGAGTGGTTTTTGAGCAATGGCATCTGTGTCACCCAATTCACCGGATATGAACTCTGGTATTCTGAGGAGAACAGTGTCTACAGATGGCAAGCAATGCAACAGTGTGCAAGAGTTGAAAGTGGCCATTGCTTCAGAGTAGGAAAAATCGAACTTACCTTGCTTCAGAAACTTCTAGACTCGATGCCAGATCGTTTGTTAAGTGTGGAGGTTACAGTGGGTATTAGTGACCGTGAGGTTATGATTAAGCAACACGTGTTTTCATGTATCTTTTGTTGATTTGTTGATAGTACCTCAATACATAATAAATTTTGTCATTTCTGCAAAGCTTGTTATATGGTATTTCATTACAAAAAACATTGTGTACAATGTGCATTATTGCTTTCAGAATATTACAAACTTTAGGTGAAGTTAATCATTTTGCAACGTCCCTTAATATAATCAGTTAGGTAACTGTTGCATTGAAACCAATTTTTTTTTTTTGCTGAATTCACTTAATTCGGTAAATATAAAGAATCAAACTTTCTGCTCTTGCATATTTCATAATAGCCATTGACGCTTAAGTGTGGATGAGTCGATAACTATTAACATGTGCAGTCATTTTGCCGATTTTAAATAAAAGGTTAGATGAACTCTCAAAATCTAGGGATTGAGATTTTGTTCCGCGTAAGAACATAGGCGTTGAAGCGTTCTATTCCCCTATTTTGTTTCGTGTGGCGCCGTTCAGATCGCTGGACACATGTAACTGTCTCTCCCTTCATAGGTGGTGGCAAGGGTAGAGCATTGTCCACGCAAGAGACAAGTGCCATATATCCTGGCATTTGAAAGCAAAAGATAAAAGGAACAGATGTCGCCCAAGAGGCGATGACAGGCTGCGTGATGAACAGGTAGATGCGGGCGGGCGGACGAGCAGAGCAGGGAGCCACGGATCGCACACACCGTACCCTACGTACAAAAGTCGCGGGAGGTAAACGGGAACGGAGCTGGTAGAAGAAGTGGAGCGAGCCAAGCGAAAAAAAATAAAGAAGAAGTAAAAGAACAATGGACAGAAAGAGAGAAGAGGGTCATCATTAGCCCCTCATCGCCTCCGCTGGATACATTTCCACTCGTCCAATGAATTGAAAGAAAGGGGAAAGGGCCACACAGTTAACTGAAGAAGCAAGGGGAGGGAAAGAAAGAAAAAGAGACGCATTACCTTCATCAAAACCAATTTAACTGAAAATTGTAAACAAATGAGTTAAACTGACTGTGTTTGTTCCTTCTCGTTTTGATTTTTATCTTTCTTATGAATACTTCTTAAGTTTTCGTCCGAAATTTCTATGGAGCAATTCTCTTTAAAAATATCAAAGGTAAAAAGCTTTTTACAATTTTTTTTTTTGCAATTAACATTTTAATATCGTGTGCTGGTATAATATTACTTTTGGTAGTGAAGAAATGGTTTGTAATGCAGAATCGAATCAATAAAACTACGAAGTTTCTGTCGATAAAATTGCGCTTTACAACTAAATTTTTCATTGAGAGAAAAAGACTATGCGCTATATTGAGTTGAATAAAAAAGAAAGTTCATGTTTTGGAAGGTACATAGAAGTATGGGGAAATGTTTCCGTTACCTACGAATGCTTAGTAACAAACAAAATAAGAAGAGAAACCACAATTCCACAACACGCTGATGAAGAGGACAAGGTCTTCGAAATGTACATCCATGGCTCTATATACAGCACCTCATCTCCCAACAATAAAATTTGTGGAATTGTGGTTTCTCTTCTAATTTTGTTTGTTACTACCGTTTGTCCAGTTTTTGGCTTTAATACTACGAATGCTTACTTGATAGCGATTTTTTGGAGCTTATTTAATTCTTTTTATTTGAAACTATGAATTGTCTGAATTCATTTTAAAACTTATTTTCTTTTTGGTGCCATTTTAAACATAAACATTGAGCAAAATAAGAAATAAGATCTCAAGTATTTTTGATGACTCGGCAGAAATTACAATTTGTTTGGGATGTCTTACCACATCCACCTTATTCTAGCGATCGGGCACTGGAAAGTTTCGGAAGAAGGGAAATTTTAATTTATCTCTTCGAATAGGCTTATTTATAATTTAATAAAATTATTTTCAGTACAAAAGTTTATGTGTTTCAATTTTACCTAAACATGCGAACTTTCTTTTTACTCAATCCAAGAAATTGAAACAGAAATAATAAACTGAAATGATTTGCATGAAACAAGAAGAATTTTGCTCAAGTGTCAGTATATACAAAAATAATCTTTAGTTTTGCTGTTAAGTTTGAAAAAGTTGCTATCGATTTCTTTTTGATGTGCGCAAGATCATGTTTTGCAATAAAACATAAGGAAAAAATTTTTCCCGTGTAGCGCAAATGGCGAACAAACATGCGCAAGTTCCTGGAAGCAAGTACCTAAAGTCCAATGCAAACTTGTGTGAAAAGGGTGAGAAATTTTGAAGGCATTGAGAGGTGCTTTCGAGCATCTGTATTCATTTCGACACCGATTTGCGGCAAAGTAAGCAGATTTCTTCCATAGTGGTTGGGGAAACGATATCGCTTTTCGTTTTGGTGAGCTCTTTTTTGATGGTATTGACGAGCCTCGCGGCAGAAGATTAAGGAGAAGGGTGAGGGAAGAGCGTCCTAAGAAGGAAGAACGAAAAAGAAGAAAACGAAGGAGATTTACAAATGAGCGAGCGAGTGCGCGGGGAGAGGAGGAGGAGGGGGGGGGGGCATTGGCTTCCCCCTCGCGCACACGAATCCACGCGTTCGTTCAGGTGAGAAGGGAGCCTCTCCATTCTCTCGGCGGAGGGCGTTACCAAACCTCCCGCTGGTGAAGATGGTGGGGAAGGGGAATGAGCCGAATGAACTCTTCCTTACTCTTCAACCGTAAAATACACCTCGTCGACCCGCCCCCTTCACCGCCAGGGTGCGCATTCCATCGGCATCTTAGCATCTCTCCCTGCGTGTGTACACCTCGTAGAAATCTCTCGCTCTCTTTGCACCGGCTTTATACGTCGACAAAGGCGTTCCTCGAAGATGGAGGGCGAAAACAACGATCGTCACTCGCTTCGATTGTTATTCGGTTATAGGTTACTCTCATTTGGCAAGGCCTTGCACCTCATCTCCCATCGGGTTGCCCTCCTTACTCTTGCTTCTACACACACGTAGACACGGGACAGCCTAATCAACAGCGACACTCATTTTAGTGCTCATCTTTCTCAATGGTGGTAGCAGGACATAAAGTAGTGAACAGGAACTTAATACAAGTAAACGACTTACTAAAAAAGTGCACCTCCTCCTGCAATTGATTTTCTCCCCTATAAATTAAAAGATAAATAATACAGAGGTTCAGTGTCTAAATTATATAGTAACAAATTGTAGCAGCTTATAAATAAATAAAAAAAATGTGATAATAGCTTATAAAAACGTCAAAAAACTTTATATAATATTTAATTTTTTTTTGTGTGAATTTTTCATGGATATTTATATTCCAAAATTTTAATTAAGAAATAAGAAACAGCCATTAGCAAAATAAGATCTCTTTCTCTTTTACCTTATTGATGCCGAGGATGATAAACGACCATTGGATCTAGTGGTCTTCCAAGCTTATTAGCATATTACGTTGTCAGCGGGATGCGAACCCGTGACTCTCTGGTTTCAAGAGCGACAACATCTGCGTCTTAGTGGCTTCTGCCACCGACCGGCGGAGTACAAGATATTAAAAATTTTAATATCTCTTTTATTTTTTGCAAAATGAGATTTTAAGTACAGATCCCTATCTGTACAGGAGCAATACGTGTTTTGGGAATCGTTCTAATATCATATAGTACTCCAATGATAATTCTCCATAATTTAAAGAAAAAGTTATTCTGGATCACATATTATTTCATAGTGATATCGCGAAGATTTTTCTAATCATTTCTTCTAAATTCTCAAGGGGACTTTTTGACATTCCTCAGCAACTTCATGTAAACCCATATGAAAAAATTGCGTTGTTAACCATTTTCGGACAATGGTATGATTAATAGCATCTTAGCTTGAAAATGCATTCCGCTCATCAAGTTTTACATAAAATCTCAATTATAGCAAAGCATTGCTTCGGATTAACCCCATTTTGACCGTCATTTTGTGTATAGAGCCATCCAAGAGAAATCAGACACTTTGATATGAGCATATCTCCGATTTTGTGCTGTATGTTACTGTCGACAAAGAAATGTTGAAATACAAAAGTATTAGTACTTTACCTTAATTAGTTCATCTGCCGCAAGCCATTAAAGTTTTGGTGGGAAACTATTTTCATTTGTTTACTTACAATAGTTTCTGAACGAAATGGCTTGGAAAGAGGATTTGAATTAGACATTAGTCGGCACTTCATTTTGGTGCATGTTTTTTTGAAGAAAAAAAAAACTGTTTGTGTGATAGAGGACATAATATAATGAAATGGAGACTGTATTTCAGAACACTTTTCCTAAGTTGTGTCAATAGATGTGTCGATATATGCATTTTCAGCATTTCAAATAAAAGTCTTGAGTATTTAACCTATGAAGAAGATATAAAATGCCAAATGTGTCCATATTTACTGTCTCCTTTCTTACTTTTTTTCTACAGCCACTGCCAAACGAAAGCATGCTAACCACTTAAGGGTTGTAGCCTTCTAGTAATATGCACATAACTTAATTGATTGTGTAACAACTCTCCAATCTTTTTGAAAGTTGCAAGGTGATTTCATAAAGTCTCCCTTTATCTGCTATTGATGTGTCAATCTCACTCAGCTATTAGTTAATGGAATTTTATGAGAAGTCAAAGACTCTCAGCGAAAGCTTTGTCGTGGAACTTGGAGGTATCATTAGTTGCACAAGGCATGTTTTAGCAATTACCTTTAATTTCTTTAATTGATGGTACCAGCCCAATATTTCATTTTTTATTATGCATATAGGCTACAAAGTTATTTTCCTTTGGAACGATTGAAGGTCAGATCTTTGTCCCACAAAATATTACCGTATCCTGATAAAATTACACAAGCTGAGTGTTATTTTATTGATAGGTACAAAACAATGATAATCTCTTATGCTAGGAGTTTGGTGCAAGCTTCAAAGTGATTTTGAATTGTTGTTGCAATTTGTGAGATCTGTTCTTAACTTACAAATAATATTTTGAATTTTTGAAAATGCCTTTTTTCACAAAATTTAAATAAGTCTGTTGGTGCTAATATGGTTTGAGGTTAATGATGGTAAGCTTCCTTTTCTTGCCAGAAGTTAAGTGACTGGTTCTATATCAAGAATTTTTACTGTGACTCGTTGCAAAGTTATGCGATTTTGCTTTTATACCAAAATCATCTGTATGGTATAGGAGATTACCAATGTATATTTTTGCAGTGCCCACCTGCACCATCTGAAAAATATATACAGTATATGTGTTGATGTTTTAAACTAGAAAAGACTCTTTGAAAAGCATAGGGTTGTTTTCTGCATTCTGCAGAGAGAAGAAACGCGTCTGAAACCCAGGTCTTTATTTCATCAGATTATAAGCTGTAACTGTTATGTCATCATTTTTTCACAAATTTTATGCTCTAAAATTAAGTGTAGTTCAATATCTTTAATTTCAGTCATCATCTAACTTTCTGTCTCTTTTCATTTAAAAGTTATTAAGGTTCATGTGATATCCAAGTCACCATTAAAACATACGCAGAAAGTTGGGAAGTATACCTTCGCTATCGTCGAGTGCGATTCTACTCTTCTTTACGATTTTAAAATATTGTTGCAGGCATATTTCTAAAGATATTAGAAAACGTATGAAAACGCAATAAAAGTGGGCTTTCTGGTTTCCAACGGTGTAACTTATACAAGTGTACATAAAATAATATCGTAATTTGAACGTTTTTTTTAATTTCTCGTAGCGATGGGGTATGAGAAAAAATTGGATGAAAGAAGAACGGTCCAAGTTTTATAGAACTTACATTGCAAATGCTTAGTACGCGGTCCCCTGTTGACAAGGTGCACTGCCACTCTGTAGTCAAAGCACTCTGTAGTCATTTCCTCTGTTATGGCTGCAACAATCTTCCGTAGTATCAGGTCGTTGCATATCAAATGTCGGATTGCAGAGGTCATCTTTAATGGCCCTCTAGAAAGGACACCTTCACACGTGCTATTCGAAATAACCCCCATTGCAATCCAAACATTTTTGCCAACGATTTGGCAGCTTCTCGAGCCCTCTCCGATAGAAACCATGGTCACGACACTCAATAAACTCCCGGAATGAGTTTTAGACGTCTGCTTGGGTTAGAATGTTTTCCTCCGGAGAAAATTGTCCAGGCTCTGGAAAAGATGGTAGTCGGTAGAGGAGAGGTCCGGAGGGTACGGGGGGTGTGGAAGCACCTCGTAGCCCAGAGCCTGTAGCGTCTGCACGGTCGTTCGTGCAACGTGTGGACGCGCGTTGTCATGCAGCAAAATGACGCCTTTGCGACGCACAAGTGCAGGTTGTTGCTGACACAGTTTTGTGTGCATACGATGCAGTTCACGACTGTAGGTCGCAGCGGTGATCGTCTCCCCCTGCTGCAGGATGATCCACCAAACTGTAACCATGAGCTTCCTGAGGTGCAACGGGGGTTTAGAGAACTGTCGCGGGGGTTGATCAGCATCCAGCCACTATGCTGACCGTTTCCTATTGTCGTATAGGAGCCACTTCTCGTCGCAGGTGACAATGCGATCAAGAATCCCCGCTTCTTCATGGCGCAAATGCAATTCCGTACACACCTCCAACCGACGCTCTTTTTGGTTTTTCGTAAGTTCATGTGGGACCCATTTGTCCTGCTTTTTCATCTTGCCGATGGTACTAAGGTGTCTACTGACAGTCGACGCTGATACAGCATGATATCCTGCAAGGTCCCGAACAGTTTTTGACGGGTTCTCTTCCACAGATCGCTTCAGATCAGCGTCATTCAACACGTTGGGCGGTCTGCCACGTGGCTCATTTGCCAGTCCGTCACTCCCGCCCAGAATTTTCGGAACCAACGTTGGACAGTACGTTCGTTTATGGTGCCTACACTGAATACCTTATTGATGTTTCGAGAGGCGTTGGATGCAGTGTGATTCAACCTGAACTCGTAATGCATTATCACACGTAGTTCGTATGAAGTCATGACTATCTTCGCTTGGGTTCAAACGCTATTAAATATCATCACAGACATGCAAATTTCGGGTAGCTGGTCGCTGATAGGTTTATCTCTGGGAATGTACCACTTTGTTATGGGTACTTGCTACTAAACGTGGAAACCATGTTGAAGCGCGGAACCCACCTCGAAATCCGACATTTGATATGCAACGACCTGATACAAGCACTTGGTCTTTAACAAATCACGAAAGGAAGAAATTACATGGGGTAAGGTCGGAACGTGGGTAACGTCTCTCCAATGAAAAGGTTATGGACATTCTAAGGAAAAAGTTAATTTTTTAATGAAAATAAACTTTTCTTTGACCGGATGAAAATCGATTTATACTTCATTTGAAGTAGGATTGTTGCTATTGCTACTGCGTGGAACGGACTACTTCCGCAAAACATTGGTGCTCCTCATAGGAAAAAAGAGCATTATACAGGGTGAGTCAAAAGTCTGGAGCCCCCCCCCCCCATAAAATAGCAAAACGAGTGAAGATACAACAAATCTGTTGCAGGCAACATATACGAACTTGGTAGGAGCTAAACAATGGTTGTGTCAAATTTAAACTTTGACCTCGAATTTTGCACCTTGCAACTTTATAACCGTTACAGGTAGAGAAAATTTTCCAGTTGTACAGTTGTAGAGCTCAAAACGCTGATTTTAACAAAAAAAAGTAGATTAAAAATAGGCGTAAAAATAAATTCACTTCAACAAAATGAAATTTCAGTGCTCAAGCTATGGTATGGACTATGGAATGGTATCTTCGTGGGACCTGTTTTCTACAACGTTTGCTTGACTTTGGCATGATTTTGGAATCATTTCTGTGTACCTTACTCCTGTAAGGCAACCGTTGTAGAAAACAGGTTCCACCGAGTTTCCACAGGTCCCAGTAGCCATTCCATAGTCCACAGCATAGATTGAGCACTGACATTTCATTTTCTTGTAGTGGGTTTGTTTATACGCTTATTTGTAATCTCTGTATTTGGAAATTTTTTCTCTATCTGTAACGTTTACAAAGTTGCAAGGTGCAAAATTTGAGATCGAAGGTCACATTTGACACTACTATTGTTTAGCCCGTACCTAAGTTCCTATATGTTACCTGCAATGGTTTTGTTGTATCTCCACTCGATTTGAAATTGTATGTACAGATTTTGACTCACCCTGTATAGTAAAAGCAAAAATGGCAGTGGAGGACTTTAGTGATCATTTCGTGAGCTAATTGAATCACTACCGTTTTATTTGGACATAGTCCCGCCAAGAGTGTAAAGGCCTGCAGCAGCTAAACCAATTGAGATAAATAATATTTGGAATTTCAATATTTCTTCATCGACCCTCTAATATGCATAAATGATGTTAAAAATCATCGGTGACATGACCCTATAAAAGTTTATGATTTCACATGGAAAGACCCTGTATGTTAGTACATGTATAACGCAAGTAAATGCAAAATATCAGCGGAGGGAAATTTATAGGATACATGTATTTCGAAATTTATGCATTTTTTAATTAGCTTATTGGATGTAAACGTTCCTTCATGCTGCCTTTTAATGACATTCATGAAAATCTTTCATCAAATTACAAATACGGAAAAACTACATAAATAAATATAAAGCTAGAACTTTGAACGGTTTTAATAAAGATACGAATTAATAATGCAAAAGACCATAACGATGATAATGATGAAGGTTATGATATTATCAGTAAGAACTGTATTTTAAATAAATGAGCCCTAAAGAATAACGTCGAGTTTGTTTTAAATATTAATAATAATTATAAAAAAGTTAAATTACACATAAAAATTTAAAAAATTTTTTCGGTAAAAATAATCCATATTCAACTTTAGCTAATTAAAATATTAATTTTTGAAAATTGCCTGATGAAAAATGGGTTTTTCTTTGACTGGCTCTATGATTAAATTGTATTTCTTTATTGTTTGTTTATGCGTTGTTTCAGTGTTTTGATAACAGTGCAAAGCATGTAAGGAAGAAGTAAAAAAGAGGGTCTAAGTTCAATTGCTTCAGCTGATACGAGGCAGAAGAAGACTCAGGTGGAGCGATGATCGGGCTGTGTAGCATAGCACCTGCTGAATGAACGATAGGAACTACCGACGACGAACAAACCAATCGGGGAGGAAAAATGGATGCGGCAACCAGAAGAAAGCACCCGTGACAGGTAAGGGTTGTTTTTTTTTAACCTTTTCTTTTTGTACATGTCACATGACCTTCAGTGGATTTCCCACTCCCTACTCCATCCCCTTCCTAGTCCCTTTTTCCCTTCTGAAATCATTGTCGTCTCCTGTGAATTAGGTGGGAAAGAGTTGAGACGTCCGTTACTTACTCTTTGGATACAAAACCCTCTCGAGAGCTGGTAAAGGGTTAATCTCGGGGTTAACTCAAGCAAAGTGAACCAAACCGATTGAAACACGCGGCTAGCATTCTTTTAGATGCTTCGATGTATATACATGTAGGTGAGCGATATGTGTGTAACCACTTTTGTTCTTTATATATATTCAAAAAAAAAGTCAAGTGACATTTAGTCTCACCTGAGTTATGCAAGGTTAAGTCATCATGTGACAAACGAGTTGTTGGATTTGAGTCATCACCGATATAAAAAAAGAAAATTATTTAAAATATTGAAACGTAGCAACACACCCTTTTCATTTTTTTTTCTAATCCTTTCAGTCCATGTTTATTTTCTTTACCCTTTGAGTTTTAATTCTATGTAAATGCATATTTAGTAAACTGTACATACGAAGCCAGTTAATCCTTCGTCCGTAATTTCTTTTTTATCTTTTTCTTTTCCTTGTATTTTTTTTAATCTTTTCGGTGACAGTTTGTAGCTGATAGGTCAAGAGAGTCTCATTGTTCGTGTTATCTACGTTTATCAAAGAACGATAAATGAATTGCCACGGGTGACAGTGAGTGGCAGGAGTGAAGCACCGACAGCGCCAGATAATCCCCTGGCGGTCGGCAGGTGTCATCTCTGAATGACACGCGTTACCCAGGGTGCGTCCATCACTCGCAACGGAGGAGGAGGTCTCGCCATAGGAAACTGTACAGCCGAGAAGTGACAGACAACCAACTAGTTGCCCACATTCTTTGTTCACTGATGCCTAGGATCTTAACAACTAAAAAAGGTTCCATTAGAGATTACCACATCCCAATGGGACTGTGAAAAAGACCAAAGTTTTGTAATCGAAATAAGTTATAGCTTAATGAAGATACAGGGGTACTGTAGAGTCGTCTCCTAACGCTATATCAAGTGTGTTACTGCTTAAACCATTTTGAAGGTCTTTTTCTAGGATATCTTTCTGTTAATATCTTTCCAGAATTTTCATGTAAGCTTCAAACAAGATTAAAAAATTTAATTTAGAATAGCCTATAAGACTATTGTTTTTAGAGAACGTTGCACTCACTTGTCAGTGTATAATAATTGTCGATTAACTCCAGCGTTATATTTATGATTATATCAACTTCCAACCTTCTTTGAAGTTCAATTCTTCTTGCAAAGTCGAAGAGACTTTCTTGATTTAATATGCAGTAGTATTTTACGATTCTTTAAAAATTCGCGACGCTCTACGCCAAGCTTTCATAAAGTAATATAAGATTGTTAATAAGTATTCCGTAGCAAGCAGCCTATAATCCTGCTTCCTTCATTTGGCTTTCAAGCTCAATTACCTTGACAAAAGTCATTCTGTCAATCAATCATGAGCTTCTCATTGTCTCTTTATCTCGTCTATTGACACAAACCCTTCTATGTCAAGTGACGAATTCAATTTGTGAAGACTTGATAGTACATTAATGAAGTAGTCGAAGATAGGAAGAAGAGACAGAGACATCTGATGTCTCTTCAAGTAGATAAACATTTAGTTTAGCTGAAGAAATGCACTCTTAAGATTACGTAACAAAACGATGATAAATGAATTTGTTGTGCTTTAGTCATTTTATTTTCTAAGTTCTTTATTCTTCTATTTGATTGAGTTAAAGATCGTTCTTCGAGTTTGTAAACGATGCTCAGTGATTTAAACAAAATCATCGTTTTCCTCTTCTTCTTTACTTATAAAAACTTTTCGTTTTTCATTTATTTTTTATTTGATCAGTACGACGACTCTTCAACATCTAGAGTGCAATTTCGCTCAGGAGCAGCTGCGTTTTTTTAAAAATATTGAAAGCAATGAGTGCAATTATTATTTATTTATATATTAATATTTGAAATTTTGCACAAAAAAGTTGTTTGCTCTTCTTATATTTGGGGTAACCTGTTCTCCAAATGGATTTTTCTATAATAAATATTGATTTTTGAAAAATAATAAGAGGAGCGGCTTTCTTAACCATAAGGTTACATTCTTTCCAAGCAATCATTGCCATTTTGGGAAAATGCCAAAATTGAAACCATCTCCGGTTTACCCAAATGACCTCGTATGGAGAAGAAAATATCTATTAGGTCGCATTCTAAAAATTGAATTTTCAAAATAGTGCCAAGATTTTAGTTCGATATTATTACAACTCAACTTAATGAATTTGCATTAAAAATTGGCAGTATTCTAAAATAATTCAGGTAAAGTTTTCAGTCACGAAAGGAAAATGAAAACGGTGTAAAAACTTTATGATCCACTTCACTTCCTGGAAGAACTCAAATTAAAACGCAGTAATTAAATAAAATATATCTAGCCATCTAATTACGGATTATTTCAAATATTATTCATAATTTTAACATAAATAATAAGTTCAAATAAATTTCTAAACTACGAAAACTCATATTTTTTTTTATCTAATTCATTTATCTAAGATCAGTCGAAATGCATCGTAGTTTATTGGAATTTTCATATTCTCTATCCTTTAGAATATGCCCACAGACAAGTTACATAGCATACAACCTTCTAACGCTTACTTTCAAAGTGTGCCCGTCTTTGGCTAACCAGCTGTCAAATGCATTATTAGCTATTTCTGCTTCATTTATTTATCAGTTTTCCCCTCTTGTCACATAAATTGATGAGTACATTGGCAAATTGCGCATTGCTTCTCAATGATTATATAACAGATTGATTGCAAAATTGATTTTGGCACTTTTAACCTGGATTTCTTCTCTTGTGATTAGTAGTAACATGGAATCATCCACCACCTACTGTAAACTGGCTTAACTATTTTTCTTCTCTTAGCTAACCTGGAGTGCTTCTCTTTGCTATTTGATGGACCAGTGTCTCTAAAGAGTTGTATCTCTTAACAAAACAAGATTTTCTTTTCGAGTACAGTTTCCAAGTAGTGAGAATTTGCAAAACAAGCGTAAATAACTTAATTAAAAAAACTCTGCTGTTCTCGGTGGCCGAGACCGCTGAGGATCTCGTTTTCAGTGGATCTTGAGATTGTATCCCTCTGTGCCATGGATGTTTGTGTTTGTCCTTTACTAATCATGCGGATAGCATCGGAAAGCCACCGCATTAGTTATTTCTTGATCTCCAATAATTTCTAAATGGAAAAACACATTACAGTATTTTTCCTGTTATACACAGTACATTAACTCTTGAATATGAGAACTTACCGAACTTTAGAATGCTAAATGCTGCAGAAAGACTATAATACGTTTTTAAAACAATAAGTAGACAATTTTTGAATTTATTCTGAAATCAAAAGATAGAAATGTCTCCGATCGCAACGGTTTTGTTCATCTTTTATGATAGTCCTGTTTACACAAGATACCTACAGAAAGCATTTGTTTTTTATGTACCCAGTTGATTTTGCCGGGAGCTTTTTATTTAAATGCACGTAAATGATCCAGACTAAATATGTGGTAATTTCGAGTGTGCAATAGAATTTTTCAATGTTCAGTTTTCAGTATTCTTAGCAGTTCTCACTATTAAAATAGATTCATGTAATTTTCGGAATTAGTATGCCAAAAAAGATTTTCCAAGTCACATGGATGCATATGAGCGTCAATTACAGGGGAAAGGGGTGCTAATGCATATAGCAGAATGCTAGCTTATTATACAAGCAAATTCAATTACAATATCCGTCTTCTTAAAAGATCACTTGAACTTAATTCTTTTTGTAATTAGCAGGCGGTATTTATTTTGCCTTGGTTTCTTAATTAATACACCCGTCAGCATTGTTTGCTGTGGTTATTAATATCTGGTAAAGATGAAAGCTTACACGATGAGTGAGCGAGTGAGTGAGGGGGATGAGGTTGATGGTAGGGATTGCGAAGTGGGAACCGGGCAAGGGAGCCAGGGGAGGAAGGTGGAATATGATGACGACGGCGACCGACGGCATTTTTCACAAGGCAGCAGGGACACGATGATTGTTGATTGAATGCGAAGACTGGTGATAATAGCTGCTGGAGACGAGGCTAACTCGAGACGCACAACCTGTCAGGCCAGGATTTTCACATCTTTATTGTCAAAAGGGGGCCTTGCCCGAACTGCATCGCCGTAAGTGATAAGCCTAATTTAGGCTTAATAACCAGGGTGGCCGCTGAGGCCGCAGAGACCACACACGCGTCCCGCCCGCCTCGCTCCCATGATATAGTGCTCGCCTGCAAATTGACGAATGCAATCAATTCTCTCTCTCTCTTTCTCTGTGCCCTCCCTGCGAGAAATCCTCTCCATCCCTCTACTTCTCTCTCTCTCTTCTCTCTTTTCTCTTCCTCCTTATTTTATTGCAATTTTTCCTAACCATTCGATGGGAATTTCCCTAATGTGAAGGCTGGGTAGATGTTGTTTTTTTTTTATTTTTACATTACCATTTCCTTGTTTGATTTGATTTTTTTTACTATGAATTTATGGCTTGCTTCTTATTATTTTCTTCTGCTTTTATTTTTTACGTGAAATCCGGGTGGAAGGGGTAGGGGGACTTTATTAAATATTCAGATTTAAAAAATATTAAAAAATTTTCAAGAATCTGAATAGTCTATACAAATAGAAATCACCTATAGAAACTTCACCTTTTGACCTTTAGCAATCAACCATTTTTAAGGGACCATTAGGATAACCGAAAAATAATATTTAAGAAAATTAAAGTAATACTCGTTTCAATATGTACTGAGATTCTTTCTCAATGCTGTGCTAATTTATTCGACAATTTCTTTACTCAATTTTCTTTTTCTACACCAAGAATAATTTCTGAATTCTGTAATTCCTTTTTATATTAGATTAAAATTATTTCTAAAATGATGATAAGAAGAAATTAGCGTGAAACATAATGATTTTCCAGATTGGGCGCTAACTACACTTACCGCAATAAAGGCGCTGTATACAGAATGTTGTTAAGGATCTTTGGTAACAATTAGCATATTTAAATGTGGCGCGTGCTTTCATTTCACGTGGAGAATTGTTAGGGCAGGTATTAAGATAGTTAATATTCGTACAGTGAGCTAAAAACATTGAGTTATGCCACCGAAAATTGACAGGTATTGGGTGGGCTACATAACAGCCCTTTCCGACGTCAAATTAATCTATTCCGAAATTATGAAAGCATACAAGAAAGGGATATCAAGTGTACATTGGCAAAACCAAAAAAAGGCGCCATTCCTGAGGGTAAAAACCAAGCCAATCCGAGACCATCCACTAGCCGTATCCCTGACGTCGTCCAGAAAGTTCGGACTCTCGTAACCGGATGTAACCCACCATAAACCATAACCATTGCACAGAAGATTGGGACATCTGTGTACACGGTAAACACAATTATCAACCGTGATTTACAGCTGGAGAAGCGACACAAGAGCCACGTTCATAAGTTGTTGCTGCGTCCTGTTCAAGAGCCACGAACCAACTGCTGTAAACTGCATGAACAATACCTGGCGGATGAAAAGTGGAAATACATAGTCACACTAGATGAGACGTATGATTATTTGAGCAACTGCAACAGGAGTCGAGCCATGTTTTACCGTCCAAGGGGTTCTAAGGACTTCAGAAAATGGTACCGTGAATGCAAGGAAACATTTTCTAAAGGTTTCATGATCGTGGCGGGATACAGCTACAACGGCAAATTAACTTTACACAGAGTTGAGTCAAAGGCCAAAATCAATGGCATGTACTAACAGACTAACGTTCTAACCCCCATATTTACCCGTGACATCCCCGGTTTGTACGGTACAGAGGTAAACAAGGTATGGCTGCACTAAGACAAGGTATAGAGTCACACCGTGGAAGAATAATAGTCACACCTCCGCATTAACTCGTCTATTCCTGGAACGCATGAAAGAAGATACCAGAATCCGTTCCATTCCATTCTATACACGTCAAGTCGCCGGACGGATCGCCTATGAATTTTGTAGTTTTGGCCTACTTAAACGGACCCTCGGAAGAGACGACCGCGAACAGTGGAAGGTCTTTGGAAAGCTTAACAACAGGAGTGGTTACGAATTGATCTTGGTCTTCTGCATTCCAACCTGCTGCAGTGGAAACTGCGATGCATGGCTACCAGATTGAACACACTCGATGATGGTGAAAGGGGTTTTCCACCTTTTCTGGCCCTCTTTAACTTGTTACCATAGATCCCTAACACCCTTTGTAGTAATATAATATAGCAAAAATATAAATAAACACACAAACTATCCCCTTAAAATATATGAAGCAGAATTCACATAGATGTTCACGCTGTTTTCTCGTCTTATTTTGGTTTTCTAGTCGGTCAAACATTAGTTGGAAAAACGTAATTTAAAAAAAAAATCGAATTTCTCTGTGAAATTATTCAGCTAGACTAGTACGAACGTGCAAATTCAATGTGTAGTGAAACTGAAAGTTTTTTCAGATAGCGTTAAGGCGCATGTCTTGTCGCCCTGGAGATCAGCGAGTCTCAGCTTCGAATCTCGTTGAGCGCATGGTTCGAATCTCAATTTATCGATTAGCGAAAAAAAATTTTGAAAATCATTCACAGATTTCGAGAAGATTGAATTGCAGACAAACATGCAGACAGATAGATACATTCTTCCCAGTAAGAGCATAAATCTCCTTTCGGTACTTAGTAATAATGCTGTTGTGGCTTGCTCGGTTAACACGGCAAATATCTGGGCGATATTCTGCCCATATACGGCGCACTATGTTCGAATAGATGGTGACGACTGCAGTGTTAATTTGATTCTGTAGTTCATGCAAAGTGACTGGCAATGGGTACGTAGAGTTACTCTTTGACGTAGTCTACAAGAAGAAAGCACAGGGCATGAGATCTGGAGATCTAGGAGATCAGATCACAGAATGCCTTCTGCTCGCCAAATACCGCCATATCGTATTGCATGCTCCTAGGGGCCAAGTGTGGAACAAGCAATGCGCGGAACTATTCGAATAAAATCTTGTGGACATCGGGCACAGATGCGAACCCTTATAATGATGAGGATAAGTACATAACTTCCCTACAATAAAATCACGAAACCAGAGAGTTCTTTTTGAATCACCCTGCGCAGTACGTATTTTAATGCAATTATGGCATAAATAATGGTTTTAAATTGTCATAATGTTTTTTATCAAGGTGTCTAGCGGAGAATTATGCAGTATAAAGAAAGGCACGCAAAGTATCTCAAATAATAAAAGCACATAATGAAACCGGTCATCTGCATGTATACTTTTAACTTACATTATATAGATGTATCACAAAAATCAAATGTTGCCTACTTAGTAATTCGTATCTACACTCATCATCAAAAAAAAAGTTGCACCCAGAACTGATGATTCCTTTTGGTTGCAAATTTTTTTTTTGACGATGAGTATATGATAGTTGATAGAGGTCATCTCAAAGCATCCATTCAAAGATTCAGCATTACTACTACTGGAAGCTCTTTGAAACTGCTATTAGAGATATAAGTTCTCTAATTGAAAGATCTTCTACGAAGGTTCTTCCAACACGATAGGGCACTGTCTCATTTTCGCTTGACTTTCGAAGTCATTTTAACATGCATTTTCTGGAAACCTGTTAGGCATGCATAAATCATCTCCCTAATTAAACAGAGGTCTGCCAAAATTATAACAATCCAAGCCTTCAGTGTCGCGATGATTTCTAAAATTGAAACAGCGAATCTACTTGAAAAAGTCCATCTATAAAAAAAAAGTGCCCTTAATTTTATACAAGTTGGCATTTTCTTGCCATAAGACTTGCGGACTAAATGTCGAGGTCCTGCGAGATGCATATATAGTTTTGATCAGTTTTGCCATGAGCTAATGTCAATGTAATAAATATGTTCTACCCCTGAAAATTTAAAATAAAACTGGCATATTAAGAATGCAATTGTTAGACGTGTCCAGTTAAATAACAATTTTCATATGTTGCTTTGCATATTTTTACAACAATACAGGGTGAGTCATTTAACCTGGAATTTTCGAATATCTCGATAAAAGCATCCTACGAAAAAATGTCCGAAATCAAAAGTGAACTATTTCGCGAGGGGGGGGGGGATACAACTTGTGGACCTCGTAGATCACCTCTTTTCGACGAGGGGGCCCCAAACTTTGAAATCTTAAATAGGAACCCCTATTTTTAATGGCATTTTCAGATTGTACACAACATTTAAGAAATGTTTTATTCTTGGTGTTTTTTCAACTGATCCAGCCGTTTAGGAGATAGAGCCGCTCAGAGTGTGGAACTTTTAAAGTTTTGAACCCAGTTTTATTGATGAAGACATAGAGATAGTGGTTGGGTCTTATAGACATTCCTATTCTACTCTTTGATGGTCTTTAAGAATCCGAAGTCAGAATTTCAAAAATCCAATATTTTTTCTTCGATAAAAATTTTCGGCTAATGAATTTCCCCCGCGAAGTAATTGACTTTTGATTTCGGACATTTTTTTCGTAGGATGCTTTTTTTTTTTCGAGATATTCGAAAATTCCAGCTTAAATGACTCACCCTGTATATACATTTTCTTTATATGTTCCATAAAATGAACTCTTGGCACATCCATCCGCTTCTACAGTGGCCATCTTTCTTTAGAAAAATGATGTGCAAAACCATTATTTCGATGCTTATGTTTTATTGCACTCATTGTACTACCATTAGAAATGACATCTTCATACGTGTCTTTTCTGCGGGCTTTCCGTGAATTGCGCGAGATTAATAATGATTATTATTTAAATGGCGGTGAGATTATCTTTAAAAGTTGCTAAGTAGCTGCTGTGACTACGGTCCAATTCCATTATTCTATTCTTAAATTTCCACTTTCCAAAGGGAACAGGCTCAAAAGGAACTGTCAAGCGAATTCGGACAATAAATCGTTTAATTCCTGATAACATCAATATGTCAGGCTGAAGTGAATTTGCATATAAAAAAGAAAAAAATAAATTAGTGAAGTTATACAATCGAACTCATTAAAAAAATCAAACAACTAAATAACTCGTATATTTTTATATTTCCAGTAAAATGTTTTATTTTTGTTTTGCAGCAATTTTAATCCTTTTTACTTATTAGAAGAGATGGCTGTCTGTAATTTATTTTTGTTATCGTTGGTATGAAACTGCTTATACAAGGTGAGTGTAAAGTCGCGCACATCAAAGTTTAGCTGCCCGTAAAAGTACCAGTTTGAGAATTTAAATGAAAGCAAAATATCACAGAGATTAGTTGAAATGTTGGCTTTTATCTTTTGCAGACAAATTTTAGATGTTACAATAAATGTTGGAAATGACGTCCTTTTTCGCGAATACAAAAGCGTTTTCGTTTTACCAGATTTCGTCAGACTCTGCGAAGCATGGCAGTATTGATGTTAGAAATAGCTGTTGTGTTGTTCGTTTTCAGCTCAGTACTCTTGTGTGGATTATTCACATAAATTACATTTTTCATATAACCCCATAGGAAGAAATCAGAGAGTGATAAATCTGGCGAGCGAGGGGACCCCAATCCCTAATTCGAAAGAGGACGTCATTTCGAACATTTATTGTAACACCTATTGAATTCCAATCGCAATAGTAATAGTCGCAATTGAAAAATTCAAAAGTAACGTTGCAAATATATAAGTAGACTTTTTGCTAAAGATTTTAGTATATATGAAAAATCCTCTTAAGAAAAGGTTCAGGGAGTTAACCTCTTAAAATTTTTGACAACTTGCCGATTTTTTATAGTCAGCGCAAATGACAGACACAGATCACTAATACTCGTACGAATCCAATGGCCACGCCGCAAATGTACGCTTGGAATATTTGTTATTACAGATCACATCATCGTGTGTTACAAGAGTGAGAGAGTAATAGGTTAAGTAAGTAGGTGAAGAGTCAGTCTATCCGCGGCAGTCTATCTGAAGTTTCTTAACGATTTCTGCCATATTTTAAGAAAGCTGGAACTTAGTAATGTGACGTTATTTTTTTACAATACAATAGAACTTTAATGTTCGTAGACGATGAAACCATTCACTATGTAGATGCGAATTATGTGGATTTAACCGCACCGCTTAAGAGGTTAAGTAACTTTTTTTCGCGTTAGTATGACGTCCTATGCCTTATTATTTGAAAATTGTCTCAGAGAAAAAAAAAGAGAGCATATGCAAACTCCTTCGGAGATTGTGCAGGAAAAAGTGAAGATGAACGATATTTTAAAAGTTTAATTAATGGAAACTAACCATCCTAGATAATGAACCTCCGACCTGAATTTATTGTTTTTCAGCATGTAATGGGTTCTCTCCCTCTTAGCGCTAAAATTATATTGTTTCTCCCCCTTCCTCCCCGTCCGTTTGGCTATAAAATGGTTCGGAAGTTAGGGTGCCTCGAAATGAGGCCCATTCCAATTCTCTCTTCGTTGCAAATTGTGAAGAAATGCTTGGCGAACATGAGCCCTCCGCCCTCCCTTCTCGGTTCCTTTTTAAACCCCCCAGTCCCATCCCACCCCTTCTTGCTCTTTCTTTTTTTTTCTTTTTCGATCTTCGTTATCTTCATCACCAGTCTATTCATCATTCTTTCCAGAAAGGCCTTTCTTTTAATGCCCATATTTGGGAAATTGTGTGGTCTCAACGTCACAACGCTTTTAGGGATGAGATGAATCGAAAATGTTACGAAATAAGAGGAGGTTTCACAATTTACACAAATGGACGTAAATGACTTCACGTAGCCAATTATTGAAATTAAGATATTCTTTTTTTATGGTACGCTGTTGGAAAAAGGAAATAAAATTTTCGCTGTTGCATTTTTATAACACAATTTGAAGAAGACTGGCATATTATGGAACAGATAGTCGACACATGAAGCCATTTTTTCATTATTGTGGATAATTAATCCTCACAATTGTCAGAGTAACTAATTCGGATTAATCGAGATGAATAAAATTCTGGCTAATAATAATGTCTAAATAAGATAATGGAATTTAGATATCGAAAGGTGCCATCTCCTTAATCAACCCTTCATTTTTTACTCATTCATCGTCTCAATTGGCCTTAGCAAGTCAAAATTTGAATATGTTATTCGCAAATATATCGTTTACACAGTTATATTAATGAGAATTTTTTGATGCCTTGCGCATACTTAGTAGATATTTAAACTGCAATTTTATTTAACTTTGTTGTAATACACGTGTGACTTCTGAAATCGAAATTTGAGTAAAACTGAAATTGCAAAAATCAAGTTCCCTGCTTTTCTTTTGAACATTTTCTTGAAATGTAAAAATAAAAAGGAACTGTATGGGATCGCCTGTATATGAAAGAAAAACCCTTTTAACTCGGCGTTTCATATCTCGGATTTTTTCTTGTGATAAGAGGTTTTTTCCTTTATATACAGTCATTTTCTGAATCAACCGTACGCGATGAACAGTAGCGTTGTCATCCATGAAGAAGTCGTTACATGCAGGATAAAAATGCAGCTCCCTACAAGCAGAAGAAGCTCCATATCCTGACACCATACAAGATTCTTAAATTATCTGATAAATTATGCTGGACCCATTTCTTCATGGGACTCCTGCCAAACCTTCTGGCCACAGTCAGGACAAAACAATGTGAATCGTGATTTATCAGATTACATAACTGTAGAAAACTTTTTATCCTTCGCAGCAATCAGGGATTTTCGTATAAGCAGATGACTGCCGATCTGGATCCTACAATTCCCGGTTTTAGACACAAACGGGAAAGTTTTCCAAAGATTGTACAGGGTGCGGCAGGTATTTGAGAACACGTGAGTATGACGTAATAGTCAATACGTCATACTGTTTAACAATTCCGAAACGATGGCGGATCTAAATATAACCCAGAAAATGAAGCGACATGCTGTCATCGTCTTCTTGGCTGTAGGACATTCCGACTCCGAGATTGCTGCATTCCTGAAAGTCGTCCGTCCGTTCGTGTTCAAGGTTCGGGAATAACTGGACGCTGCCAGTGGTGATGTGCCAACCGTTTCACAGAAGAAACGACATTGTCGGCATTCGGACCGTATCAGGACGCCGGAATTCATCCGTTCTGTCCAAGCTGCAATCGATGAGGACCCTGGGAAGTCCATAAGGGCACACGGGAGGGAGCTGCAGGTTAATGAGGCGACCATTCCACGTGTGGTGCATGAAGACCTCCGTTACAAGTCGTATGTGTTGCGGAAGGGACAGTTCATGTCCGAGACAACCGAGAAGAATCGACTGGACAGGACCAAGCGCCTCCTCAACAATCTGAAGCATCCGGAGGAACCAGGAATGCTGTGGTTCTTCTCCGATGAGGAAAACTTCGTGCAAGACCAGAAGGTGAACCGCCGAAATGATCGATGGCTGTGTCAAACCCCCCAGGAAGTTCCAACCGTCATGCATACGAAATTTCCAGCCACAGTGATGGTTCGGGCCTCGTGAGCAATGAAGGCGACGTGATGCCTCCACATTTCTTCAGCGGTCAAGTTCTCAGGGTCAACGCTGCTGCTTACACCGATGTGTTGGCAAGAGTTGTGAACCCCTGGATTACTGCTGCAGCACGTGGTAGGCTGTATGTTTTTCAACAGGACTCAGCTCCAAGTCATAAGGCCCATAGCATCCAAGCATGGATGACCACGAATCTTCACGACCACACCCCTCCGACATGTGTCCCCCCAGCTGCCCTGATCTCAATCCTTTGGACTATTACGTCTGGGGAGTCGTTGAGAGGGAGTCCAACAAGCATCCACACAATATCGTTGAAACTCTCAGGCCAGCTATTGTGGAGGCAATGGCTCCCTCTCGTATTTTGTGTCCTTTGTACAAAAATGTAAATTGTATTAAAGGCTCTCTGGTATCTTAAGTGTCTGCTCCTTTTACCTGCGGGCATTGTTTTGTTCTCAAATACCTGCCGCACCCTGTATATTCTGGATATCATACCTTTCAAGATTAACCAGCTGCTGCGTTGTTTCAATTTTGCATAAGACCGGATTAAACAATTGAGCTACCGCGGACAATGAACCCTGTTACATTATGTCCAAATAGACATCCATGAAGCTGCAAATCAGCTCAACTGGCAGAGCAAGCCCCTTACTCGCTAATCGGGAATCCTCCTTACCCTGGTTGGTTTGGTTGGTTTATTAGAAATTTTGGCGTCGACTACTAAGGTCATTTTGCGCCTCTTACACAAGTTATATCTGTACGCAGCGGGGTTCGAACCCAAACATCCATGCCCACGGCGGGGTTCGAACCCAAGACCAGGCGGACTCGAGAACTAGAAAGCCTGCGCCCTAGCCCTTTCGGCCGCCTGGGCGGCCCTCCTTACCCTAAAACTATCGAATAAATTGATGAAATTCAACCCAAAGATAAGATAATAATTAAACAGAAGAAACTCTTCAAATATTTCCAATTACAAACTAGGAAAGGGAAGGAAAAATTCCGCGACCTGGATTCGAACCAGGGACACGCCGTCGCCGCTCTTACCAATTTAGCTACCGCGGACAATAAACCGCAAAGCTGTTACAATATGTCCAAATGGACTTCTATGAAATGGCATAATTTGAAATGTTTGAATGGTTTCTTCCGTTTAATTATCTTCTCTTTGAGTTGAATTTCATCAATTTATTTGATGGTATAAGGACAAAGAAGATTCTTGATTTGCGAGTCGGGAGCCTGCTTTTCCAGTTGAGTTGATTTGGGCCTCATGGAAGTCCATTTGGACCTATTATAACATCCTTGCGGTTCATTGTCCGCGGTAGCTCAATTGGTAAGAGCGGCGCGTGGTTCCTGGTTCGAATCCAGGTCGCGTAATTTTTCCTTCCCTATTCTAGTTTTTAATATTTTGAAGAGTTTCTTCAGTTTAATTATTATCTTCTCTTTGAGTTAAATTTAGATAAGCTTCACAGATCTTTCTTTGGCTAATTCATTTGTCAGTGTGTGTGTAGATCAATTGAATTTATTCTTTAAAGTTTTTTTGTTTCTATGTGCACCGTATCTCGTACACATTAAGATAATTCTTAGAATAGAGTACTTACGATATATGCGCATTCTTATCCTAACAGTCGTCTTCCAAGACTACGATGATGGCAGAATTCGTAATAGGGCAGCTGCTTCCTGATTCTGACATTGCACGACGATTCTACGAGATACAGTCAATAAATAAACGAGGAAAGGGATATTTCACACTGATTATTTAACAAAGCTCAAAAGTATTGTCTGCAATTTAGGCATTTATCTCATTGTGACACTAGTCGCAGAATGCCATGCCCGTGTCTTTGGCTGCTGATTGAATCAATTGCGCACGCACTCTTTCACTTAATCGTCCGTTTGAAACCGTTGTCCCCGCAGTGTTTTCTTGAGCTCACCAAAGATGTGGAAGTGTCATGGGGATAGATCGGGACTAAACGGGGGGAGGGAGCACTGAACTTCCCACTTATCCCTTTACTGGTTCATGGTACATATTTGGAAGATACGCATATGTACCATGAACCAGTAAAGGGTAAACTTCTGCAGACCTTCCTTTGTTGCATGGGTTGTGTGCGGTCTAGCGTTGTCGTATAACAGGATGTTACCGCACGCATCCAACGCAAGACTAATTGGAGATACGCCCGTAAATTGCACGAGGGAGAACAAAGCTGAAGTAATGGAATCTATTAAAAAATAGAATAATGTTATTTCTCATTTAGTCTCCAGCCTTCTAGATGCCCTTGCACCACCTCCCATCAAGTGTGCAGTAATAATAGGTTTGCCTTGTCCTCGCAACCACTCCTGCACCGCGTTCTTCACGTCGTCATCTGTCCAGATGCAGACCGGCCTAATCAGGGACACTTCTCACCCTATTTCATCCATTGTAATAAGGCGATTTTGCCTAATCAGTTTGTCCACGAACTTCATAGTTTTCCGGCGTCACAGTTGTCTTTCCTCTTTCAGGCCGGTCTGCATCGTATACAAAAGCGACGCCTTTCTTGAATTTTCCAATCTGGTTGTAAACCTGAGCCTTACACTTAACATCCTTCAAGTACACGGGGCATCTAGTTTTCACCTTTAACATTTAAGAAACGGATAACTGATCGCATTTCTGCCTTGAGTAACTTTCCAGTCGACCCGTCATTTTCGAAGCTACCGGTTTCTCATTATTACGTCAGCGAAAGCGTAGGTCAAGAAGAAAAACACTTACCAGAGAGTACCAGAGAACGCCCTATTTTCAGACTCCTTATTACTGGTTTCATTTTATAAGCATTTTCTAACTTTAGCTTGATTTCCCCTTATATACAGTAACTTCTGAAATTGTAGACGATTTTATCTCTAATAGCTGTTGCCCGCGACTTCTGGTTGGCCGCGACGATCTGTGTAGATGTTTAAAAATTCTAAACCAGAACGTAGTTAAAAAAGTTGCTAAGGATAGATGTTTACTTGTAGCGCCATCTGTTGTTTGTTTTGTGAACTAAGGTATACCTTGACCGTATGTCAGCTTGTATACAACTACCAGCTTAAGAGAGTTTAGCCTAGAACTTGGCTTGTACACGGCGTATCACGATAAATCATGCACCATTTTTTAAGTTACACCTAAAACAATGCAACTGTGAAAACCGCGTTAATTTTCGTGTAGTAGTTTTTGCGTGATGAGGTAACAAACAAACATACAGACAGACAGATAAAAATTGAAAAAAATTATTGTGTTGGCTTCTGTTAGTGTTAGTAAGACCTGTCGCATAAGATTTTCTTAAATATTTTCTATACACAGACACCTGGACGGTTACAGGTTTTTTATAGGTATAGATTTCTTGGCTTGATAGAGGTTATCATTTCATTCGTGTAAGGGTATCTAAATAGAACATAGGCCACTAACAAGAAAACCCCACATAGCCTTTTTTTGCGCGTAAGCACACCGTGGAAGCGATAGCGGCAGTAAAGCGCCCCGGAAGTGCGCAGAGTTCAAAAAACATGGCGGAAAGAGGGGAAGCAAACTTGTTAGCGGCGATCGACAAAGAATTGCAGTTAGAGCACTGTTATTAAGCATAAAACCTTAATTGTGCTGTACAATTATTCGTCTCGAAATAATTTATAAGATGAGGTAGGCATCCATGAATACTATTTTTATTTAAAATTATAAAGCACCGCGATACGTACCCCCTCACCAACGCAACGTATTACTCGACTTGCACATGAAGCCAGCCCCGTGTTTGATTACCAAATTATTTAATAAAATGAAATAATAAATTAAGGAAATGGTTATTAATTACTCAAGACACTTTTTACTGGAAGGCAATTAGCTAATTGTAATAATCTATTTTTAAAAACTAAGTTTGTTTAGAAACTTGAGAAGCCATTCAATTGCCGTCTGCTGCTGTCTATTTCATCTGAAGTGGATTCGTGCTTATTGCTGTGAGTAGTGGAAGAAAGAAGTTCCGTTAAGCGCATTAATACATCGCTTTAACAATGGAGTCCTTGTATGACGGTGTGCTCAAATTTTTTCGTTTTTGTGGTGTTATTTTGAAAGAAACAAAATTTCGCACTCTCTTATTTTGCAAGCATCTATTGTAGCTTCAATTGAGTAACATATTTCAATTTGGTGAAAATCTGTGACATACATGCTCGAGGGATTCCCTTGTAAGAGTATGGAGGTAAGAAGCTCTTTTGTTTTTGATTCGGAAATACGTATACATTAATGTTGAGCTACTAACTTATAGTAGACTCGATTAATAAGTAACTGACAAATGCTAAGTTTGTGTTTTGGCCTAATAGCTTCATGGCGCATTAAATTCATGGCATCAATTAGAAATAATTCTGTAAGGTATAAAATCTCAGTGCCTGCTTATGTATGTGTGTGCGTGTCTTCACCTTCACACATGCCCGTTGCCTTCTTTTCGCCGCCATGTTGAGACATTTCACGCTCTCGGCGCGTCACGTGACATACAAACGAGCACCTCCTGTGGAGAGAATATTAAAATGCTGAGACGAAGGGGAAGGAGAAAGGGAAGAATTAAAAAGCCCACATAAAACAGATATAAAAAGAGGATAAATGAAAAAAGAAAAACCCGAAAAGCTTTATAAATTTGTCAAAAGAAAGACGGCTTAAGGGAATATTAGTTTTATTTTGTCAAGCAATGTTTATGAGAAGCATTTACATTGAGAAAGAAAGAAGGAGGATGGGATGGAGAAAATGAAGAGGAAAAGATGGGAGGAAAAAATGTTTAAAGAACGGTTGAAGATGCGCATGTTTCGAACGAAGGTATCATCAACACCTACGTAAAAGGTTCTCTATCAGACGGGCGGACATTCTTGCACCCGGATATTCACACGGTCGTCAGCAACCGCAATTTCTCGCACCCATGGAAGCTTCAAATATTCAAGAGTTCTACAAAGGATTCATAGTTATTACGTTTTCTTTTTTTCTAAATTAACTTGTAGAATTCATTTATTTTTCTTATCCTGTTTGAACTCATTAACTACCGACTGAGGGTTGTACAGCTTATTGTAAGCCCTTTCGTAATTCTGTTCTTTTTAGCTTCATTATATTCTTTACCTCTTTCTGACTTTTTAATGTAATTCAATTAATAAGGGTTGTTTTCCCTATATTTCTTAATGCAATACGTACGGAACTAATTATTACATTTATTACATTTCCATCATTATATTTCTGTTATTACATTTCAGAAAGAGAACTTGCCATTTTTGTTAAAAAAAGGATTTTGCAATCATTATTTGGTCTGGTTCCTTAAAGGTTTTTGAATATAGCACATAATGATGTAATTCGATTTGCCTTCTTTTTAGACATGTAATAACTATGGCCTGGATTCACAAAAATGTCGTTATTATCGACGTCGGTAAATTTAGCAAATGTAAATCACGAAATGCGTCATTAGCCTTTTTAAACGTAAAGACGGGAAAATAGTAATCTGATTTTGAGAGTACGGAAATGACGCCTTTGTTTGCTTGAAAACAGCTACTAATAATCCCAAATACAGCGGAAGTAAAGAAAATGGAGAAACATAGTTGATGACTACGAAAAAAAAAATAATAAAAGGGCTCTTTCTAAAAAAATTCAAGTGCTAAAAAATAGAAGTTATTTTTTATGAAAATATTAAAAGCTGGTAAAGAAGCACATGATAGAAAGAAATTTATTCGGAAGTCAATACCTTTTAGCCGGAAGAAGGGAGGGATTGAACCTAGGAAGAGATCTTCCTTTTATACTTGCCTACAGGGGTTGGACAAATAATATGAACACCTTTAATATTAGACGATTTGTCGAATATCTAGAAAAATACTTGACGAATTATCCTGAAACTTCAGGGGTATAAAGAGCATTTTACACATCATATATTTCAACGAAGTTTTTGTCCCGAAGGCAAGTAGGGGACCAGCAACAAAGTGAACCAAAAAATTTGGGATCACCCTGTAAAAAATATGATTAATAGGCTTGTTTTACTTTTCTGTATTCATTTGTATGAGAATAGCGCGTATATTCATGGAGATTTAAAGGTTTCTTTAAAAAAATCGAAATGTTTTCGTAAGTTTTTTGTTTATAACATGCAAGGTTTTCAACCCAGTGCAATGCTATTTTCAGGAAACTTGACAAACTACAGTAGACGCAACACACTGCAATCAGAATATTAAAATATTAAATATTTGATGAAATATGAGCATTTTTACTAATTAATGTTTCACTGAGCATGCGCAAGCGTTACCAAAATGTCTTTTGCATAATTTATTAGCCAAATGTAATAGAGCTACTCTTATAAGAAGCCCAAACAAATATCGTGAAAATTCAGAAAGATATCGCCGATAGAATGAGTTGAATTTCACTCGCTCTCAAAATTAAACAAAACGATAAGGGGTTTTCTCCAAATTTGTATTTTTGGACACCCGTATCAACTTCTTCTCCTGATTATTATACGAATTATACGAATAATACGCATTATTATTATTATTATTATTATTTTGCATGCAATTATTTGCATTTTTAATTGTATGAATGGTCCTCGTAGTATATATAGATTTTAATCGACTAATTGATCGCTTTTATTTTAATCTAATATAATTAATTAATCTTTTTAAATTGTTTGTTTTTAAAACATTTACTTTAAAATTAATTTATAACATGCAACATTATCAAAAAACTATTCGTTTTTGTCGCGACAATTAAAATTTTATTCTTCGAGTTATTTTCAAAGATGTGATGGTGAAATTTTTACCATTTCGCGTCATTTGTTTAGTTGGTTGCGTGTGCTTTTTTTTCTTTCCTTTTTTTAATTCTTCAGCTGTTTACTTGTTTATTTATTTATGCATCACACGTGACTAATTCCTTGTTAAGAAAATAACATCAATTTATGAAGTGGGCTGCGATAAGCTCCGAAAAATTCCTTAATCTAATCCGATTTCGTTTCACGCTTATTACATGATCTCACGAGATCCGTTTCGTCATCGAGAAATTTACGAAAGAAAAATTCTCTTTCTTCTGCTTATTAATGCAATTCGAGTTAGATGAAGGGGAGGCAAGAAAGAAAAAGTGGGGAAAAAAGAAGAAGGGGACGGGAAGGAAAATAAAATTAAGAAGAGAGAGAGAGAGAGAGAGAGAAAGAGAAAAAAAAATCCCCAAGAAACCTCAAAAGTTTTTAATGAGATTTCACGATGAGCATATTCTAGCGACGATGTTGCTCGTCGACCCAGACCATAAACTCCGCAGTGGAATCGGTTTCTCCGTTGGACCAATTAGGCGCACGTTATGTCCGGGACGAGGTCCGTGCTCTCCTCGTGGAGGGGAGGAGAAGCGTTCGCGTCGCCGTCACGAGCCGTAATTCCAGAAATATTCGCATCGAGGGAAAAACAGGTGTTTTGGTGATCGTTGTCAATCACGAGCGACATTATCCAAGGTCGAACTCCGATCGTCTCAAGGTCCGTCTGCCCGCCTGCCTGCCCCCTTACTACTAGCTACCTGCCCCGACGGCCCACTGCCGATCCACTTTTCTTTCAAACTCCCCCTCCACCCCTTACCTGCTTCTGCGCCTACGACTGACACATACAGACGCGTAAACACACAAACACACACATGTCCAGCGGCACAGCAGCCTTTAGAGGAATTAAACATGCCTAAAAAAGAAAAGAGAACAGCAAAACTGAAAGGCGTTCAGTTTAATCATGGCATTCCCAAGCTGCTGATTAAAGTTTACGAATGTAATTGTACACTTTTAATGAATTTGCTCGTTACTGTTAATGGTAATATCTTATAGTACTTGTTAATGCTCTTAGTGTTTTGGAGACTTAGGCAAAAATCTATAAATATCACGAATATTTATTTCAGGAACAATAATTGTTGTTCTTCATGTTCATTGCGTTTAATAAGGTTACACTTGTAAAGAAAAAAAATATATGACCCTTAGACTATGCCTCGTACTGTTAGAAGAATTCCCATCCGTGAAGGAATGAAACCAAATTACCCCCTCTTCAGTGATGTTAAATGCCATCGATCCATCTTAATAAGTCATCACCTATGATTTAATAATGTTAAAATTTTGATAAAGAGATGTTGCGCTATATTATCAAAGTTACTTTATCCAAAAAACGAGTTGTTATTCCCAGAAATCAAAATCAAATCAAATTTGAAAAATAATGCTTAATTTCAAACATAAGCATAACTGTACTAAATTGCATGATTTGGGGGGGGGTATAGTAGATTGTAACTGTACTATAAAAAATTCTATTTGTATTTACATTTATGCTTTAGATTTTCTTGTTTTCTGTATTTTATTGGATTTTAGAATCGGAAAATATCTAAATATCAATTAACAATGAAATTAAGCTTTACATTTTCTTACTTTGCAATTTTCTATTTGAATTTGAACACCACTAACTAGGGATCCATATGAACCTGTACCTCAGTTTCATATCAAATTGAAATATGTTATTCACCTAAATTTACCATGATGCCCGCGAAATAAGAAATCGCGAAATTTAGGGGGGGGGGGGGGGGAAACCTGCGCAAACGAAAAACATGAGCGCACTTAACCATACTAAGACTCCATTCTATATAAACTCTATGACTATGTGCCATTTCTTATTTTACAAGCCTGAAGAGTAACATATTTCAATTTGGTGTGAAACTGTGAGGTACAGATTTGTATGGTTCCCTAGTAAGCCTGGGAAATGCATAGTTCCATTCGTTCCAAAAATGAAGAGAATTTTGTATATCTTGATCTCGTCGGGGATTCATAACTTTTTGCCTTCTTCTTTTCTATTCCTCTTTTACTTTTTTGGTGTCGAAGATGTTAAATAACCATTGGATCTATTGGAAATTTAGACTAGCAGAGGATCAGCCTACTGAGGACAAGCTGATTATAAAGGGACAAACACAAACAACCATGCCCTCAGCGGGATTCGAACCTCGCGACTCGCTGGTTTCGAGAACGATAAGACGTGCGCCTTTGAACTCTCGACCACCGAGCTGGCCTATGGTGCAACTCTTTCACGAATTTAATCATGATACAAGAATTTTGCCTTCTTGAAACTTAAAAAGGCGTTTTATGTCTCTTAAATTACTACGAGAGAAATACTTACTAAAAGTATGAACTCTAAAGAATTTAATGTTATTTGGCTTGTTTTTTCTTCATAAAGAAAAAATCTTAAACATTTTTTCACGAGTTTTTTTTTTATATATTTAGCGTTAATAACCTTTGCCCAATGGTCTTGTAATGGAGAAATCTCTTAAGTTTTTCTCCCTGCGACTAATTTATGCTATTTTCTTAACTAATGTTAACGGTTTTAGAGAAAAATAATTTAATCTACGACTATTCAATTTTTCGAAATTTTGCGTGTGGCTTCTTCTTAATTATGTTCCTAAAATGACTATGGAATTTAGCTAGCGGTATTATTTCTTTTTCGAGACCCCCATTGATTTTTATAATAGATCCATATTAAAATCGAATCAAATAACCAAAGCTTAAAATGATTAAAATGCATAAAAATATTTATTCTTTCAAATTCTCTTATTATATTCATCAAAGAGTCGTGAATAACTTGAAACCATATATGATTTTGAATTCCATTTGTGATATCTAAGCTATTTGAATTCACGATAGGCGGAAAAAATTGATAAACTATTCTATTATAATCCCGTTTTATCTGTAAAAAAAAGTCATAGTTTTTAATTCGTTTATCTATTTCTTTTAAAAGTGTTTTCTTAAATAAATTTTTAACCAAGTTAATATTTTTATTTGACTTTTCTGCTTTATAATGTCTACATGACTTTTATCAACTACTTTTCAAGAATGTCACTTTCCACCTTGGGGCATTTAGGTTTTCAAGAATATATTGTATATTGATTAATTTTTCGACATCACTAAGTATTTCGTAATGGCTTTAAATTGCATGTTTAAGCATGAAGAGGGAATTTTTCCATATTTTTTTTTCTTCCCAGTCCGATCTGTTACCATTATTAAAATTCCTAGGTTATCCGTCACAATATTTCTTCTTCAACTGATCCTTTGTTGCGCAGGAATCTCTTTTTCACCGTCGACTCCTTCCCAAAGCCATCTTTATTACGGCACAGTCCTCCCACTCAGACTCATTACTCACCTTTGGGAGAATTTTTATTGTCACTTTGGAACCTTCAAAGTGTTAATTTCACACTGAACAGTGTGTTGCCCGGGCCCCGGCACTTCTCCTCCCATCGCCTGGATCGTCTTCGCCCACGCCGACCGACCAAACCCCCTTCGCCTGCCCGCCCTCCCGTTGCCACATCACCACATCCGGTGACGACCGAACAGCTCTTATATACGTTGCATCATCGTCACCATCACCACCATCAACCGTCTGAGAGGGAAGGAATTCCTTAATATTCAATAATCAAAAACGCAATGAATTTTGATTAAAGTTGGGTTTTTTTTTCCTTGCCGGATTCTCAGAAAATACTCCTTTTTCATGATGCAATCTTGCTATAAATATAGAGTGCAAGGGTATATTATTATAAAATTTTATATATTGAAATGGTTCAAATGAATGCATAATGTTAGAGAATATAATGAACCCGCTTCAGATGTGGTTAACTGAGGCTTGAGGCAGTGGACCAAATGTATCCATCTTGCATACAAATTAAAACTCATTACCCATTGAAGGTTTGAGATGAACATTGCAATTTAGAGCACTCCTATTTCCCCCTTCGCTTCGCGCCGATAAATTCAAACTAAATGCACAATAAATTCAAACTAATCCAGAATTGAAGATGAATTTTTGAAATGAACACAGAACAAAAGCAATATATATTCCGTTTGAAAAAGTCTGAGACTGATTTGCGGTATTTCACAAGCAGCCTTTGAGGATACAAACATGTGACATTGAATAAACGTCCTTCGTTTACTAACACCATCTTTAGATTCATAAAAGTGGAGGCAAGTTCATTTCCGCCTACATGGAAAGAGCAAGATAATGCCTGATGGGTAATATGCAGCCGTTCAATTCTGTTTTCGCCTTAAGAAAACCGCTTCACCAGACATATGAAATGTTTCAGCATGCATATGGGGACAATGTACTTTCACGTTCAACGTGTTTTCAATATTTAAAAAGTTTATGGCATATAGATAATCAACGTCTAAGGAAGGGCGACTCTTTTGTGGTTGTTACAAAGACTAACATCGATACAGCGACGGTGATGGTGCGCTAAGACCGTCTTATGTCAAGTTGCCAAAGCTTTACACTTGTCTACTAATAGCACTTACAATATACGATTTCATGTGGCGATTGCTAAACCATTTGGCCCAATATCATCTAAACTGTCTCCCCGATCCACCATGTAGCTCTGATTTAGCGCCTTGTACAGTTTTACTTTTTCGTCATTTGAAATCCGAAGAGAACTCGCTTTTAAAATCCATTGAGTGTCTCGAAACGTTCGGAGGTGTTTTTTTTTTAATCATAACGCAGAAGATGGCCCGCACCATGTCTTCGACGACTTAAAGATACTATTACACACGTGCATTCAACTGGAGGGGAGTATTTGAGAAAGACCGTGTTAAGTTGGACTAAGACTAATAAATAAAGACATTAAAAAAGAAAACAAAAAAAACAAACAAACAAAAAAAAACAAACAAACACAAAACCATCAGACCCGATCTCCATCAAAAACCCCTGGCATGGAAATTTTCGTTTCATTAAATAAATGGCCGTTTAGTTCTCTCGTTACTAGTTCTTCTTCCAATTTACAAAAGCACATACTGTATAATCGCTTGATACACTTTTTAAACGCAATTGATTTTATTTTTACAACTTTGTTTGAAAGTTCTGAAACCAGAAATAATTTCCATTATTTAACTGTATAGTTTATTTTCATTGAAAATGGACACTTTTTCACATTTAATTTGATACTTATTTCACTTTGATTTGTTGATTAAAAAAATTAAACCTTAAAGGACACCTTTACTGGAACATTTTTGATACGCTTAAGAGTTTATAATTTTGCTCAATCTGAGCTTTTGACATTTTTCTTACGCTCTTAGAATTAACGTCATAATAATAGATTTAAGCGCATATATTTTTCTCGATTTTTTTTCTGTATTCTAATAAGTAAGGCTTTTCCTTCCGTCTATCTCCACCAAAATCCAAGCTGTGTACGCTGAACTTCGGTTGCAATGGCAATGGCCAAGGATGTCAATTAGGGTGAGAAGTATGGGAGCCAGACATAAGAGACGAAGTTTCTGATGCAAGAATCTCTCCTTCAGAGGGGCCGAGTAATTACTTCTACCGAAAACGCTTAGAAAGGAAGAAGTCTCCTCCCATTTACGAAACCTTTTCCTATGTTAGTACAAGTTCGTCACCTGAGGGGTGGGGGCCGTACACCCTCGAATTGCGCCTTCCCCTCTTACTCCGCTCCATATGATTAAAAACACCACTTACTTCGACGGACGAAATCAAGCCTCCCGGCATATGGATGTGAAGGTGTTATGTAAAATAAAATGTGAAAGTTAATAAAAGAAGGATTGATTAAGTAGTTTTATATTTTTTATAAAAAAAAGTAGATTTAATTTTTATAAATGAAAGAAACTTATATTATCAATTTATAATTACCATAAAAATATTTGTAATGTATTTATTTCATCTACGTTTCTGCGTTACGTTTCATCTACGTTTCTGCGTTATTCCGGCTGGTGGTAGTCGAAATAATGAGCAAAATAAATTAATATTATAAAAAATACTCAATAATTTTAAAAAGACATATCCAAATTTCGTTGAAAACAATAAATAACCTAAGTTTGAATTTAAAAAATGAATTCCACCAAAAATATTTCTAATATAATTTGCCTTTAAAATGCTAACTTTAAGAAGAATTAAATGAAAAATTTAACTAAAGATAAATCTCCAAAAAAAAAATTGAAAAACAAGTGACCACCTTCATGGTCTAGTTGGATTTTCTAGACTATTTGTAGATTCTAAAAATATAAAATTATAAAATTAAATATTTTTTGAACTTTGGCGTTATTAGCACAAATTTATTAACATTAAAATGTGTCGATTTAGTGGAAATTGTTGCGTTTGTAATTAGGATCCAAAAAAATTGAAAAATAAAATTTTTAAAATGTACGTTGATTTATATTGTGCAGATTGGGTCGAGATTATTTAATATTTCGAACTGAGTAACTATTATTTAATATTTAAATTCATGAACATGAATTACCATAATCTGTCTCGCATACATGCTTTGAAATTAAAGTCAGAAATGAACTTAGAAATCAAACTGGGGTCGTAAATGAATCCTTGATACATACACTCACATGCCAAAAGTGATGGGATAGCACCTAATAACGTGTGGGACCTCCTCTAACCCAGCGAAGTGCCACGTTGCATTGCATTGATTCCACAAGTCGGTGGAAGACATCTGAAGACATTGCCAACCATTCCGACTGGAGAGCTGCCCATTACGGAGCCACCACCGGCTTGCACAGTACATTGACAACTCGAGCCCTACCATCAGCTCGTATCGAGCCTCATCAGACCAGGTCACACGTTTCCAGCTGTCAAGTGTCCAGTCCATGTGTTCATGGGCCCAGAAGAGTTGTTGCTGATGATGTCTTGTTGTTAGCAAGGGCACCCTCGTGGGTCTTATGCTTCCATATCCCATGGACATCAGATTTCGTTGCACAGTTCGCATCGATACAGCTCTTGTATCACGCTGGTTAAAATCTGATGTCATCTGGCGTAGTGTCAATTGCCTGTTAGCGGTGACCATCCTACTCAGACGCCGGTGATCCCGTTCATTGAGAAGGTGTGGTTGACCACTGCGTTGTCCATGGTGGGAGGTAATGCCGTCAAGTTGGTACTCTCGGTAGACTCTTGAAACTGTGGACCGTGGGATGTTGAATTCTTGAGCCACCTCCGATATTGAATGACCCGTACGTTGTACTCCACATACCAGGCCACGTTCGAACTCGGATAGCTCTCGTCGTGTAGCCATTATCCCAGAGAACACCTCACCTCTTACTCATGATAGTGTAACTACCTACTGACACTGATTTGCATATTTATACTGATGCTATTGCCATTTGAAAAATAGTCCACTGCTATCCCATGACTTTTGGCATGTGAGTGTATGTAAATTGTCAAATATCATATAAAGATTGTCTGAGCTCTCCTCATAATCTTATCTCTCTCGTTAATTTCTAGAAACGGAGAAATTAGAAACTGATGGCCACAACGCTTTTAATAGCCAAATACTACATGTTTGTAAAATTACAGGTGTTCAAACGGTTGACCATGAGCAGCAATGCATACCTCTCAGCGTCTTGTCATTGAATTTCTGACACGGTCAAAGTTTGGTCCTTAAAAGTTTGTACACAGAGTTCGTATATTGTTTTCATCAGATAAGTTAAACCTTAACCTTGAAGGTCTAGGATTATTCCCCTTATTATAAAATGGGAGGCAAGAATAATCCTAGACCTTCAAAGTCGAGGTTTAACTTATCTGATGAGGAGTATACACCCTATATACAAAGTATTACAGATCAGCAAAGTAGTAAAGGAGGATAAATGTTAACTCCTCCATTAATATTAAATGTTAAGTAAATGACAATGAAAATTTTCCCCATTCCACGTATTGAATTTTTTTCTATAGTATCAAATTGTGTAAAGTCTGTCTCACTATATGAAAAAAGCTGCAAGGCAGTATGGTAAAGCCCAATGACGTATATTAAAGATAGACTCCGAATCCTATTGTTGTAACTTGAAGCTAATTGGGAAGCTCCATGCCCATAACTGTCATGGCCGAAAGTGAGTGAAGATAATGCAAAAGACATGGCTAAACAGAAGAGTAACTGATTAATAATTCTTTCACACGCCGATCACGGAGTGATAAGTTTATCTTTTCGTTTACTTTGTATTTGAAATATTTTATTATATTTTATAAACAATTTTTCGATCATGATTTCAATTTCAATTTCGTTTCGATTGTCTTTCAGTTACGTATTTTCATTTTAGTTACGTATTTTTGATTTATTTTTGTGGAAAATGATTCCTGATCTTTTTCTTGTTTGTTTGTACAGTTGTACGCAGTTTAACTTTGAGGAATGGTTTTGATTTAATTATTTCTCGGGCCCAAAATCTTCAAAAACAAAGCAGCCAGACAGCTGATTACTCCACGGCTCACTCCTGCCCAGAACTATCATGGCTCAATTTGCTTCAAATTTGCTTCAATTTGTTAACAGTAGGATTCGGAGTCTATTTTTAATATACGTCATTGGTAAAGCCACGTTACCAATTGTCATCTCATTCAGATCAACGCGCACCAATATAAAAGAAACTGAAACCATAGAGGCTAAAATGAAAATGAAACAGTGCTTCATGTTTTTGAGCATTACGCGTGCGCAGTCGGAGACTACTTTACGGGCGGAGGTGAAAAAGTAGTAATGTGCTTTCCCGTACTGCCTTGCAGCTTTTTTCATATAGTGAGACAGAGTATAGTTATTTTTATTAAATACTCGATTATTGCCATATAATCGTACATATGAATAACTGTTAGAATGAAGTCTTTGAAAGGAATTGTACAGTAAGAAAAAAAAATCTGCATATTAAATTCGGTATATTTGTTTTGTAAAAAGCAAAAAAAATATTTTTTAAATATGAATACTTAAAATTAAAGCTCAATTACATGTATTGAAGATTGCATTGAAAGTTTGAATGAAATTTAAATCAATTACTCATAATTCATTCAAAATGGAAATGGCATTATTATAAAAAAAAAAAAATAAGTTTACGTTTGTAACATGGTTCATTTGAAACCTGTGGCCTGGTCCAACAGGTGGATTTAGAAGACAGAGAAGAGGAAAACGCTACTGAAAACAGTATTCCTGTTGTTATACATGAATTTATCCTACTTTCCATTAAATTTTTCAGGAAAAGTAATTCTTGGGAATCAAGGAAAGAATTTTACGTTAGAGGAAAACATTGCTTTCGTATTTAAATTACTGGAAAAATATTCCTGTTTAAGCATTCCTTCCGCTAGTTCAGTTCTTTTTTCTTTTCAGATGTTAATAGTTGCTGTTGTATTACCCTTCAGAAATATCTGGCTAAGGGGAAAAAAGTAGGAAAGAATATTTTGGACTGCAAAAATAAAGTTCATCTTTCTCATAATCGTAAAAGAATGTTTGCTGAAATATATGAAAATTTGATGACAAACAAAACCTCAAAACCCACAAGTGTTGTTGACATTCAGGAGTTATTGAGGAAAAGTTCTAATCTCCGCAAGAAGGGAAGCTAGTAGAAGAAAAACAAATGCAATTATTTACAATGGAGTTTTTCGGACGAAAGGATCATAAAACGGCTGAAGAGGATAGTGGATGGGAAATGACAATGAGAATAAAAAAAATTATAAATATCTAAGGAGAGGAGAGGAAAGAGAGAAAGAGAGAGAAAGAGAGGGGGGAGGGCTTCATTTCGTATAGTGGCAATTCATCACATGAACCAATCACAAGTTGAGAGGAATGTGGAACCAATTAGGAGAGAGCCTCTGCTTCATAAATATCTCGGTCGCTGAACGTTTAACGGAATGAAAGGGGGGGGGGGGCGAAGGATAAGAAGGGAAAGAACAACAAGTTTAAATAAAAAAAAAGAAAGAAAAGGGAAACGATATGACATTGTCGGCCACCCTCGATAGGAGCAAACTAGCCTCCCTCCCATTGCGTTCCTTACTTTAGTCATAAGATGTAAAGAGATACAGAGAAAGGTGGAGAGAGGGAGAAAGAAATCTTTGGAATAAGGAATATGGTGGTGGTGGACCCTCGGTGCTACTCTCTAACCCATCCCTTGTATTTCCACCCCCCCCCCCATCAATTCTATCAAGAGTCACCCAGAATGCTACTGGCATCCGCATTTTCTAATAACGAGGTATGAGAGTTTGCGTGACTCCAATATAACGAACGGCCTGTCTCGACGGGAATGCCACTTATTCCTCTTGCTTCGCTTCGCTGAATTAAAGCAACTAAGTATTGTTTCTCGTAAATCTGACATGTTCTTTCGTTTTTCGTTCCATCTTTTTAATTTGGTGATTTTTTCTCCCCGCTCTCTCATCAACCGCAACGGATCTCTCTGATTTAGCAGACAAGGCGACGTAATTGAAAAAAAAATTGCATTGCTCCTCCTGACTAACTGCTCTATAAGTTATGCAAATAAGTCAGGGTAATTAATTGTGCTGCTTTTATACACCAACACTAATTTCAGTGGAAGATCCGGAGGAATCACGAAATAGATATTTGAGCCACGATCGTCGAAATAAATCTTCCTCTGTATGCTTTTCCCTCGTCCTCCTTTCCACTTTAATGTGATAAATTAAAGGTCTGCGAGGTTTTTTGGCGAAAAAGTGGAAAGAGACTTGGTTTACACCCCCTCTCCTGTCTTTGCTGGGTTTGTTTTTACTTTAACGACTCCCATCAACATCTGTGAATGTGCAGAATGACCGGACGAAGGAACCCGGAAATTTTTTTCATGTCTGGGGATTGTTTTAAATGTAACAGATGTCTAATCCACTAACTATATAGTATCAAATTAGTTTCCCTACATATATAGTGAAGATTTAATTAATCTACATAACCTATTTCGCTTGGAAAATTCGAAAGATAACGAAATTTATTTAAAGTGAAATTGAAAATGAAGATAAAGAGTTGCATTTAGAGGATGTTTATCATGAACAAAAATATTATCCATTTCAAATTTTTAGACAAATATTATCTTGATACTTCGGTTGTTTAGCTTTGGGACGAAAGGATATCTTAAATAAAAATCACTCAGTGTTAAAAATGATTATGAGAATATTATCGGCATTCTAATAAGTATTCAAACAATTTTTAAATACCGTTGTAAATCTTGCTTTGATTTTATTCCTCTTATTAATTTTAAACATGATATTTATGCTTTATTTCTTTGTGCTTTTTTGTTAAAGAAAGGTGGTTCAATTTCATCTAGAATAACAAATAAAAGTGCACATCTGTAAAGTAGTAACTAGCCTTTAAAATAGAAATATGCCGTCCCCGTTTGAAATTCAATAGTAAGTATACGTATGTAGCGGAGAACTTTCATATAACATCTATTACTTCATCTATCATAACAATCATAGGTAATCACAGCTTTGAGTTCATCACCTGATTAGTAACCACACTAAAAGGGAAAGTCATCTGTTTAGCCAACTTTTTCGATTTTTCCAAAACCATAAAAATCGTTTGAATAAGAAAAGCGCCGGAATTAAGATTCGAGTAGCAAAAATATTCGGAATACGCTGTTCAGAAATTTTTTATGCTCACCTGACTGGTCTTTACCCTATGTTTCGGCAGAAATAACGTGATGCGATAGCGGTGAGTAGAATTTGGGGGCTATGGGTAGAGAAGCAAATGTGAATGGAACTGGGACACCTAGACGAACAGTAGAACGCACAGTTCGACAGTATCAATATATCGAAGTCTACAAAGTGTACGGGGCGTTTTGGGTCATCCAATATTAGACAGTTTCTTAAAAATTGGCTGATTAGTCAAGTTAACCATCAATGTGAACGATAGCGTATGAGATAAAGGAGGAAAACCATTGGGTACATTTCAAAATTAAGAACACTTTGTCGAACCTTACTACGCTGTCTGTTTATCACATAGATCTCGTTCCAAGATCAATATGGGTCATTCCACGTCAATTCAGGTAGAAATTTTATAGTTTTGGCATTTACCTCTCGGATTTTAGTGAAATTTGATATATAAAATTGCCCTAGAGAGTTAGTAATGAATGCCAAATATTAATTTTTTTTTCATTTGTATGGATCATAAGAATGAATAACCAAAGTTCTCTGTATTACTTATAAAGTACAGGATATTTTCAAAACTTATTGGCAAACCTATAAAGTAGTTTTTAATAGATCTCTAATCTCGCGAAAAAATTTCTGGGCAGAAAAGCTTCCGTTATAAAATAAAAAAAAACAAACTTGCCAAAGATTAGTAACCACGCTAATTTGCCAAAAGATACGGTTCTAGATGAATGCGTATCTTTGCAGGGAAGCTCAAAAATACGTATTAAGCAATAGTCGAACAGAGATTACCAATACTGGCTGAAAAAAGAGAATTGTCTCCGTAATCAAATTTTTTCAGACGTTTCAGATTATGCGTAGATAATGTCAATTCACGTCAGTTTACGACCATTTACCTTAAATAATTATTTCTCATGCGGACATTTTCTCAACTATGAAAAAAAATATCTGTCTCCATAAGATTTTTTCGATGAATTTCCAACAAAAAATTCTGTAAATTAGAAAAAAAAAATTCTGATCGAGTTTCCAATAGATATGCTTTGTATTAATGAAGAAGGCAAAGACGTTTTCAAAATTAGAAAGATTTTGGAAGCGCCTTTATATTAAATCTCATTTGAAATATCCGTATAAGCAACGAAACAAGTTCAACATATTATTTGCACTGCGCAAAACTAATTCTCTAAAACTTGTAGCAGCTTCCAGTAAGAAATAACAGCTAAATGTGGAAATGCATGTTGTAGATCAAATTGTGCATTTTCGTTTGTTTTTGTCAAAATTAGCATTTTTCTTAATTTTGTCTGATAATACAGGGTCTTTATAATTAAAGTTCCATTTTGACATGGCCATAAAAATAACTACTGGACCAAACTACTGGCATGGGAAGTTCATACCCACCAAAAAAAAAAAATTAGTTCAAAAGGTCACTACCAGTATGGAATGGCGCTCTATGCAATATTCGTATACGAAATCAGACACGAAGACACAGGTTAACAATAACAAATATTATATATAGAAAATATAATTTACTAACCTGAGTTGTCTGTGGATACTTGTATGTAGAGAGACGGTAGATACCACTTTTCCACAAAATGATGACAGGTTAACAAGTCTTTAATCGTTACTAAAATTAGTTACATGTTGAATGTGGCCTCCACCATTTACTGAAAGCAGGTTACACCTGTGTCTTCGTGTCTAATTTCGTATACGAATATTGCATAGAGCGCCATTCCATACTGGTGGTGACCTTTTGAACTAATTTTTTTTTTGGTGGGTATGAACTTCCCATGCCCTCTTGTATAATATTACCAAGTATTATAGCTTTTGGTCCAGCAGTTTTTTTTTATGTCAAAATGGAACTTTAATTATAAAGACCCTGTATATAAAATTCAATACATCAATACAAAAATTTGCTATTACACTAATCTTTTCTCAGTTTCATTTTTATTACATATGTGCTAAATAATATATTCGTATCGATGTTTTCACATACCGGGTGTTTCAAAAATAACCGGTTTATTTGAAAAATCAATAAAAACTAAACGGGCAGCGATAGAAATACACCGTGTGTTGCAATATGCTTGGGACAACAGTAAATTTTCAGGCAGACGAAGTTTCGAAATTACAAACGGTGTATTTCTATCGCTGCCCGTTTAGTTTTTATTGATTTTCAAATATACCGGTTATTTTTGAAACACCCGGTATCAGTATGTGCGTTGATGGTTGTCTGATAAAGAAAACCCCTTCCTTATAAAAAAAAATATATAGAAAAAAGATAGCGAGTTCCACCATGGGTATGGTTGTTTGCGTTTGTCTTCTTTGAATGCTTATTAAGTACCGGAAGAATGGAGCACTTACTGGTTTTGCAATGTCCGTCTGTCCGCCTGCTTGTCTATCCGTCCTCTTCATATTTTCCACATTTATTGATGTAGAAGGTTGAACCAAAGACGATAAGAAAGGCCTTTCTTATCGTCTTTGGTTGAACTATCATAAGCATGTCCTACTTTACTATTTAGTTTGGCCCAGTGGGGTCGGAGTTACCTGTGTAGGAGTTAGAAGGGACCAAGTGATCTATGTGGTATTTAAGTATGTAAAGGAATGAACTCGATATGCAGATTCCTCTAGGCAAGATCTACATCACTATTGTCACGGTCCGTTGAGAAACGGCATAAGGCAAGGTATGTTTATCGCACTGAAACAGCCGTGACATCAAATATGGATGCTCAGGCTCGCCGATAAAAAACTGTGAGCAAGCAGGGAAGCAGGATGATGGAAGCTCCCCGGGAGATGTGAAGACGCTCAACCCAGGCAATGAGAATGGAGCAGCCCAACAGCGAAAGTGGAAGAGGAAGAAGAGAGGACAGATGGGATTGTAAAAAATTTTGGAGCGGTTACGAAAAAAACCGGTCCTGGGAATTTTAAAATAGTAAAAGATATTAAAGCTGAAAATGATACAAGTAGATTAAAAGAAATTCCGGGCGAACGAGCATGCTGGAATGGTTCCATTTTTTCGAGCAAGAGGTTTGCGTTCGCCGTATCCATTCCATTCCGCATGCTCGTACATTTTAAAATTTTCGAACTTTATACCGTTAGCTGTACGACTTTGGAATTCACGAGGAAGGTCTCTACGATTATGCCCACTTATGGTGTTTTTCCTTTCGGCCTAACGGGATTCTTGAAAGACGACACATTGGATGCATTAACGGACTGGAATATTTAAGCATATCCTGCGTTTATCTGCACCAGGAAGATATTCAACGGTAAGCTAGAACTCTTTGCTACCTTTTCAATGTTCGTCAACGAATTGACTTCGTAATTTACGTCGTGGAAAACTGCATTTCCAACGAGAGTTTTCAATCATTGAATTGTGTCTTAGACAAGCAAATATATTCAAAGTGTGCTACCTTGCTGTGAATATAAATTTAAATGTGCCTTCGTATTTGTGCTTCAGTCGTTTGTTTGCTAATGTAGACGTGGCATCAGTAAAGTTTATGATACAAGTCTGTTCGTTATCTGTGCTGCGAAATCTTTAAGCGCTATAATGAATAAGCCTTTTAGATGTTAAAGTGCTGGTGTTTTTTCAAGTTATAAGTGCTTCATATTATTAAAGTGCGTCATGTGTTCTGTAACAGCTAATAGCATCTTGGTGTAAATTTCAGAGAAATTCCACGTCGAGGATTGATCTGTCCACTCATTTAATCATTAACTGCATTTGTTTAATCTGCTACAAGAAAGTAATGTAGTCTTAGTTTGGCATTAAAGTTTGTTTGAATTAAACATAACCTTTGCTATCCCTTGCTTTTGTACCTTTTACAATTTACACTTCCACTTTGCATGTGACAACTATGAAGTTTAATTAGAACTTAACCATTTCTTGAAAATTAGAACTGTAATTCTCCCGGGCAATGCCTGGTGCCTCTGGCAGGGCATATTAATAAGAGGGATCTTATGACCAACAATGGCAGGTAAAGTTTGTGCAACAGTAAGCATCAACAATGGTATCAACACGCAATTCACCAACAATATGCGGACGAACAATATATATTTCATGACCAACCACGCAAGGCAAAGTGTGCAATTAGGTTCATTAAGAATAAATATTCCATTCCACCCCTGAGAATTATAAAACAAAATTGAATTTGTAACAATACATAGAATTCCTGTTGTTCGGGTTTTTCTTAGAATTGATAGTTATTAGAACTTAACCATTTCTTGAAAATCCTTTAAAATGAGCAGTAGCTGGAGATAATGGAGAGTTAGCAGATTATTGTGGAAGAGTGGAAAGGTAACAGTGGAAGCAGTCCCTTCGCTCGGTGCTGTTTTCGTTTCGCCAACACACTACTGTAACTGCGCAAGTGGTGAGCGTGCCAACAGGAAAAAACGGCGACCGCTAGACCACACAAAGTAATGAATAGCCAAGTTTGGCTTTAAGAAATCGAGAGCAGAGTGCAATTGCAACAACAGTTTACCGATTAGTGAATAACCCCAATGAGATTGTTGGGATTGCAGGACACACAGAAACAAATGTTCTGTCTTCAGCACCCTAACAAATGTTCAAACAATTTGTTTGTTTGGAACCCTTGAACAGTGTAGAACCCTCCGGACAAGACGGCAGCTTCCCCTTCCTCCTTCCGTGTCTTAGGTATATAAGGACGCCGGTCGTTCTCAGGCGACTATTTACGACATAACCGATAAGAAAGCATATATCAACTCGACTCTTCAAATCAACAAGCACACTGTATTATGTCCTGTGCTCTTTTATAATGGTTCGAATTATATATGAACAGTAACTAGAGATAATGGAGAGTTAGTAGACTATTGAGAAAGAGTAGAAAGGCGATAGAGGAAGCAGTCTCGACATAACCGGGCTCGAGTCCAGGTCGCGGAATTTTTCCTTCCCTTTTCTCTTTGTATTCACGATTTCTTTGAAGTATATCTTCAGTATATTATCTTCTCTTTGAACAAAGCATACATCAACTCGACTCGTGAAATCAACAAACATACTATATTATGCTTTATAACAATCGTTCGAAGAATAAATGTTATTTCATATCTATCGAAATGCCACCGAAGAAATGAATGAGTATTGGTCAGAGAAGACAAAAAGTTATTCGGGCGTCTTAAACATCTGAACAACGGGAGCTTCGTCTACACCAGGAAATTGTAGAATTACTGAAAGCTAATTTGAGTTATTATTTAACCTCCTGAAGTTGTTCTGTTTACCTGCAACAGGAATTATCCTGGGTAATGCCGGGTGCCTCTGCTGGTCACATATAAAGAAGAATATTTGTGGGTTTGTTTGTTTCTTATACAAATCTACAGTTTGATTCCGATCTTGATGAAATTTTGCACACTTGATCTTCAAAGCAACAGGAAGGTCACTGTCTACCTGAGATTTTGAAAAAATAATAATTATCGGTAATAATCATACGAACAAGAGGTACAGTCGGGTGCAAAAAGGTTTTTACCTGCTCCATAGGGGCTGAGCTTAGCGGATGTTGATTGGTTGCAAAATCAGGTACTTGTACTGAGAGTCAAGGCAGATTAGAATGGACCTCTCCCTTCTTAATGAAAATAGGGTAGAAGGTATATGCATGGGATGTGCTCGTCACGGGTTCTCTCCTGACAATAATAAGCGATAGCGGCTGACAACAGTATCATAAAATCTCTGCCTACTGCCTCGAATGGCAGAGTTCGAATCCGATATGGTTAGACATTTTTTTTTAATTCATTATCGCGTTTTTGACTTCGTTTAAGTTTTAAACGGTGTATGTAAAGAACACCATACACAGATTAAATGTTTTTTTATCCAAGTGTGCAATTTGATCTGTTTATTTGAGGGTTTAAAAAACTTTTCATGTTAATTGTCATGGCATGCTTTATTCTGTATTTTAGTTTTTAATAAAATATACACTAATTCATACCACCGTTACTTTTACAAAAATCCTCTTTTGTTCAAATCATTTAATATTCTCTACTATTAAATTATATAATCCTATATATTAAAACGCAAAGCATTTTTTGTAAGAGCAAAATTGGCACTTCTGCGCATCGGCATCTGAAGCCAACAAAGAAAGTTACGACAATCCATCAGAAGCCAGGGATAGTTGTAATCATTGTTTTGAATTAAATAAACTGAAGATTTGCAGAAAGAAAATCCTGCCTTGATCATTTTATGACGTTTCCTTGTGACTACTGAAAAACTCTGAAAATATTATGTTAAATGTTATATCTTTAGAAAGAGCTTTAAAAACTGATCACTTTATCCGCTGACACTTTGTCTCAGTTCAATACTTTCAGAGAAATTTAGTTTAAAGCTATTTTCATTTTATGTATTAACTCATTTCTTATTCTTTGTTCATAATGAGATATTTAATCTCTGACAATTTTTTATTTTATTATTTTTTAATTAAAGAGATGGGCATTAATAATAAGATGGGTTGTTCTCCGTCAAATTTTGACGGGATCCATCTAGTTATATAATAAATTAAAAAAACTTTTCGGATGGTTTTGGCATAATTGTCGTTGATTATTTTATTTACACAAAATATACAAAAAATGAGACTTGTAACCTTTACAAGCAGTCAAAAGAAAATAGCTTCCATTTCCACCTGTAAATCACTTCCGCATCACACCAAAACGAGCGCTGCATCAGCTTATCTCTTGATCACTCATATAATTATATCGATACTGTGCACCATTTATGTTACACTATTAACCAAATAGATTAGTTTATTATTAATATAACAAAAATTCTCACCAGAACAGCCAAATTAATCTTTTTGTCAACATATTTGAGCACGTGACGTAAAACTTGCCTTCCCCCGATGCTAAGCAAAAACTTAATGGAATCGTTCCATAGTAAGCGTGCTCGACTAGATACCTGGAAAAAGTATTGTAATGAAGCCCAAGAATTTTTTACTTAGGTCAAAACCTTTATGCACCCGACTGTACATCATGACCAACAATGCAGGGTAAAGTGTGCGCAACAATAGGCCCGTCGTGTTTGTATCAACAATGGTATCCACATGCAATTCACTAACAACTGCACGGACCAACAATATACGCATAACTAATGACCAACAATGCAAGCCAAAGTTTGTGCAATAAGGTTCATTAAAGGTATGTAATGAAGATTCCATTCCACTTCTGCGAGTAATAAAACAAAATTGAATTTATAACATTGCATAGAATTCCTGTTGTTTGGGCTTTTTTTTTAGAACTGATAGTTTTTAGAACTTAACATTTTCTTTAAAATCTTTAAAAATGAGCAGGAATTGGAGATAATAGCAGTTAATTGAAAAAAGTGGAAATGCGCGACAGAGGAAGCAGTCCCTTCGCTCGGTGCTGTTTTGGTTTCGCAAGCACACTGCTACAACTGAGCAAGCAGCAAGCATTGAGCGAGTGGTCAGTGTGTCATTGAAGTTCCCTCGACGATGCAAGCGTGTCAACAAAAGCGTGCGAAAGTGTGATGCAAACGGCGACTCGCGGTTGTGAGACCAATAAGGTCAGCGCCTTAGTACTCTCGGGCCACAGAGCCAGCAGTTCCTTAATCCATTGCAGACTCAGTTGAGGTATCAGTAATAAGGAACGTCCTAGGAAAAGTGTCATGTGGCTAGGATTGACACACCCAAAAGTCTGAGTTTGCTAGACTAACGAACCAACCAACCTTTATATACTTGACAAATTGTCTCCGTTTTAACATTATGTATAAGGCCCCTTATATATTCAATTTCTTTTAATATTCCAGCCTTAGATAAACATGTCAGGATTTTTATTTCTAATATCATCAGATATCAAATCTAATAAGCGCGCGCACACACAGGCACCCATACCACTTTACCCTAAACACACATACTTCAACTAATTACTTTTACATGGAAATGAAAAATTTCCTTTACAGGACCCATTGTTTCATGACATAATTTTTTAGCAGGACGTTATATTCCACACACATTGCGCCGCCTACAAGATGCAATATTTAACAAACATTATAACTGATGTGGGGGAGGCCGTGGACTAGGGGGCTTTCGCAGAGCAAGCCAATTCTGTGAAGTTAAGCATCGCCTAACACGGCTAGTCACTGAATGGATGGCCATTTAGTGAAGCGAGATCTTACCCATTGCAGTTTCTTCGCAGTTGATCTACATGTATGATCCTTCTATCTTCCGACAGTTAGCAAGAGCCATTAGTGATACATTTTACTTAGAAGTGAATAAAACTTATCGGATGTTTTTGCGGGAATCGGCTGTACCTTCGGCTTCAACGATAACACATAGGCTGCCTCCTTCGACGAAGTGCTGAAAACTAACAGCAAGCGGCACCAAGAATTGTTTACATTTTTTAAATCGATTTTTCCCAACTTATTCAACTTTCTCCTATTAGCTCTCCAATATCCTGGAAAACATGTGGAAGGCTAATGATACGAGTTCTGTGTTCACGGGTGCAGATTTGTAGGATCAAAGGCGTTCGATCAATAACGTTCCGAAATATTAACATTTGAAAACCGAGGATACTTTTATGAACATCCTGTAAATCCTGACATGTTTAAGGCCAGTTTATTTTCTAAATGTGTAGTATTGTTATAGGGCCATGTTCTCTGATCTATAAATTAACATGACCACATCCAAAAGCCTAAATAAAAATATAAAAGCACGTAAGTTAAAATTGAGACGATGTAAATAAAATTCGATATATCCTAGCATTAATACATTTTGAGCTAACACTGTGCCTATTTCTTTCAAATTATATCTCTAACAGATAAAGTCAGCATATGTTGTCAATCTACATGTGATTTTTGTACTGCAAGAAAAAAGTGACTGCAAATTGTTCTTTTGCTTCACCTGCAAATTTTACTTTTTGGCATTTTTTGCTTTCCCCAATTATGACAATATGTTTTTAAGATATGAAAAATTGCTCTTATTTCTGTATAGTCATTGCAATTTAATAACGGTTTAAATGTCAATCCCTACTGTTTTTCAAAATACGCCAGTCTTTTGATGTTATCAGCGTTATCGTAGTCAGTAAATATGATCAAGCTATTCAATTATACAGACTGCTCCAAAAAGGATTTTACAACTTCGTTAGCGTGAAGAATTTTTGTATTACAACGACATATATAATTGATTGATAGTTTTTTCAGCTCAGCGAAATGGCGGGTAAGGGTTGAAGATACACAAGATCTTTAACAAAATCTTACGTAAAAACTGCAGAGGAGTCAAATCTACAACTGGACAAGCTATCGGCAATCCACAAATCTGACTTCAGTTGGGATATCTGCCATATAGTTGTCACATTTGAGTTAAAACTTCTATACATCTGTATTTACCTCGTATATGCCTTGTATATGCAGTCGAACACGGTTACAACGCAATTATCGGGACGGAGTTTGCGTTATACGCGAATTTATTTAATATTCAAGTTTACGCATCATTAAGATCCGATTCAAGTCTTATATGATGTATCAGAATCTAATTATACTTTAATATTCAAGGTTTCCTCCTCCTTAATTCCTCCTACGCTGTTGAGGCATGGGGCGACAAGTGTTTCAGTGGGCCCGGTCGGCTGCAGCGATTCCAGTTTATTCTCATGAAACCCCGATGAATTTGAGGTCTGATTTGAAAATTGTCCGCCAGGTCATTAGCGACCTGTCGTGTTTCCGCTTTCCTTTGGGCGGTAAATGTGAACATGTGTACAAAATAAAAAGAATTTGAACACCTGATTTAAACGAGGGTCGTGGCCGACGTGAGAGAATTAATTGCACCGTCATGCCATGAATAATTAGTGTCGAAGGAACTCTATTTGTTCAAGAACATCGGTTATGAACGAAACAAGAAAGAAACAAACTTATCTTTATAATCAGAGAAGCTCATGCTGCGTTCACTGATGATTTCTTCCAACTTTCTCAAGCTGCTTCTTTGTAAGACTTCCTCATTGGTAATGTAGTCCTTGTAGGAAATGCCCAATTCTCCGAAGGCTTCTTTTTTGATGGAACAAGTTAAGCTTTCACGTTAGTCTTTTTCTGATTTTCCAGATTTAGCTTAGCTTCGTATGTCGTGTGTTTCATAAGTTCCCAAACTGCCCCTTCTGTATGTAGGGAAAGCCTAACCTATGATAGCAGGAGTAATATTCGGCCAACCACTAAAATAAGCCATGTGCTGAAATAAATTACATAAAATCAGTTTTACATAGTGGCAAAGTTTCTCAAATGGTTTATATTATTTTTACATTCCCAAAGGAAAAGGTACATGTAGGTTACACCATTTGCTCAAAGTGTTCACCGTTCACCTCTTGCCAATACGCTAGTCGGTAAATAAAACTTCTATTTTTTTACTTTAACCTTTTATTTTACTGTCATAGGTATTCGCGTATTTGCATTTATGTAAAATAAATTGCGGGATTCGTAACGACTGGGAGCATCCATTAATTGGAAAAAGAGATTGAGAGACAGTGGCTCCTGTCTACCAGCCCTTTAGCATACCGATACGTTATGCAGGGAAAGCCATCTCCTGTGTTCGGGAACTTTTGAAACACATGGTATATACAGGGTGAGGCATAAAATGTCCAAATCTCGGAAACTAAGCATTCTACGAAAAAATGTCCAAAGTCAAAAGTGAACTATTTTACAGGAGAAATTCATTAGTTAAATAATTACCCCCCCCCCCTTGTGAGGAGGGCTGGGGGGAGGGGGTAACTTAAATAGGAACCCATATTTTTAATGGTATATTCAGATTGTACACAATATTCGAGAAATGTTTTATTCTTGGTGTTTTTTCAATTGATCCGACCGTTTAGGAGATAAGAGTCCCTGAAAATGTGGAACTTTTAAAGTTTTGAACCCAATTTTATCGATGAAGACAAAGAGATAGAGAGTGGGTCTTACAGACATTCCTATTCTACTTTTTAATGATCTTTAAGAATCCGAAGTCAGAATTTCAAAAATTCAAAATTTTTTTAGTGCAAAAGTAAACTTTTGGGGGCAGCAGTCTCGTATGATGACAGAGTCTATGCAATTGTATTGAAAAATATTGGATTTTTGAAATTTCTGACTTCGGATTCTTAAAGACCATTAAAAAGTAGAATAGGAATGTCTGTAAGAACCACTCTCTATCTCTTTGTCTTCATCGATAAAATTGGGTTCAAAACTTTAAAAGTTCCACACTTTCAGGGCCTCTATCTCCTAAACGGTTGGATCAGTTGAAAAAACACCAAGAATAAAACATTTCTCGAATATTATGTACAATCTGAATATACCATTAAAAATAGGGGCTCCTATTTAAGATTTCAAAGTTGCCACCTCCCCCAGCCCCCCCTCACAAGGGGGGGGGGGTAATTTTTTTAACTAATGAGTTTCCCCCGAGAAATAATTCACTTTTGCTTTTGGACATTTTTTCGTACAATGCTTAGTTTCCGAGATATTCAGTTGTCTCAAGATAAATGCCTGTATAGCAGTTGGGACAACGGTGATGGCATATACTGTCATGTTGATCGATGATATAGATCAGATTGTCAGATTGGACGCAAGCGCTTGAACACGCCTAATGCCTTGCTAATCCTATATTGAACGTCCCTTTCAGCGTCCCCATTGCTGGATATTATATGACTTGCTCTCCCAACAGTTAATTGCACCTTTGTTCCTCGGTTAACCCGCATGGTATTCGTCTTGTCCGTGCTAAACGTAAGCCCATCTTCCCCGCTTCTTGCTCGAGATTCGTGGTCGTGCATCGCAGGCCAAGTTTGAAAGCCAGATTCATAGAGTAACGTCGGATTCTGGCGAAGTCCAGATCTGTAAACTGGGATTGGTCTTTCCATGTGATGCCAATGTGAATCCATATCATTGCTCTTTTCATGACGAAGTTTTCGGTTGGCAGAAAGGATACCATCTTGTCGTACATTGGTTTCAATGCAGAAAAAGTTTGCGAGCCCATCTTCCGTCTTACCACTACAGCTGCAGTTGAGATACAGGTTCCGAAAGATGTAAATGTACTCCTGGGGTACTCCATAGCTTCTCGCGATTTCGCGAGTCTCTATGCACGCTATCAAAGACTTTTTTGAACTCGGCGAAGTTGACGAATTTTAAAATCTCCATACAGAATGTTCAATAAGTAGAATGTCACAAACAAAAAAAACACAATACAGCAAGTGCGATATCTTTTGAAGAATTTTTACACAAAAAGACAGAAATTAAATTTAGATTTAGTCTTTCAAAATATATTTTCGAGATCTTCTATTGTATGAAGTTTTATAATATTAAAGAATCAGTCAAGAATGGTCTAAAAGGGTTTTATCCTACGCTATAACTCAGATGTTTAAATTATTGATGTAAATAGGAGAGAAAATTCCACAGCCTCGAACCAGGAACCTTCAGCTAATCGCGCTGACGCCCTAACCACTGGACATGAAAGCATTATACTATCTACAATGTTAGACGTTGGCGCGTACGGCGAGAAACAAATGAAAACAAATACCCTTCAACTATTTCTGGATGGCAATGATCTGGGGAATGTTTTCGTGGCATTCTCTGGGTGCACTCATCATTGTGGATGACAATAAGAATCGATTTTAATTCGTATCGATCCTTGCTGATCTTGTACTCTCGTACATGGAAATTGTTTTCCTTGTGCATGATGACACTTTCCAGCACGACAATGCGACATCTCATGCAGCTGGAATTGTACGCGAGTGGTTAGGAGAGAACGAGGAAGACTTTACTGTATTTCCCTGGCCCCCAAATTCCCAGGACTTAAATCTAATCGATCATGTATAGATCATCTCGATCGGGTTGCTCGCTCCATAGATAATCCACCTCGCACCCTCCAACAGATGTCAAAGCCTACAAACAGGAATAGAACAACATCAGCCTTGCCGTTCTACAGATATCTCTTCTACAGTGGTGTAGGGTAACATTAGACAACCAGGGTCACCAAATAGAGCACGATACTTGATGTAGAAAGGGGTTTTCTTCATAAACTTTCTCCTCCAAATAGTTACCGTAGAAATTAATTAGCCTTCTGTAGTTGCTGCAATTCTTATATATTGAGAAACTATAGTAATCACTGCTTATATGCTCCATCTAGTGGTGACACTCAGAAGCACATCTAACGGGCTTTCAAGCGTGTATTCTCGAATAGCTTTTTTGCCTTAAAGACATTTTTTTACTTCTTTTTTGATCACGTCTGAAATGCATTTATTAAAGATGGTGCATATTGAGAAATAGAGTATTTTTTCATAAAGACATAATAATGTATGCATAAAATTAAAAATTGTAAAATACAGTACTTATTCCTACGGAAAAAAAGAAGAAATAGAATTCTGGGGGGATACGTTTCAATTTTTTTTCCCTTGAAAACTAACTGGAAAATGTTAAAATTTTAATAACGTTTTATGAACCAATGTTACTTGAAAATCTATACTTGATGAGAGAAAGTTATTAGTGGAGCTATTTTTAATGAGACTCTTGGGAAAGAGGGAAGTAACCGCATTTCATTATGTACTTTATCATATTATGGGAGCTTTAGGTAAAAGCTGCATATAAGAATAAATGCACGCTCGGTCTGTCTATCCGTGTTGGCCGTCTGGTCGTCCGCCGTTTGCAATATAACTTGAAAACGAATTAACTTTTTGAAATTCTGTTTTCGACAATGTGATCGAGGTCTTAGCTCGGCTGTATCAACTTTTCAGGCATTTTCGTGGATCCCTTCAAGCCAATTACTCTAGCAGTGACCGTTAAGAATATCAAAACACTGCATGTGATATAACAATCAATTCGTAGTGAGGAATCGACAATGAATAAAATGTTAATTTTCTGTTTTATCTTTTAAGCATTATTAATTTTCTCAAATTTAAAATTACTTTCTACTGTTTCCATTATTTATTTTTTTTAATCTTCGTATATCCGTGGCAGTTTCCTTTTAATGAACACGTATATGTATATCAGTCGCAAATCCGTTTCAGGTGGCAAATCCTGCGTCTGACAATTACGCAGAAACAAAAGAGCCATTTAAACATTTATCTAGACACAGATAAAGCTCCTTCTTGGAATATTTACAAGACTTTACTTCAATTATAATTTTGTCATTTTTATTTTATTTAAACACTAAAATTCGTTTATTATAATTGCATATGATTTCTTTTTGAAACTTGCGAGTGTTACTCGAGACAATGTAGTATTTAATGATCTTCCACGCCAAAGATCGCAAATTTAGAACTTTTGGAAAGAATTAGAAAACGGCATTAAGGTGTACGTCATGGCTTACCTGTTTCATGTTAAGAATTTTTTTACAATTTAAACTTTAAATACTTGACTTTAAATAATCGATCCACCACCAGCAAGTTTAAACTAACCCATTAGCCATCCATAATGATACCTAATTATGCGAAATAATTCCCATTAGTTTTGAATTACATATTAGGTATTTTAGTCTTTTTTATAGTACATATTAAGAATTTTAATATAGAATTTTAAATATGTATATATTTCTAAACTAAATTTCTAACCTGTGTATAGAATTTTAAGTATGCATAATTTCTAAACTAGAATCCTCGGTCTCTTATTTTAAGGATGATTGAGGAATAAGCCTGAGAAAAGATAGGTTACAATTAAATCAATATCCTTTCTCTAATTGTTTTCCGCAACTTCACTCCCCGGACTATTCCATTTCTCAATTTTGTTTATTTTACTTTTACTTTCGCTTTAATTGCAGACATGCTAACCAATAAAAAAGGAAACCACTGGTCCACTGTTTTTTTTTTTATTGTGGAACAGTGGTTTTCCTTTTTCTTTTAGCATATCATCTTGTCCACAGTTTCTGGCTTATTTACTTTATTTTATTATAATTGAGAGACAGTTAAAATGTCTCCCAAAAGTGATAAAATAGCGAAAAAAAGATCATGTACGTGCTTTCTTTTAAAATTAATTTATTTCGGCATTTTATAATAATATAAATATATTAATTTTTATAAGTGAACTAAGTTTCAATAAAATTATTATAGTAGAACAAGTATTTTCTTTTATTCGCGAATTTTATTATTGATTTCCGTATTTGCGGTCTTTTTACATAATCTAAACCCCGTGAATGCAGAGCGCGGACTTTAATAATTTTTTATTTATTTATTTATTTATTTATTTATTTAAAATTCTAGACAATTCAACAATTCATATGTATATCCCAAATCCCGAAGCCTACTATAAAGCTTGTATGGAATTATAGGGACAAAAAGTTTCATAATCAAGGACAGAAAACTTAATAATATACAAAAACAATTTCAACTTTATACAAAATACAAATAAAGTTCACAAATAACAACAATAATTATAATAATCACAAATAATTTTTCCAAATTAATAAACAATTTTTTAATGCTCTATATGTTATTAAACATAATATCCATGTTGGGAGTTTGTTAAAAATCTGTGGGAGTAATAATAATAATGTAACTATTGAGGCTTGCGATTTAATATTTAATTTAATGATAAATTCCTTAAATTTTGTTACTGCTGCAAATTTTTATGAAATTTATCATAAAGCAGAAGATAAATTACCTGTCGAATCATTTTCTGTTCTTTTTTTAAATTTTTATTTCCTTTCGAAGTGATATCTACGTTGGATGAACAGAAGATTCATTCACTTCGTATTTAGTTGCAACTAATCGTTCGTTGAAAAGCAAAACAGTAGATTAGAATAAACATTCGCATTATAAAAAATTAATGATGTTTCTTTATATCCTTAAATTTCATGTCTACTTGATTTTATTGTGTAATATTTTAGTTCAGCGTCTTAAATATAAATACACTTCTCTCAATCAATTTGTCTCATCCAGGAAGAATTGATGGGATAGGAATAAATAAACAAGATACACGATGATTAAAAGAAATTATAAATGGAAACTGGAGATGATATTCCGAACATAAGGAAATAATAAACTTTTAAACTTTTAAAATGTGGAGCTCCTTGTAACTTTATAAGGAAATGATATTATCAGAAAAAATGGAAGAAATAATGCCCCGACCTGGATTCGAACCAGGAACCAAGAGTGTCACACTCGTTAAACCTCTACGATGATTATGCTAAATCAAGATTACAATGGTTTGATTTCATTTTTCACGTTATCAATATTAAAAAGTTCAACATTCTGAATGACGTACGTGAACAATTTATAAGTTGTTTTTTTTTTTATTTTCTACTTAACTGCTTCAATATTTATTACTGACTATCAAAAAGGATCTTATTGATAATCATTCATCATGTTACACTCAATCTAAATTTAGAAATCAGTTGGGGGCCCCAACTTGGGGCTTCAATTTAAACCACGCAAAATAATCAAGGCCCTATCCGAAGTGTAAATCCATCTCTACCGATTTATTGCGTTGCTGTTGTTGAAATCATTCTTTTTTTTCAATTTATCATTAACCATCTGCTATATTAAAAATATTATTAGTGTTAAAACTTTGAATACTTATTATTTTTATTTATTGGGTCATTTGCCAATTGGTCTAGTCGGATTTACTGTAAGTTATTGATTCGTAGAATCTTGATTTCTGAATCTAGATTTACGAAATCTAAAACATAACCAGGAACGCGATATGTAGTTATCTGTTATTTTGGCAATTTTTGCATATGTCTATGATAGTACCAGAGTAGAGTCCCTGTAAGTAAAAAGTCCCCACTTTACTTACAGGGACTCAGTACCAGAGTGCCCCTTAAATCATCAACTTCCACTGGGTCTACCATTGTTGAGAGTATGTCAGTAGACGTTAGGTATTGCAGTATTTGAATCATTAATAGTCATTTTAGCAAAATTTAGTTTAAAAGCTAAAAAAAAATTAAATTTTTATATATAGATATTCAGCATATTAAAATAAATTAAAATATTTTTTCGTATAGTGTGATTATATTTTGGTTAAATTTTCAAAATCAAAACAAAAGGAATTAAAACATATATCATTGATGTATATCTAAAACTATACCGTATATCATTGATGAAAATAAGGAGGTAAGTTAATTATGTGTAATTGGTAAATATATATTAAATATCTTCTTAAAATCGGGGAAGTTTAAAATTAATAACATAAATAAATTAAATAATATAAAAGTTAATAAAGTCCAAAATTTCTAAAGTTCAAAGAAAATAAGAAGTAGTAGTAACCAACTTATGGTGAAGAACTAGTGGCGTAAACTGGTAGGATGAAAATGGTGGCGAGAAACTTTATGATGATTAAATTAAATAGATTATGAAAAAGAGAAATTCGTGATGGAATGTTTCAATAGTTAATAATAAAATTAAATAAAAATAATAATGATCTTATTCAGTTTAATTTTAACACAAGTTGGTAATCCACTTCTTTTCTTTGTTAGTAATAAACTCTTTGGTACTAATAGACTCTTTACCAATAATAGACTAATATTGTTGAGAATATTAGAGAATATGAGAAAAATAACACTAAATATCAGAAATATAATATTTTTTATTGAATATAGCGAATTGATAATTTGAAAAAAGAATGATTTGAACAACAGCAACAAATTTACACATAGTCCATTCAGTCTCATGACTAGTGAACTGCCTCTTAAATACCACTAAAATATTGACGATACTTCATTTTGTAACGACCAGTTTCAGAATAAAGATATTATCGGAGGAAATATCAATTTTTTTATTAAGAATACATCCAGCGTGTTCTTATAGACTCTCCAATGAGAGAGAGAGTGTTTTCTCATCGAAGTTTTCTCTTGTTCAAATTTAGTCTGCCCATATAGAGCAGTGAGAACCTGCTGATAATAAAAAGTTTAATAAAAGAACGTTTTATATAAATAAAAGAAGACAATCTATTTATAAAAGAGATTATCAATTTATAAATATTATATAAGACATTTTTTTCAATAGCAAGAAAGCGCGGGAAAAGAAATTTCATCTATTTGTGAGATCATTTTTGCTCGTGCTGCTGCTCTGACCACTTTTACCCCGGCGATTTTCTTCCTTTCCAATCCTTTTAGTAATAGTTTGCACAAACATTGGAAGAAAAAAAGAAAGTAAGAGAGAATTTAAAGGGAAAAATAAAAGACAGCAAGCGCAACGCATTGAAAGTAAGAAGGGGTGAAATATGGAAAAAAGAGCGAGCGAGGCATTACGGGAGGGGAGGGATGGAAGGAAGGGGGTCGGGACTGGGCGGGTTGGCGCTGCGGAATAAACTGGCGTGAGAAGTAGGTGCCGATTTTCGCTGAGTCGCGTCAATGGGCCAAGATGTCGGAGCGGCGCCTCGCCATTGGTCGAAGGAGCTGGAGTTGCGCCCAGTGCGCGGCCACCCCCAGCGCCCCAACCGCCGAGTGCCCCGCCCCCTCACCCGCTCGCAACTCCGGTCCCCAGGGCCATTCGCCGCCGTCGTCACCCAACGGAGGGCCATGGCACACCGACAAGACACAACCTCCCGACAACCGTTTCCTCGGCGATACTCTCGAAGTTTCTAATCGGGAAAACTTTTAATTCGCCGCCTGGATTCGTATGTGAGTGAATCGGTGTTTCTGTCGTTCGTTCGTTCACCTCCTTCCCCCCACCTCCTCTGCTTTTTTTTTGCTTTTTTTATGGAAAGATCTTCCCACGGCATAATCAATCAACGTAGACGGTGACGCATAGTCGTCTCTAAACCATTCACACCTGTACAACACCCTTCCTAACCTACCCCCCCCCCTTATCCCTTCCTGTTCGCACATTTATATATCCCTTTCCCTTCTTTATGTTGTTGTTCTTTCTCACCTTCCGACCCTTGGCTTTATGTTAGTTCTCTCTCTCTCCGCTAAAAATCACTTTACCTGCGGCCAGCGGCCTTATAAATATTTACCCTCTCTGTCGTTTTTTTTTTTTTTTGACCCATTCAGATTGCGACCCTCAGTGAACACACGAGGAGCGATTGAAGCCGACGCAAGGCCACTCCAGCCCTCAACCCCTCCCTCACTGCTCCTATATACACTTTGAGCACACCCGACGGCGGACGACGACAACGACAGGGTCCCACGAATGGTGGCGTTCCACGCGGACTGAGCGTGCTATGGTTGCCTTGGCGACGACGACAACGGCGTGGCTCGTGGCCGCTATGCTCGTCACGGCGACGACGACGACGGGACCGTTCGGTGCGGAGGCGAAGAAAGGTCGCGGCTCCAAGTGGTGGTAAGTACCCGCATCGTTTCAACTCTCGAGAGAAATAGGGGAGGGAGTGTGGAAACACAAAGGGAGACAGAGAGAGAGAAAGGGAAGGGAAGCCGGACTGACGGGGGGAAGCCCGCGGTTATCCCTCCACCGTCGAATAAAGGCAACGACTCGGCGGGATGCCGTCATTAGCATCATAGGTTTTCACCTCACCCCCGCATGCCCACCCACACGAACAGAACCCTTCGTCCCGTGGGGAGTTACCGAAGAATACTCGCTCCTGTTCGATGGGTTAACAGACGGTGGAATACCCACTGTGAGGGGCTTTTGAGAGCCCTCCCACACATTACCAAACAACCCTCAAACCAAGTGGCGTGAGAATTAAGTCATCAGCGCACCTTATTTCTCACAGGAAGACAATGGGCAATACGCCCAAAATTCTTCTTTGAAGAGCCTCTGATTCCCTCTCTCTCTCATATTGTAGTCTGATTCAGTAAACAAAATTATACGAAATTCTCTTCCTTTTCTCTCAGTCATATGCCCAATGGGATTCCCTCCCTCTCATCCATCGCTTTGCCTTTCCCAAATCTGTCTTTCAGATATTCCTTTTGAATCGGTGGAATTTTAGAATTTTAAAACGTTTAATGCAATTTCCTACTAAAAATGCTGTATGTTCTTCTTAAATTTATAATTAGCTACCATATTCAATTAATTATAGATCTTGTCTTCAGATTAAGATAAATATAGATTTATGTCTGTCATTAAATATGAACAAAAACAAGTATACTATTTGGTCTCCCAAGTTTTGGTGAGAAACTGTTATTTTGAGTTAATGTATTTTTAATTATTTTATTATTTATTTTCGTTTATTTTTAATTGTTACATTCTTCTGTTCCTTAATTGAGTCATTAGAAGATTTTATGAAGATTATGACTTGAATTTTAATAAGTTTGAATAAATTTCTGAGATTTTTTCCCTAAGTTGGCCTCGATGCAAATGAGTATCAAAAATGAACTCAATGCTTTACGTTTAAACTTAATCGAAAGGTGTTATATGTACGCTTACAAAATAATGTATTTATTTTTTTGTTTTTTAAAAAGTAAGATAAGAAAGAAGCATTTAGTTAATACTTTTCTTACTTACGGCAAAACAGAATTGTCTATTGACAATTTCCATGGATCTATTCCGTCATCGTAAAATTGTTTTATGTTGCACTTAAAAGCGATCCATAAAATATTCAACATTGACAAACTTACTAGCGATGGCTTCTAATTTTATTAACACACATACTGCAATTCAGTGGATCATAAGAAATATTATTTTGCTTTTGTTCATTATTTTACCTCATATATGAGCATTATTTACAGCTGTGAATTAATTTTACTCCATTCCATTAAATACTCCATGCATCCTAAGGAGTAATGCGATGTGAAGTAATTTTATTTAATTATGTGGTTTGTTTAGATTCCAGAGTTGTTCTCTTTTTAAAATTAAAATCGACCTGTGAATAACTGTAAATTAACTATTGAAAAAAACTAGTTGAGGAATTTAAAACGAATACGAACATTTACTATTTTGCATCGAGCATCTTACCTGAATGATAAGGTGCTTACAAAATGATTTTATAGTAATTATTTGTATGTTCATGCATTTTTTAAGAGTACGCAAGTAATTTAATTTTTTTTTTAAAAAAACTTGCTCTTTCTTAAATGAAACATGTTATTTACTGCAAAATAAAATTCTCGTTACCCTTCCCAGTTAGATTGACGGCTCTGAAATTGCATTTGCCATATGCTAAATATTCAGGAACACCACAGCTTTAATTTTTTTTTTTTGGTGTCTCATCTGGATTTCTATAGATCATCACGCCACCAAAGAATACAAGAAAAAAAAATTAAAATTAAATGGGGAGGGGGCGAACATGAGTGAAATTCTATGGCTGTAAACAAGTAAAACCTCAATTTTGACTACATAGTTAACAGCAACATTGTCATAAAATTATATTTTAAATCTATTTAGCTTTTTATATAATAGTAGAAATAGCTTTGAATTTTTCTTGTTATGCATTAAACAAATACAAAGAGACTTTTCAATTATACAAATCCACTTCCAGGTTTATTAAATTGATATGTTTCGACTTAACTTATTATAAAAAAAAATGTCTCATAGTAATATTATTATTAAAGAAAAAAAATTACAAAAATCATTTAAGGTTAATTTTCAAATGTTTCAAAATGAGCACAACTTAAGTTTGACAGACCGTAGATCTTAAGATATTTTTACAAAAATTTAACTAACGAGACGATAATATTAAACGGAATGTTTTCTTTGGCGAAATATTCTGAGATATTTTTAGGACATATTTTTACCGTAAAAATTTCTCACGAAGAAACACTTCCTAAATAATAAAGAGTGACGTATAATTAAAGGTTGGATAACCTAATTTTTAACATGAAAGTAACATTTCAGAGCGGAAACGTATTCATATGAGGAATAGTTCGTTGTAGAATCTTTTATTTCATTTGAAATTTTTCAAGAAAATTTTCCAGTTAAATTTTATTTATTTATTTTTTTAAATTAATTTTGTCAGATAATAGTTCCTTTCAGCATAGTTTCGTTAATTTTTATATGTTTTAAGCACAAGACTTGTAAATCGATATTCCAGCATTATAATCTAAAATCATGCAATGCCTGGGATTTTGTTTTTATTTTCGTTGTTTACTTATTTATCTCTGTTTGTACAGAGGAAGTGTGCCCCTAGTTCTTCGATATTAATGAATTCACCCGGTCCAACCCTTTCAACACTTAATCCTCGTAAATCGTCCTAACAAAAGTGTACGCCCACTTCAACCTCATCGGACAAATGAAGGAAACCCCCAACTCCCCTTCTGTTTTCTCGCATGTCTATCAATCTCATCAATTAAAAATCAATTATCTTCGTATTTTATCTTCTAAATTGAAAACGCCAAGTAGTTTTTCTTTATTACTTTAATTAGGAAAGATGGGAATTCTCATTTCTTGAATGCATCTGCTGTAGTAATAATATACCTAATCCATAGTTGTTACCATTACGATTAAGATCATTGATAAGTTAAAAACCAAAAGAAACTCTAAAATTTCATTTGAATTAAAACGAATTGTTGATTAATATGTATTGACGCAACACCAAACGAATGAAAAATTTCAAAAGTGATTTAAATCGATTTTTTATAACTGTGAAAGAAAAATTTTCTTTGAATTTAGACTAAATTTTATCAAACTTTCCGCCATAATATTTTTAAAGTATACGGTTTAATTAATATAAAGGTATATTATTTCACAAAATAGCATATACATATACAAAAAAGCCCGATTCAGTCGTGCCCCCTATATACAAGCTATTATTAAGCTCTAACCCCCCCCCCCTTCCCCTCGGATTGTATAAGAGCTAGCCTTTAATATTAATAGTATAGTAAGAATAATGCAAATGCACTGTTCATGCTCAATACCTTTTATCATAATCAGAATTATAGACATTTCTTATAAAATGAATATAAACAGAATATTTATAAGATCATTAAATTGGCATTCCTTAATATTGCTTCTAGCAGAAACTTTGCAATGCAATAACGGGAGAACGGAGTTTCCGACTAGTTTCACCAATTATTTCCGCGGATAGGATTATACTCTCAATGGTCATTCCATAGAATTTCCTAGAAAATGACGAATAGTAGAATTTATACTGGAAGTAAATGTCGAGATTTTAAAACGCGATGATTTCCATAGGCACGGCATTTCGCTATTCGCGCATACCAGATACACCTGCTTCGAATCATGAACATTAGGCATGCTTCCCAATGACCTTGGCCATGTTAAAAAAAACAATTTAGATGTGCGCATGAATAGCCAAAATTAACTGGATGAAGAGACTGAATTAATGGAAACTGTCTACAAGAATATTTATAGTTTGGTTCTTTTTATTAAAACAAGGAGAAAGAGAGCTCCTTGACAGTCGTTTTGCTGACATTCCATTCGCATGATAAACCAAGCAGAAAAGCTGAAATTAATGTTTAAACACTAGAATTTAAATTCTGAATTAAAAAGGTCTTATAATGGATAAAATATCTAATTTATTGTTTGGGAAGAAGTTTTCAAGAAAAAAAAAAGTGCTTAAAACGCTATAAAAACCGAATCGGACTGATCTGCCCAAAAACGATTTTTAATGGGCTCGTTTTCTTACTACAGCTAACCAAAAGGGTAGAACCAAACTTAGGAAAATGGCAGTCGATAATCGAAAAATTAGAACCTGACACGGTTTAGTTCTTTAAAAATCATTGTTTAGAAGTGCCATTGTTTAAGGACTTCTCTTTAATGAAATGAGAATGTCTTTAAATAACTTTGTAATATTCCAAAGGAGTAGTATTAAAAAACAAGTAGTTTATTAAAAAAAGTTACGATCTTCATGCCTATATACAAAGGCTGTTTAATCTGACAGACTGTTTTTCTTTTCCATTTAATATTTTTTAATGTAATTGCACATGGTCTTTCTCAAAATATTCCATTCAGTTAAATGTCCTGTACAATGCGTCTTCCAGTCTTCGAAAACGTGGCGCAAGTCATCTTCTAAGATGTGCTTTAATATCACTTCTGAGTGTTTCGAGACACCCGATGAACTTTTAACGAAGATTCCCCTTATCTCGAATTTCTAAGAGGAAAAAGGGAAAAGTCACAAGGCGCTAAAGCAGATTAGTTTATTTGGACAAAATATCTGTCAAAGCGTTACTAATGTGGTTGTGCATTGTAAGCGTTGCTACTGGTCAACTGTAAACCGTTCCGCACTACTGGCTCCGCTGCATTAATGTTAATCTCTGTAACAGCCGCAAACGGGAGCTCGATCGCCTTCCGTAGACGTTGACTACCTATCTTCTGTATGCTTTTTAGACCACAGAAAACATACTGTATACTAAAGTTCAATTATTCTACTACGCTTTTGCATTATTTCATAGTCCTCTGAAAATATTTTCTTAATGGCTCCATGTTGCTACCCATATTAAAAATTAGGCACACACACCCAAAAGAAATCAAACTTGCTCCACTTAATAAATGCATAGCCTTCATACATTGCTGCTTCCTCGTGGTCTTACTTGTATCTTCATAGATTGGTTGTAGAGAGAAAAACAACCTAAATTGCAGTCTTTTGCGTATTTAGGGTATAGCGGACAATGTAAATAAAAGTTTTCGAAATTTTTCTGCTTGACTTCTGCTGAGTTTTTCTAGGAATTCCTGCAGGTGTTGTGAATGTCCAGATACACAAACAATATAGAAATGGAATGAAAAATTAAAGAAACGTACATAAATATACCTGCGCGCTTACACAGATAACTGCACATAACTGTCCGACATCCTGTTTCCAAAACAAGAACAAAATCTCTGCCTAAGATCAGATGGGAACTGCTTAGCAGAAATAACATGAACATCATCTGCTCGAGCGGTTTGCACATAAGGCGAAACTGATGACATTTTGTATAGGAAAAGCCAATTCTGGCATTCCCTTCAACTGCCCCCTGTAAACCAATTTCTAAAATGTTGGGAAGTTTTGACATAATGATTTATTCCAAATTCTTCAAAATGTGAAGCAAAATGATTAATTCTCTTTGCAACTTTAATTATTTGAGTCTTCAGTAAACATTATCTTAACTTGGTCAAACAGTCTTTATTTATGAAAAGAAAATATATCACTCCTAAATTATCCCTGAAAATCAAAGTTTTAGCACATATTTCGGTTAGATGAACGAGGTAACTTTACCCCAAAATTAAAGAGATTGGAAATTAGTGCGCTCCGGTTATAGGAATATATTTAAACTGAATGAATACATACTATGATGGAATTACAGGAATTTGCATAGGAATACAAATACAACCATTTCTATTGACAGCATTAGCAAATAAAGATTTGTTTTTGAATTCTTTTTGCTATATTTGAAGAAAATAACAGCTAAGTTGTTAACAATTCTTAACCTACAGCTTATGATAATAGAACATTAAAATGTTTTACCACATTTGTTTAAAAATTTATACCAAGCGGAAGCAACCGGGGGTGAGATGCCAATTTTTGAGAATCTCGAAAGTGTGCTGAAAGAAAGTAAGAAAGGCAAGAGATGAATATTCAAATTAGGACCAATAAAAGTTTCATGATGCAGGGCTAGTTGTTTTCTTCTTCTTTTTTTTTTGTAAGGCGTGAAATTATTGGTTATAACCGGTTATCTCCTACAATTTTCGAAGTAATATCGTGGGATTATTACTATCATTATTTTGACATTATCTTTACCTTTTTGATATTCAGTTAAAAAGCAAATGCAAAAAGCGAAAAAAAAAATCAATTCAATTTTACTTATATAAGACTTTTTCTGCTATCTTTTTTTTACCGAATATATGCGCTTTTAATTCTTGATGACTTTTATCTGCCTAGAAACAGTTGCAAGAACACATCCTAATCATTCACGGGACTCTTAAACATATGCCATAAGATTTACGTCTTTAGGAATTGAGCTTAATCTTCATGAAAATTGTTAGCAGAGATAGTTATTAATCTTCTTAATTATATTGAAAAAGAAACCACGCATGAAAATTTTTGTCATTTAAGTCATCGTGTGGCGGTTATTAGAAAGTTTTCTTCTAAATTAAATTAGGCAAAGGAACTTCTGGCGACTGGGATCAGAATGGTTAATGAACCATAACATTATGCCATCGTTACTTTAAGTTATTTTCCAGTTGAAGCAGGCATGGTCAGGGGTTCGTTTTGAAATTTTGAGTCTCTTGGCGAAAACACCACATCCAGAAAATTGTTTTTATTTGTCGGTCTCTGGAAAAATCATTTGTGAGAGTGGTGGATTCAACATTATCTTCATCTTTTCCCTCACCCCTCCTTCAAACGTCTGCTCCCATTCCTTTTATCGAGTAAGTGGAGCAGACGAAATCCCGTAATGGTTTTCAAATGTTCGGGAAGGAACCGTTCTCCAAGGCGGAAGAAGGGGACAGAGCAAATGGTTGTGTGTGCTTCAACTTCCCATTTGAAAAGGAGTTGCGGACGCAGAGACATCGAGTCTAGTCAGGAAAGCATCCCTGTGGGCAGCGTTGCATGGAGTCAATAGCGGCGGCGTCAACGGGCAGACCGGGGACGGCGATTTCCCTTTTCGCGCTTGAATAAAAGGGTTTCGAGGTGGGAGATGGAACGTTACCGCGGTAATTGGTCTCTTGCCAATGGGGTTACGTATCGGTCTATGAACACTGCCTCGTCTCCCATTATAACGAACAGATGGGTTACTATATTTGTGGGTACTTTACAAAGTCAGACATTTCTATAGAAGATAAAGAGTGCGCGAAGGTTGATAGAAGGCGCCAATTACAGGGAAAGTCCGAAAACATCCAAAGTTAAAAGTGATTCTCAGACAGTTGATAATGGAGTGAGAATTGATTGTTGTTAAAGTGAAGTTTTTTACTATTTCGTAGAATAGTTTCCTTCTCGATGTATATTGTAAGGCGTCAATTTCTTTTATAAATAAGGACAATACAATGGACACTCGCTTCAGTAGTATTTCATAGAAATCCGACTGCACTCTTCCTAAATTGCCAGTTTCAGGAAAATTTGATAGACGTGATGATTTTCTTTAGTTAACATTCTTAGGTTAGTTTATAACCTAACTTAAAGAAATAAAACGAAACCATTATACAGTTCTTGCATGAAAGTAGTCCAACTGTCGTTGAATCGTTGTTTATTACAAATGAAAAATTGAACTTTTTTTTTTTTAATTTCTTAGAAACTTCATGTCGGATAAGTAGGATGCAGATTTATTACAGTCATAATGTATAACGTGCATTTTTATAATAAATTCTAAAATAAAAATTAATTTAACATAAATTGCAAACATAAATTTTTTTTTTCTTAATAATGCCTTAGAATTATTGTTGAATACAAATTCTGATGAACCTGGAAATTCACAGAAACTTGGAGAAAATATTTTCACTACATGGAATTCATTTAAATGTGAAGATAAAGCCTTGCCCCCCCCCCCCCCCCAATGATCGAAATTCGATCACATTTCTGAGAAAAAAAAATATATGTGTTATTGTTCTAGCCTCAATCTTGCTTATTAATAAACTTTGAAGAATGAAAAATAGATAACACAATGAATATCCAAAATGCTTTGCATGACATTTCTGACACTCCCGATTCATTTCATCACAATGATAACTTTGAAAATTTCTCGGAATAATATTTAAAGTACATCTAAAAGTATATTTTAATATATCTATCGAATTATTATCTAAATATAATATTTATACTTACGCTAATTGTCCCTCCCTATCTCTGCGTCTCTTCCCCCGTCCCACCATGGAAAATTAAGGTCTGTTTCGGACCAAAAATCGATAACTTTTTTGTTACTAAAGAAAGAGTGTTAAAATTTCGCACAAACATTAAGTGGTATATGACACATCCAATGAATTGCTTTTTATTAGAAGTTTTCGTAATACAAAATTTTTAAAAATAAATAAAAATCAAAAACTTCAAAACTGGTATTTATTTTATTTTTAACTAAAAATATTACCTTCAAAATGTATGAAAATACCTTAAAATGTGTTAGAAAACGACGAAAAATACATAAAATGCTTACCTACTAATTATAGAAATATTTTGAATAGTTGGTTAATAACAATTTTTAAGCAGTTGTTTCTATGGAATAATGTATAGGTACATTATAGGTACTATATTAGACTTGGGCACCTTCAGATTCTGAAATCAGTTCAAAAGCTGCAGGGTATCTTCATCAAGTTCCTGCACATACGAGTATTTGTTATACGGATTTCTAATGTTTTCGAATGAACATCAACAAATCAACAATTAAAATGCTTTCAAATGAACATCAACAATGATTTGAATTAATTTGATATTTAATATTTAAAAAACAAAACAATAAAAAAGGTAATGTTATATGCGTTGCCAAATATAGCGCACAATCAGTTCCTTAATGGCGCACAACCTGTTCCTTTTTTGAAACGCTTTTACCTGTGTTAACGTGAACAAATACGCAAACAAAATATATTGTGCACATGTACATCATAGGACCTTTCCAGCCTTATAAGTTTCATGCGCATTCGTCCACGTTAACACAGGTAAAGGTGTAGTACAAAAAATGCGTTCCCGTATTTATATATAGATTCTATTTATACAAATCTGATAAACAAAGAAAAAAATTCGAAAACATTAATTATTTAATTTTAAAAAAACTGTTCTTTTAAAGAATTTTATAAACTCATGCTGCGAGAAAAGTTCAGACGAACTTAGTATATCGATTTTAGCAATGTGGTCTACTTAATGCTCAACAAACGTTAATCTGAAGTAATATACCAACAATAAGAACTATTAATTCATGTTGTGAAAAAAAAAAAATTTCCAAGCTTTTGTGAATTTACAGCGTCATCAGAACTTTTACTTCGACAGTATCTTCCAAATCATGATTTTATTAAGAAAAAATATCAAATTTACAACTTGTGACTTCAAAAACTTGTAACAACTATGGCGATTTTAATTTTTTTTTAATTTGATGCAACAAAAATTGAATTAAAGATACGTATCATATAGGGTGCCTCACTTAAAGTGAACTAATAGCCAACTTCTATAATAAAAATATGACAGAGTACTGTCAATGGAAGAATTATTGTACTTTTATGTGAAGGGTTTTCATGTGTATTCCATTTCCAAAAAAACCGACGCCATTTTCGAATATGGAAGTCAACTTTGGAAAACCCTATTTTTAATGGTATTTTCAGATTGTACACAACATTTGAGAAATGTTTTAGTCTTGGTGTTTTTTCAATTGATCCAACCGTTTAGGAGAAAAAGGTACTGAAATTGTGGTTGTTTGGATTTAAAGAAAAGGCAAAAAACAGAAATTGTCATCAATTTAAACGATTGACGGTGCGTCTATATAAAAAAAGTAAACGCGTAGAAATTCTAATTAAAATTTTAAAGAATTCAAAGCGTGGTCTTGTTTCCTCCAAATGTTTCCACAAAAAGAAAATTCTAAATAAACATTAAAAATTGAATTAGTTGACATTGGTTATGCTTATCTTTAATACGTATAAAATTTAACTGAAAACAAAACTATCAGTGAATTAAAGCACATTACGAATGCTTTTTGATACCTGTTCAAATTATTTGAGTATAAAGTCAAATGCAAATTTGATGTTAGAGAAAAATAGAATGGCAACTATTAGCATTTTAGCGCTCTGATTATTAGATAAAAGTTGAGATAAATTTTTATTTTAAAAATGAAAAATAAATGTATTAATAAGCCCTTTGTAATTAAATTAATCAATTAGTTTTAATATTTTTCTTACGTATTTACTAGGAAATTTTTCTTCTTCATGGTTGAAAAAGATTTTGCTTGCATTTTTTTTCCTAATCATCGGACAGTGTTCGAAATTGAAACCTTTCAGTTGCAATGAGGCCAGCAGATGACCAAAATGGGGCAAAAATTAAATTGCTCACTTTTTTGAGCTGTATTTTCAGAACAAGATTCAATACAATCGACGCAGCAAAATACTTCTTCTCATTTATTAACAAAGTTTACAAACAAATGTCCTATTTTGCTTTTACAGTTGCTAATAGATTAACACTATTTATTGTTTTATGCGCTGAATTTTTTAGAAGCTATATTTTCATTAACTTTTTTAAATTCTTATAATTACTTTTATGTTTTGCTTCACGTACAATGTTAGCGCCAACAGTTTAAGTTCAAGACAAATTGATTTCGCTTACGTAACGCCTGTCTCATGTAGACAAGTTATGATCTGTTTTTATGTTTTTATGTGGCGCTCCTTTTCTTTTTTTATTTTTTTATTTTTTCCTATACTTAATTAAAACGAACAAGAATCGTATTCGCAATGTTGCAATCTTCGTTTACAGGATCACGTGTTATGAGGAATAAATTTAAAAAAACGAGAAGAGAGCCTCTCCGTCGTCGCTTTTGTGTAGTCTTCGCTCGCCTTTAATATTTACAGTTTTTCCTGGGCCGGTAATCAAATGACATCATTTCGCCAGTCATAAAAATCATGTTTCGATTCTTTCAGTAGCAATCTTTTGACACTTGGCTGTCATAAATAAGATAATCATCGCAAGGTTTTACGGGAAGGAGGGGTAGGGAAGGAGGGGGTAAGGGTAAGCGCAAATGGCGTCACAGGCAGCGACCTAGCACTCATTAAATTAAGAGTGAGAAAAAAAATAAATAAACCCCAATGATCTAATTCGGCTAACAGAAATAGAGACTTCCTTTTTAATGACTCTGTCCTTTGATTTGTTTATTTATTCGAAGAATGCTTATTTTAAGATCGGAAGGGAAATGTTTCGTTTTACATTTTAAATATTTTTCATAGGAGTTTTATTTTATTAGTTTATTTTGCCCGTCAGTTGGGTCTACCATTTTACGATGAAATTAAAGTCTCCATAATAATAAAGTCTACATAATCATAAACGCTAGGGGAATCCGAATTCTTTCCTTTCAGATTGTTTGCTGACATGAGTGATTCAGGATTACATGATAAAAGACGATTCTAAAGATATGAGAGCCTTGAACACTTAAAATTAGCTCTGTAATACTAAGCTTATTATTAATGGATATTTATAAGAGAAAAGGACGAGACACAAAAACCCTGGAATGCAATAAATAGTAAATAAATACAACTGAAAAATAAAATAATAATTAGCAAAAAACAAAATAATAAATATATAAGTAAAATCAAAATAAAACTAAAAAATCAAATAAAGAGCTGACGTTTCGGATAGAGCCTATCCTTTATCAAAGCAAAAAAGGATAATTCTCTAAAAGCAAATAGAATATTAGAGAATTATCCTGAAGTTATGAAGTTATGAAGTTAACTTCAGGATAATTCTCTAATATTCTATTTGCTTTTAGAGAATTATCCTTTTTTGCTTTGATAAAGGATAGGCTCTATCCGAAACGTCAGCTCTTTATTTGATTTTTTAGTTTTATTTTGATTTTACTTATATATTTATTATTTTGTTTTTTGCTAATTATTATTTTATTTTTCAGTTGTATTTATTTACTATTTAAGCTTATTATTACAAATTAAAAAATTAACATTTGCGATGAAGTTTAATATGGCATAGTTCGTGACAAAGTAAATTAGTAGTAACCTGAATTATGTATCATTGCGTGTGGGTGAAACTATTAATCTGTAAAATAGTAATTTGAAATTCCTTTTTATATGCGATATTCTTCATTCAATGAAGAGTTTCCTTTAGATATAAGAGTTGCCTGTAGATTTTGAATACATTCAGTTTTGGATTTAACGATTGTTCGACTAATGATTTTATGATGTTACACTGCAATTGCAACAATTTATATACTGTATTATAAAATTATTTTCAACTCATTTATAGTTCTTATTATTAACTCTTGCACATTACAAATCTCTTTATTCATAATTTTTCAAGCAACAGATATAACCCTAAATGACATAATGGGATAATAGGTATTCCGCTCTGTATTTTATAATTATGAAATTTAATTTTTTTTTCGAATTACGATGTTATCTTCAGAACGTGATCCATCTTAAATCAAGGAGCATCTTAAATGAATGGTCAACTTTAATTAAGTAGATCATTATTAAGCTCCTGTCTCAAAGGTAGAGTTCCCTATTATTACGACATTGTTCTGGAATATTAAGTTTGCCACGCCCATATCGTGCTTGTATTTGAAGGCATCTCAAAAGCGATAAAAATATCAGAAGACAATAAAACTATAAAAATGTTAAAATTCCCTTAAATTTTATGAGGAAGATGTCGATAATTCTTTAAAAAGATGTCATCTGTTGTTATTTATAGTTATTTAGATCACAGAAGAAAATTGGCTTTCTGGCGTCAAAGGGGGTTTCTCTTTCAAAGATCCATAGCATCGTTAGGAAATTTAAATTTAATGCATTGAATCGCAATATAATTTTCTTGACTTCAAAGACAAGACTAGAGGAATCAACTTCATAATACTTAAACATTGATTGTCAAAATTGGTAATATGATGTAGCCAAAGATATTTCTCCTACCATGCTTTTTCTAGAATACAAGATGTTCGAAATATCCTAGAATGTTTTTTTTAAAGAACGTGTATACGAAACGACCAAAAAACTTCGAGAATCATAGCAGCTTCCTTTTTTCTCTTCTTTTTCTAGGTGCATGAAGATAGCTAAGCTGTCCCCATTTCACTTTTATCTGTGAGGGCATCCAAAGACTTGGCTTCTTTGTTCATCCAAAGACTTTTATCTGTGAGGGCATCACTTACGCTGAGAAGATTGGTGATCCTCATCATCTAGCATTCAGAATCGGGAAGCTTCTCAGGAGCTTGATCCTAATGCTCGATATGTTCTGAATTTTGCGAAGACCGGTGCTCATTTTGAACATGTTCTATAAAACTCCCTCTGGTTCCAGACTTCTCTCTGTAGAATGAAGTTTTGGTAATTTGGTATTGTTACAAAGATCACTTGACAAGCTGATAACTTATCAAAGCACAGAATGGACGAGTTATATTGTTATATGCAATCTACTGACGAGGAAGCCGAATTTTCAGTGATTCAACCAAATTACAGAAACAAAAACGTCGTTTGGAATGATTGTGTTCAAAGAATAATGCACATCTCCCTCGTTGTTTGGGTTATAATCTCCCTCAAATATAATGCAATTTGATACTCAGAGGCCCATGCTTTATTACGTCATTGGTATCGATTACAAAAACAAGGTAATCTTAACAATTTCATTTGAAGCCGAGAAATTATAAAATTCCTGTAATTATAAAATCAAAGGCAAACATTTGTATAATTTAGGTGATAGCCAATTAAATTTTGCTCTCAAGTGTGAAGTATATTACTCAAAAATAGGCACGATGTTTAATCGCATATAGATAGGGTTTATTGACAATGAAGATTCTTGTTCTTAAGATGTAATGTCATATCCTAATCTTCTTTGAACCTATTAAACATTAATGAAAATAATTCCCATAGTTAGCAAAAAAAAGTATCACGTATGAAGTCGGAAAAGGTTTTCTTGTTTTCGGTTTTCGTTTCTTCTTCAGGAATTGAGTCCCTACAGTTCTGAAAGTTAAGCTTTCGCGCACACGCTTGTTATCTTTGCTAAAGACCATCAATTCATTTTGCTTTCGTTTGGAAGCGCAGATTCATTTGGAAATTTTAGAGCAAGCCAAATTCGTAGAGTCGAAATTTATTAAAGCGGAAAGTTTGTTTTAGGTAAACTTTCCATTTGAGTTCTTTTCCATTTCGCTGCCATCGATAGGATAACGAAAGCATTGCGACGACGACATCTTTCTCCCTTGATTCGTCCTCCTTGGCCCGCTCCCCTTCCTCGTTGCCACGCGCCATCAATGGGCACCGTCGTCCTCTTCCGTTACAAGCGACCAGCGTCTGTCAACAATTTAAACGTAGAAAAATGATGGAACGCGTGTAGAGAAGCGGCGTCGTCTGCGAGCGAAGGAGCTCGTGTTGCCGAAAACGCGTGGCGCTTTGCCAGGTGGCTCTCTCAAGCGGAAGTGACTTCCTACTTCTTCATCCCCCCCCCCCCCCTGCTCTCTCTTCTCCTCTTCTACATAACACAGAGAGAGGCAGAATGTTTGATACGCGCAGAGAAAGAATAACGGAATGCTTTCATTGTGGAAAAACGGTGTCTGGGTGAGACGAAAACTTCGCGCAGCGCACCAAAAAACACTTACGGAGCGTCGGCCATGAAACGGAAACTGTCGACTGAATTTGAGCCAAAAAAAATTTTATCATCCGATATGCAAGCGAAATCCGATTGGTCATCGCTCGATTAACCTTTCTTTTTATTAATTTATTTTTATTTTAATTTTAATGCATTTGCAGCCGAAAAAAAAAGATAAATCAATTCATTGGTCGGCCTTTCAATTTAGAACCATTGAAAATTACGGTAATTCTATTAATCATTATTCTGAAATTAATTATATGCAATAATAACTCCTTTTAATCGTTTTACAGTTTAATGAGCATTCCGTTTTCAATCGAATGTGTGCAAATCAATAAAAATTTATATGCTGAAATAAAAATGCTTGTAGGTAACGTGAAAGGAATTTATGTTTTTTATCTAGTTTTATTCCATAATTTAAATTCCCCCCCCCCCCCTTAGATTTGTAGATAGTAATCAGATAGAAATTTAACTAGTAAGTTGGATACGGACGTATGCAAGAATATGCTTGCACTGGATCGAGCTTAACAAAACAATCAAGAAAGAAAATTCTTTACTGTAGGAATATTTTCTAAACTTTGTATAAATTAGCTATTTCACTGAAAATGAAACGCCAGTTACATTTGCTTCCCCTTAGTTTTCAGAAACTTAACGAACTTGAAGAACTTGACAGTTTCAAAAGTACTATATGAAATAATGAAACCGGCCTTACAATGTATTTTGTACTAAGCGAAAAAAATTAAGAAGGGGAAACATAGCATTAAATTATTTAAACCATTAAAAACAAATCCATATTTTTAAATCTCTGCTATAAAAAGCTCAAAAAGACGAAAAGAAGGGAAAGATAACTGTTTCCAAGTTCAGTTTAAAGTTTATATAATAGACCTTCCTTTAATGGCAGTGATATTTCTTCAGCAAAGTTCATATTGCATCCCTTCTGAACAATTTCGTCTGAGATAGAGAGAGAGAGAGAGAGAGAGAGAGCCAGTCAGGCAAGTGGCAAAAACCGTGGCACTCGGACCAAATGGTTCCCACCTCCTCGCAAATTTACCAGCTGTTCACGAAATACAAGTTATGGGCTTTTTTCAGTCTCCCGAATGACTTTGTTAGCTCTTTTTCATCCCCCTCCTCACTTCATCTCTTTTACCTTCATTTCTCTTCTTCCTCCCTATACCCTACCTCCTCTCTCTCTCTCTCTCTCTCTCTCTCTCTCTCTTTCCCATTCTTTCGTTCTTCCCTGCTTATTTCCCCATCCCTCACTGCGGTTTTTTTGGCCCCTTTCTGTTTTTCAGATGAAGGAAACCTTCAAAAAAAAGTTACTTGGTGGAAAAAAAAGATCGTAAAAAAACCATGTCAACAACACAGAATGCCATCATTCGCTCGAAAGAGTCGATCAATAAATGTCATTCATAGTTTGAAAATCACCTGAAAGTAAGACTTTGTTCTGGACCGAATAGTTTGCGGCAGCTTCGATGGACCTCATTTACACGGTGACGCGTTTATTTTTGTATGAAAAAAAATAAGAAAAAAGTAGGAAAGGAAAGGGGAAGAAAGGAAAAAAACATTTCTTAATTCTAAGTTTAAGCGTCTAAATTTTGCGTTTGAAAAATTTCTTAAGCGACAGGCGAAAGGGAGACGATGTGAATAATGTCGTCGGTACTTGCACTCCCAACTCCTGAACGATTGCCCTCATAAAAAATCAATTTAAAACGGCATTGGATAGCATATTTTACCTTTGAACTTTAAAGCTAAAATGAAGTTAACCGAAGATTTCGCATGTAAATTAATATATTTTTTTAGAAATTAATTTTGCGTTGTTTCCTGTGGATTGTATGAAATCTACCTTGTAAAACCTCAAAGCAGAGTTGCAATAACTAGAGAATTGAGATATACAGGGATGAATATACAGAAATTTTTGGCAAAAGATGAATATTCTGTAAACTGAGATATTAGATTGCATGATTTACGGAAATTGTCATGGATTGAGGAAAATTTCTTTCGAATTATTAATGCATGTTGAAAAATTATAACTTTGAAGTCGTCAGCAAGAAAACTAAAAGTTTACTGACTGGTGAAGTAAAATTGAAATGAATTTCAAAAACTTTTAATAATTAGACGACATTAGTTATTTTTACGTATTTTTAATTAAAAAAAAAACCCAACAAAATCCATTATTCCTTTTACGAAATGAACATATCTAAATAATACGATATGCCTTCATTCTGTCCATAACATTTATAGGTAACATATGAAATCCTGTGAAATTTAAAATAATCCTGCAAGAAATTTGCTTTATGGTATCAATAATATGTGGACAGGCGCATTTTGTATTACGCGCAAAATGTCAGTCTTTTTTCAGTTATAATTAGGCGATTACATGATAATTACCGAAAAGGTTGGCCTTCTACAATTCTTTTAAGTAGTAATTGAAGCTCTATAACGAAGATTCTGTAATTTAGACTCTTCGCAACATCACATAATGATACAAATTCAGTTTACCACGAATATTCATTTCTAGATTGGTTTATTTTTTAAAATATTATGGCTACTCATAGGCTTATAAATTACTTATAATGGACTCCTTTCTTTTTTTCTTTTTCACTCCCAGGGCCCTAGCGAAAGCGGGCGAACCGAACAATTTCATGGACAACTCGATCCGCGGCACGCCGTTCAAGGGGCCGACATCGTCAGTGGAGGAGACGGCGCACCTCACGTTCCTTACGAAGAAGCAGCGGCGGCTTGTCAAGGATAACCCCGGTGCACTTATGGTGCTAGCCAAAGCGGCGCAGGACGCCGTCTCTGAGTGCCAGTTCCAGTTCCTGAACCGGCGATGGAACTGCAACACCATCGATCACATGAGGGGCAGGTCCGTCTTCGGAAAGATCGCCGATAGAGGTAAATTAAAGTTAATAATCCCTTTAATCAACTCAGTACAAATTTTCTTGTCCTCTCTTTAATTGTGCTTTGAGGACTCAGAGTAGGTTGCGGACAGCTCTTTGTAACAGTGGCAATAAGGAATCCCCCCCCCCCCCATTAATTTAATCGTCTGTTGAATAACGATTTCTTCAGTTTTAGAGTTTTTAGTTCTGAAATGTGGAAAGAAAAGAAAATTAAGATTTTTTTTTAATGAAGTTTCAGTTGAAATGTTAAGAACTGTATATAATACTCATTATACGTTTAAGCATGCATGAACTTCTAATAACTTAAAAGATTAAAACGTTTGCATGTGTTCCCATTTGCAATCACGAATCAATAGATAAATTTTATAAAAATATCAATTGTGTTGTTCCACAATTGTCCTATTGCTGATTTTATAGCAAAGGTTTTTCTATCATAAAAAACGTAAATAATTTTTTTTTTTCAATATATCACCTGCGGTAGAACCTCACAGTACGAATGCACTATTGTGCGAGTAATTTGCTGTACGAGCCGAGGCTCGTGCGAATTTTTATATTGAAGTATGAGTGGCAGTTTGCGATACGAGCGAGTTTGATACAAGCGCAGCCTCCGCTTGCTCAACTCATGTGTTTATCTCGCTCTTTCTCTCATTCCAAACAATAATCCTCCTCCTCCCCGCTCCATAGTCTTCCTCGCGCACAAATCGTCCCATCTTTAAAATACATGTAATTAAATTACTAAAACCAGTTTACGTATTTTTTGCGTTTTCATTTATTGCTCTGAACGAATAGCCGCCGCGGCGCTTGTTTGCGCTTTTACGGCATATTTTTATAATTGAAACTGCACTTTTTCTGTTTTAAAATGCATAAAAATTGTATTTTGGATGGGTTTTTTTTTGGGGGGGGGGGGTAGAACGGATTAATTTTGATATTTTAATTGATTTCAATAAGGCAAATTGATTTGTAAAATGAGTAAATCGTGAAACGAGATCAGCCAAGGAACGAATAAAAGTCGTGCTGTGTATCACTGTATATGAAAAAATAAGAAATATTAATAAATATGGACATTGTAGTGAAAGTAGATCAAACATATTGGTCTAAACAACGTATGTGAGCGGCATTGACTTCGAGTTATGTTTATGGTGACAGTATTAATAAAAAGTTTTGTAAATAAGGTCAGTGATTAAAATAAAGGTATTGTAATGCAATAAGAGTTTGTATGAATGCAAAGTCAATGATTATATTAACCTCAAACGGTCATAAAAAATATTATTGCTGAAGAACGTGGTTAAATCTGCCATGGCATGACTTTTACAGCTGAAAGTTGTGAGCAAAAGGTTTTAATAAATCAGAATTTATTAATGCAGAAAAGACCAGTATATCAATTTCCATATACTTTCTGCTTTTATATGTCAGTTGAAATAAATGCAGGGTCCATGTAGCAGGAACATATATTTTATTGCCTTACGCGTTTCGATAGTAAGATCAGTTCTATTATATAAAAACCTCTGATGATGATCTTAGTATCGAAACGCGTAAGGCAATAAAATATATGTTCCTGCTTTTAATCTATAAACCAGTACATCATTTTAATCTATAAACTTTTCTTCACTTTTCAACACAATCTTCATTTTTCTGGGCATTTTTTTCCCATCATTCGGCAAGCTTAAAAATTTGCTTGCGCTAGAACTCCGTTCCAGCTGATCGAAGACACTGTGTCGTATTCCAAGTTTCGCTGCTATTACAAACGCCGTGACAGGTCTATCTTCGTTAATGATGGTGTAACCCTTTCCTTGTTGCGTTCAGTGGAGGCAGTTCGAGGGCGACCGCTATGAGGCAGATCTTGGATGCTCGTGTTTCATCTTTTAGATGGTTGACCCGTCTCCTAACAAAGCTAGGGGCCCATACATGCGTCTCCATATGCACGCTTAAGTCTTTGGTGAATTTCAGCAGTGGGGATTTTCTCTTTAACAAGGAATTCAATGACAGCTGGTTGATGAAACGAAACATCATTACCAGCCATTTTATCTAGTATACGTCGTCACGTGATAGATGCTATTGACGCCACAATACATCATAGATATTGGCAGATTAAGATGATATAATTTTTTTCGCTATATTAATAAATTCTGATTTTAAAAAAATTGTTGCTCAAGACTTTCAGTATGACCCTCATATCTCAAATCCTGAAATTCGTTATTCTGAGATATTTACATGATTATTTTCATGTGCATATAAAAAAAGAAAAAACATGGAACCCCCCCCCCCCCCCCCCCATTCGATTGGATTCCCCATCTCCTTTACTCTTCGATGAATTCTCATCCGACTGGAATATTCCAGACTTGCAGTCGTTAACTGAAGAGGAAATTCAATTGGGAGTTCCTTGAGGGAATCAATGGCCACGACATGTCTTGAGATTTTTTCCCTCCCTATTCAAGCTTTATTTTCTCTCATCCTCTCTCCCACCTCCCTTTCCTACGTTTTTTATTTCCCCACCAGTTTCGTAAAAAGTATCCCCTGGTAAAAAGGGGGGAAAATGAATCGCAGCTCGTTACGACTCTATCCCAATCAACAAAGGTTTTATAGTCGCAAGTGTTATTAGGGAGTAGTTTTCGTTGGTATAGTTTATACGGGGACTTTTTTTATGTCCCGGAAGTTCCAATTAATGAGTTATCGATGAAGCTTTGAGAAAGAATTGTTTCCAAGTTTTATCGTATATATATCTCTGGAATAAAAATTAAATTCCAAAGTTGGTTGGCACAATAACAAGGTAAAGGGTTAAAGCCGATGACGTCTTATAGAAGGGGATTAAACGATGAATGGCAAAATTCACTTTTTCTCGATAATAGACTACTGGTATAATGAAGATAAGTGTTTTGCCCATTTAATGAATTAACTTCTGAACTGGTGGATTGTTTGGCATAATGATATAAATGTTATGAATCATAAACAATGTCTGCAAATAGCAGTGGATAAATGCAAGGTTATTTAAAAAGGATGGTGCAAAGTAAAGCTGATTTATTTTTTATTGAAATGACATGCAAAACCAAGGAGATATGAGGTAATATAAGAACTTCATAAGTTTCATATGTGTGTGCGTATAGTTTAAAGCAATCCACCTGAATGTTAGATTTGCCCATTCTGCATTGGCCTCCGTGATCATACTTAACACCCTGCGACTTCTTTTTGTTGGGACTCGTCAAGTATGCTGTGTATGTACCCCAGCAACAAGCGTACGAGTTGAAGCTACGCGTCTCTGGTGCGGTAGAGCGGATAACCGAGGATATGTTGGGACGCATCTGGGAAGAAATGGACTATCGTTTAGACATTTGCCGTGTAACTTGAGGATTCTCATATCCTACACTTGTAATATCCATACAAAACTTATGAACTTTTCCTACCTTTTCATATCGATATGGTCTTTGTATGTCAGTTTAATAAAAAAATAAATTGGCTTTACTTTTGCACCACCCTTTTTGAATAATCCTGTACTTACACTCCTTAGATACTCCAAGTTAGTGAACTTTTACAGGTTTTTAAACCAATTTATATTGTTTTTTTTTTAGGTATTTATTAAAAAAAATTATTTTTTTTTTTTTTTTTTTTTTTTGCATTTCTTGCAGAATATTTCAAGTAAAGTTTTGAAATCGTACAGGTTGCCAAAAAAGTGTTATGTACGTTTAAGATTTAAATGTTCTCGAAATGGCATAATGTCAAAAACTGTAGACACATGATAGTAACAAACTAAAAAAGAACCGAAACCATAATTCTACCAATGAGATTTTCAATCTGGAGCCACGGATGTACATTTCGAAGACACTGTCCTCTTCATCAGCGTATCCTCTCATGAAGAAGAAGACAGTGTCTTCGAAATGTACATCCGTACGTCCAGATTAAAAGTCTCATTTGTGAAATTGTGGTTTCTGTTCTTATTTATTTTATTACTGCAATGATAAGGGTTTAATATCTATGTTGTATGTTGATAATAGAAAATCGTTCCCATATACCAATTATATATTTCAATTAACATTCAGATAGTACAGTAAAATATCACTCAGCGTATTTTCTGTTCTTTAAGAAGAATCAACTGGCACTCTATAGTTGGGCTTTTGTGTTTCTTTAACATGGGATATCGTTTGTCTCTATCATGTTGTCATGTTCATCTGATTTTTATTTTTTCAATGAGACTACAGTGCTTCATTCGTAAAATTAAACGACATTCTCGTGAGAACAGTTGCATAAAAAGATTAGATCCTTGAAATTAACCTTTTAACTATAAAGTTAAGATAATAACTTAATTCCAACATAGCAACCAGTTCACCATTTATGTAATCTGATGCTATTTTTAAAATACAATTAAGGAAATCTGAATTTTCTATATTTGGCAGAGGATGTTGCAAGCTACTTTCGCTTTAATAAATGCGTCAACAATTCTAGATGGTGAACAAATTATCTAAACCTTGATTATTCATAGTGTTGTTGGAGTAAAAAAGTAAATGATTCTCTAATTTTTTTTTTTTTTTGTAATTGTAAACATTAACTTTCAGTGAATTGTTCATGCCATTTTATGTGTTTGATGTTGCTGATCTCATGATGTTGTCTTGTTTGCAAGATTAAAAGTGTCGATTTCTGATTTGTATTGTCACAATTGCAGAATCTCCCTTCTCTTGCCTGGTTCTTCGTTGTTGGTTTTTTTTTCCTTTTCATTTTTATCTTTACTTAGGGTTTTTTTTTATTTATTTATTTTTACTTTTTTTTAACTTTCCTTGACTCTCTTCTCTCCCTTGTACGTCGGTTGTCATTTTTGACTTTCCCTGTCCATTCAAACACCGGCGGGTCCCCGTTGTCATGACAAACAGGAAAAGCCGATTTGACACGTGAGACATTTCGCGGTCTGCAACAGGAAACCCGAGAGATAAAAAAAGAAGAGGGAAAAAAGTATACCCTCACTTTTCAACAAACGGTTCCACCAACTTTCAATCCTCAGCATTAGGCGACTCGATTTATCGCCAACGCCTTCAGCTTTTAATTCTCTTTCCCTGCCATCAGAGTAAAAGTGTTTTGTCTTCCGAGTTGGAGAGAAGACGCAAGAAATTCGCCATTTCCCCGTTCATCATCATTCAGAGACTTTTTCTTGTCTTCTTTCTATTTTTTTCCTTTTCCTTTTTATTCGTATACATTGTTCCGAATTAAGCAATCTTTTTTCGCATGGGTTTTAAATGCAAATCAACTTCATTAAAGAGAGATTTTTCCTTTTTCTTTCATTCAGCTCTACTTGTTTAACCTGCCCTTTTTCTAACTATATGGCAACAAAGTATCATATAGGAATTTTTTTTATACAGGATTGGCATTTCTAATGAACTCGAGTTGATTTTAATTTTTTAAAATAATTAAGGCTTCAAGGTAATTAATTTTAAAGGTTTTAAAAAAAAATCACATTGGATTATTGGATTTATTTTCTCTTAATTGTTCCGTTTAAAATTTAAAACAAGCATATTGATAGAAAAGGTATTGATGTAGAAAAATTAATTTCTTCCCACTTTGACGGTATGACAGAGTAGAATAATTATGTCAAATTTATTTTAAACACTGTTAAAAAGCTGTTTTTATTTCAACCTTTCAGACACATCGGGCTTAAAAGTATTGAAGAAATGTCACGATCCTTGCTTCTGGCATTAAAATTTTTTTCAAAAACTTTTTTTTGAAAGATGACATGTCATTTATAAAATTGTTCTATATTTCATTTGCAAAACTTTCTTTTATTAAGTAAATAAGAATGTTAAGCAAAATTGAGTTAATTTATGATAATTTCGGTGAGGAAAAAAAATAGCGCTCTTTAATGGTAAGATTTTGTTCAGCAGCTGTTTCTTTTTCCTGCGATAATTTTCTTTTTTAAAAAGTAGTAAATTGAAAAAAAAAAAGTAAAATTAGTAAATAAACATTTTCAGTCCTTGAATTTTTTTTTATTTTTTGATAACGAAGAAAAGCGAATCCTTGGGGATCGAAGAATTTGCTTCCAGGATATTAAAGTTGTTGAATTAATTGCGAACTTCTGTTTGTTATTTTTATTGTTTCTTTTTCCCCCAAAGTATTTGAGAGTTTTTTTTTAAATTTTTACATTTTTTTTTACTTATGATTTAAAGATATCATCTCCCCTACCCGTTCTGTTTTTCTCTAAGGTGTCTTTTAGAGTTGAGGACTTTTTACACTAGCTGGAGTCAAAGGCTCCAGGAAACCTCAAAGGCTTCTGAGAATCATTGGTTCGATCCTTGGCCAAGTAATTCTGCGTATTGCTTCGTGGTTAGAATTCGGAAGTCACGTGCTTCTCCTCTACAAAGGGAAGCAAATCCATTCATTGGCAACTGAGCGGAATTTCCGGATTCTCCAGTCCGTCGACACTCCAGTGGCTATTGGTGTGCAAATTTTTTAACTTGATGGCCACATTGCACATTATTCGTTTTTGTACGTTCCTTTTTACTATCATCAATGGCTTACGCTTCATGCATATCTTTCTCTAAATATCGAAGTTATCGAATATTGTCTTATCTACTGCTGTAAGGACCATGTTCACTTTGTGTTACGTACATTAAGAAAATTACCACGTGCTTTGCTTAATATTTATTATGTCTATTAGGGTTTAAAAATACATAACAGCGAATTTTGAAAAAGATTTCTTTTTGAATATTTATATGATATTGTTTACTTCAATAATTTTAGCTGAGGTTCTTTCGTAATAGGTGCATATCGACTTTAAGTGTAATTACGATCTCAAAGAATACTTTAATGATGCTTACTTATTATTGTTTAATTGATCAATTTCATTTGAAGTCCCTAACTTCGGTTTTTTTATAAATTATTGATGAAACTAGGAAAGAAAATTTTCAATAATTTAAACATCTGAGGTTTAGCGTGTAAAAAAATCCTCACAGACCATCTATTATTTACTCTTTTCTATAAAGCCCATATGATAATTGCAATTGGTATATTAGGCTATTTTGATCCATACTTTCTTTTAGTGATTATCACACTTTTAAGAAATAAAGTACATGTACCAGCCAAATTGTCAAGAGGAAAGATAACATTTTTCGCTTTTCAGATGCATCTAAAGGATTTTCAAATTAACTGGGATTTCCATATGACTATAGTTTAGATATATTGTGATTTCAGTTTTTGGTTGTGTAAATGATACGAACGTCCTGTGATCTCCAGAATAAAGCTTGAAGAAGGATTCAAAAATTTCATTCGTATCTTATCTTTCCGTTCAGATAGGTTAATAATGTTATAACATTAGGCGGAAACTATGATATCATAATGAATTAGATTTGATTATTATTGAAGATATCATAATGGATTTGTAATACATTTCATTGATTTATGTTTTATAACCAATTTCAACGGCTAATAGACTATCGATTTGTACGGAATTCTTGGAAAATTTTTATTTGAAAGAAGTGTCATTAGAACTTATGTCCTCTCAATATTGCATGTTCTACCAAAAACCGCTTCTTAGACGAATTCAAATGAGTTGGAAAAAATATTGAAAAAAAAGTCAAGACGAGAGAGAAAAGAGGAGAGATGTGTATTGTTTCGTCTGTGCTGCAACTGAGCGAAGTTTGCCACCAAACGAGTGTCGGAGGTGGGATTCGTCGCCACCGTTGTTGCCTCTAGGTCGGGAATGAATGGTTGGGGCCATAGAATTAGTGGTAAGAGAAGAAGGGGGTGGGAGAGGGTTATCGAGGAAGGGGGGGGGGGAGATGACGGCCAAAGGGACCTCTCTTTGTTAACGCCTCCTGGTGGGCCGGCCAGGCGTGAAGGCCAAACGCAGCTAAGGCCACCTACCACGGGGGAACGCCACAAACACCCGCCATCGCTGGCGCTTCTTTGGTATGCAACCGTACACACATACTTGTACTTCGCCTCAAACAACCCACACTGGCTAGGAACGCTCTCGAAATTACAAAAAGCGACTGCATTAAAATGTAAATTATGACATAATTAAAAAAGAAAGAGAGAAAGAAAAAAAAAGAAAAAGAGAGAAAATGAGCGAAAGGAGGTAGTTGAGGAGGGAGTATTTTTTTTAAATTTAAAAAAGTTTAAATTGCTTACAAGGAACGGGGGAAAATGTCCATCATGAGCACTTGCTGAACAAACTTAATAAGTATTTGGTTTGTTTCATTTTTTTTTATTTTTTTAATCGAGGTTGTTTTTTGTGACATGTTCTTTGAATTTTATTTTTATTTTAATAAATGAATTTTTGTGACATGTTCTTTTCATTTCGAATTT
>JAHWFO010017185.1:1513743-1525381 GCA_023313115.1 Rhysida immarginata
CCCCCCCCAAACCTGAAAAAATTGCGATGTCGAAGGTCTACGGGTGCTATAAGTGAAGAAAATAATAATCAAAAATGACAATAGAGCAATCTCTTATAATTTCATCTATCATACTAAATATTGCTTATAAGAATTTACACTTTATTTGAATACTTTTCATTTTGATTTCGTTCACCACGTCTGGAAGACAGTAGGTAGGATGATAATTTTTGTTTGTGATGATACATTAACAGAATTATATGAAATGATGAAATAATATAAATCTCTTAACTAAGAATCGAAAGTAGTCCAATTTAATATAACTTTAGCAAAAACGCGGGAAAATAGCTGATAAAGAATTAAAACCCTTTTTTTTTATTTTGCTTATTTTTGTGATTGTTAACCTAACTGGACTTGTTTTTGATGTTACTTTCCTCTCTGAATGTCGCTTTTCCTTGGGTTCGGGTATCGTCCATTTCCTCCTTTGTCCTTGGCGTCGACTCATGATCTTCGATCTCTTCCAACCAATTTCGCCGTATCAATCGATCGGGCCGTTCAAATCCACCGAGGCTCAAACTCAAAGGGATCCCTTCAGTGGCTCTGGTAGTGTCCACTTTTAATAAACACCTCTTCTGCTGAATTGCTCCAAATCCTGCTGACAAAAGCGGTTCCCTTTCCTCTCTTCTCCCCTCCTTCTCTTATCTTCTTCATCATCAACATCTTCTCTTTTATCGCTCCAAGAGCCACCAATCACGAGATCAAAAAAAAAAGAAGAAAAATGACTGCACCCTCTTTCTCTCTTCCGGGGCGAAGATATTGCGTCTTCCGTGGTGAAGAGGCTAGTAAAAAAAAATTTAGGAGAAGTATCATAAAATCAATCGGAACTCTTAATTTGTTATGTAATAGTTATAGTTAAAAATACAAGCCTATTTACAAATGAGCTCATGTGCATGAAAACTTTCATTTATTGATACAATACAGAACTTTCATCCACAAATATTTTTTATTGACTGTACGTACGCATTCTGCTAAATTATGATTACAAGATAACCGAAGAGAAAATAAAAAATATTTGTGGACAAGAGGTCTGTCTTTTATCAATTAAAGGCTATCCACAGAGTTCAATGAAGTTTCTTTCTATAATATTGCCTCGGATCCATTTGCTCCATATTTATGGAGTTGATATATCAAAATCTACATATAAATTTTGTTTGGTTTTTGGATTTTTTATTACAGTTTATAAGAGCCGTAAACAGATACTTAATATCCTATTACCATTAGCCTGAAATGGTAAGTTCGTAGGCTAGCCTTCGTAAGTGCTTGTTTGGAAATTCTCTGGTGAATGAAGTAGTAAAGTAGTAACCGTGGTAGGGATAGTTCCTCACGTCCTGAAGTTTATGATTACAATAATAAATGCTCCTAAAGTGAATGGTGAGCTTAATAATGCGTCTAAGCTGAGGATGGGCGTAGCAGGGTAAGATCTGATTAATTTTATGGGCCAGATTAACTAAAGAGCCATTACGTCGAAGTTTAAATTGAAGCAGATACTGTAAAATTGTAAATATATTAACCAAAAGTAAATGCGTAACTCTCTGACGTTGCATTTATTTTCGGTTTTTAAAATAATATAAGTCAATAATCTTCGTAAATGTTTAGAAATATATGAACTATTAACAGAAGGCTTTGCGATATTTCTTTAAACTTTGTCTCAATGCTTAATTTTGTACCTGTGTGCTAATTTATTAAACTGTGATGGAGTTTTTTTTTTTCATTTTATAACTATAATGGCTTAGAAAAATGCTTTGAAACTCTCTTGTTTCACTATTCAGCATTTAATATGCCGTCGATATTTAATAATTTACTTCGGACTGTTGTTTAATAAAATGAGCAAGGCTACAATGATTCTAATATTAATTGCCACGCCATGGAAAAAATAGTCCGCTAAAAACGTATCATTATTAGTTTTAAAAAAAAAAGCGCATATAGTTTAGTTTATGATTAAAACTTCTTTCATCATGTAAGAAGAAAAAAGTTTAATAGAAAGACCCTTTTGTTTCTATTGGAGTTGCTGGAGTCCTTAAAGAAACATTTGTTTTCACTTCCGCATTGAAATTCTTGTTTTGACTTCTAAGGTTCCGCAAAATCGTTTGCAGATTACAAAAGAATAAAAGGTCGGCCCAATTTTTGCATCCCCTATAGTCTTTACTGGAGGTGTCACGTCATGGTCTGCATTTAAAAAGCCTTTGCAACTTTTAAGCGACGACCTCCCCTTCCACTTTAACGTTCCGAAACAAAAATTGGGAGTCATTGATGACGAATTCGTCCACTTCTTTCACGCGTCATCACAAGCGACCTCGCTCAACCGAACCGAAGCAAACGCTGAATAAGCAGATCGATGCAGAGCGAATTTGGACACAATGTTCTTGAAGGGCATACATTTTAAGAAAACTTTTTTTTTTTTTTTCTATGTTGCTGTTGATGTTCTTCTTCTCTTTCTTTTTTAAATTTTCTTTTTGTGTTTTCTCTTTGTAGGTTGCCGTGAGACAGCGTTCATCTACGCGATCACGAGCGCCGCCGTGGTGCACGCCATGGCACGAGCGTGCAGCGAGAGCACGTTGGAGACGTGTTCGTGCGACTACCGCAATCCCGGGCCCAACGGCCCAGACTGGGAGTGGGGAGGCTGCTCCGATAACATCCGCTTCGGACGCAGTTTCTCAAAGGACTTTGTCGACTCGCCGGAAAGAGGGCGCGACTTTCGTCAAATCATGAATCTCCACAACAACGAAGCCGGACGAGCGGTAAATGAAATAATTTTTGAATAGCGGTTCTCAGCTTAATTTATTACGTGTAGCCTACTGACCAAATCTAAAATTGAAACTATTAATTTATATTAAGAGGAAAAGCCCTTTATGCAATTGGCACTATTTCTTTTTTGGTATGGCGTATACCAGTTGAGAATTAAGGATATAAAACAAACACACTCCTCTCCTCGTTCCATTTATGTTAATTAGAAAGTGGGTGTATATTAAATTAAAATATGCAAATTTTAATCTAACTAAAATATCATTACACAGTAAAGACATAAGAATTAAAAAAAAAATAAATAAATAAAAATTTAAGCAAGTTTAATAAAAACAAGAAAGTTTAATAACCGGACGGTATAAGAGCCAGTATAGACCATTTCAGTATTCATTGAAATGAAACTAACTAAAGTTTTAATAGTGTTAAACATTAACTATTCTTAAATATTCGAGCAAAGTTATACAGGGTGAGTATTAAATCTTTCCCCGATTAAGAAATATGAAAGTTGTGGCATTACATAGAATTTGGTCCGATTCCTAGAATTTGGTTTTGGGACTCTCCACCATTATCCCACTACTTCAGCAAATATTCAACTGGGCATATTGGAACTTTACATCGCACGACAGTTAAAAGAGCTTCACCCATGGAAAATTTTCCAAAAATTCCGTGATCTCAGGCATGGAAAGGATTGCCTTGTTATCTAAATAGGCACAGTATTAATGGCAGAGCAGTATTAATTGTTTAGAATCATCAGTGGCGTCTTTAGCTAAGTGGGGGTCCCTGGCACTTTTGGATTTGGGGGCCCTCTAACATAAAGTTATTTTGTAAATTACTTCGGTTTATCAACAGGAATAAACAATAATATTTTTTTTTTTAATTTAGATTTTTACTTTCTCGGTTTAGTGAAAAACCACAAGATTTTAGACATCCGACAAAGTTTTCGAATTTTGAGAAAACTGTTTGTAAGTTGCTATAAAACTCATTTTCAACGTAGCCAAGACCCCACGCATGTTAATTTCACACAAAAACTTCTAAGAGTCATCTTTGATAATAGACTAAATTCTGCTCCTCAAATTGATATTATGACCTGCCAATTCAATAGATTACGATATCTCACACAGACTAACATCAAAAGAAATTATCATTGTCTTAAAATCAAAGATCATACCGAGATTGAACTACTGCCTCCCTTTCTGGCCCTCTTCATCGAAATTTTCCCTCGAAAAACTGAAAGTTGCTTAAAATAATATTCTTCGTGCAGGGTTAATATTGCAAATGTGCAATAAACTAAACTTACTGACTTTCAACTCAACCACAGAACTTGCCAACTTAAAGGAATTAGTCAGAGCTCTTTTAATAAGATCACATGCAGCCCATTATATCAGTACATACGAATTTATAAGTGGCTTACCCAAGTGCCTAACCGCAGAAACACAAAAATTCTCTTAATACCTTTATCATTTCTACTGGAATTGCATGCCTTTACATTTAAGACAGACGATCCTAAAGTGCGACTCAACAATATGTAATCATCACAAGCGACATTTCAAAACTTATCTCTTAAACTATACAGGATGAATCAGAACTTTTGTTATTTTTTATTAAGCAATGTGTGCCCTATCTCGCACATGTACGACACTACACTTGTTTCAGTATTTTGACTGTTTGCAATTGTCTATTGTTAGACTTTTTCTTTTGGGACATCTGAAGACTCTAAGGTATGCCACACTTGTAGATCATGCCACGATGTTTTTCTTCACGGTGCGGCCTGTAACACTATACGTACTATACACACGGCATATTTGAACGGGTGCGGCAGTCAATCTTGGCGAAGCCGGTGTCGTGTACAAGAAAGGGGGCGTCAGATCGAAACACTTCTGAAATGTACACATTGTCAAATGTCATTGTTTGTTGTTTTTCAGTGAAAGCTCAGCCATCAGAGAGTCAACCCACTGGCCCTTGCATGAATGGTTGCTGCAAATGAAGCACGTGTAGCGGCATACGGATGCGCAGTGTTTAATAAAAAATGTTTGCTTTAGTACCCTCTATCTACCATACTCTTCAGTAACATGAGTTCTGAATCACCCTGTGTATTGATCATGCACCAAAACCTTAAAGAAATTTGTTCCATATAGGGACCATAATAATAATAATAATAATAAATATATTGTGATCAAATGATAAGATATATATTACAAAGAGCACAACTCAAAAAATATCTCTAATGGTTGTTATGTGAAATAACGAACCCAGAGGATATGATGCAAGCTATCTACTATGAGAGTCACGTGTTTATTCTGTTTGCAGTTATGGTTTATTCTAAGAATATTTCAGTTATTTAAGCAGAAAATGACAAAAGATGCAGAAATATACATTCTTTTTACAGAATATAAATATTCGATTTACAGAATATAAATATCATGCATTCTTTTCTGGAATATTTTGGAAAAAATTTAGGCCATAAACCTTATCATTACATTATCTCTTAATTCTATCATTTCGGAGATATATACCAATTTTCACATTCCTCAGACGAAATTTATCCATAGTTTCACTTTTAGAGCCATAAAAATGATTTTTAAAAAACTAAGTTTTCCTTTGTTTGCAAAATATTAAATCCTTTTTTTTTTTTTTTTTTTCTGCAGCACGTGGAGAGCGAAATGCGTCGCGAGTGCAAGTGCCACGGCATGAGCGGAAGTTGCACGGTGAAGACGTGCTGGATGCGGTTGCCTCTATTCCGCGACGTAGGCAATAAGTTGAAAGAAAGTTTCGACGGTGCATCGCGTGTGCTTGTCAATAACAACGGCAATACGAGGCCCCGTCGTCCGAACCGGCCGTTGCTTAAGCCGTACAACGCAGAGCTGAAACCACCCACGGGGCGGGATCTCGTCTACTACGAAGAATCGCCCGACTTCTGCGAGAAGAACAGCAAGACTGGAAGTGCTGGCACACGGGGTCGGCAGTGCAATGCCACCTCGCTCGGCATCGATGGTTGTGAACTCATGTGTTGCTCGCGTGGACATATCACCGAGGAACAGGAAGTGCTCGAAAGGTGTAGTTGTACCTTCCACTGGTGCTGCGAAGTCAAGTGCAAAATATGTCAAACCAGAAAGACCGTACACACGTGTGTGTAGATGACTTCAGCAAGTAGTGGTATTCTACCGAGAGCATCTTAAAATTGCAAAAGGTGAAGGCTTTTCGATTTGGCTTGCCTTTCAGTCCCTCATCTAAATGGTGAGACGATAGCGTTGTGGCGCCATTTTTCTTTCTGAATGGAAAAGCTGAGATGATCAAGAGACTCCGATCTCTTCCTTCTGACACCAAGACACATACGTGCCAAAGAATTGTTTTATTTTTATTTTATTTTTTTTTTATAACTTAATTTAATTCTATTCTTTCAATCGTTGAACAAATTTCCTCTTCAATTTCTGATTGTCAGAGACATACCAGCGTTCAGTTTCAGTTCGGTTTGAAACTCTATCCAGCACTCAGACTCCGAGACGTCAATGCTAAACCTTTTGCGAACGTCTTTTTTGTGTCAATGAACTTGATCATTCCTTTGACATTTATTGATGGAGAATAGACTCGAATAGAACAATTCCTTTATTTTTAAAACTTTGAACCTTTGCCAGAATTGGAGAAGTGAAAATTGATTGCATTTCGAGTGGTCTTTCGCTCTTTAACTTGCATTTAAAACACACAGACTGATACATACTAGTGAATGAACGCACAGTTGACCATCGAGCCGATTTCACTCGCATTTACAACAACAAAAAAAAAGGAAAAAAAAAATAATTCGATCAAAAACCTAACGAACTACCATCGTGCATATTGTACAGACAGTGAGGCAAAATGAGAGCATGAATGAATTTTATTTTTCTAATGGACTCTTTTTCTTTTGTCTGGCACGAGACTGATCACATGACATCCTAATTTACTTATTTTATCAACCATGATCGGACATCATCATCCTTTAAGTTCATTAAAAGAGAAAGATTCATTTATAGAAATAATGTCGTTTCGAATTGAAATCAATTAACTTAAAGAAAGACTTACTCGCTGGGTGAATGAATTATTGAATGTGATACTTTTCAGTTTTACTACTTAACGATAGAGAAATTAATATTCCATAGAAGTTTATTATTATTATTATAATTATTATTATTATTATTATTATTATTATTATTATTATTATAGTGTAAATGGCCATATCTAGCGTAAATTCAGGTGCAACTTTGTGTTTAACATAAAAAAAAGACTTCTATATATTTATTTTTTTTAATATGCCTCTTATTTTATTGTTGAAAGAAATAAATCCCGAACAAAAGATAAGTAAAGAAAATTATTTTTAAAATTCTCACTGACAGTGTCTTTCATTCATACAACAAAAGTCATAAATTCTGAAACAATTATTGCTGCTACTTATAGATTTATCTTGGGGGGGGGGAGTGAAAAAAATTAGCAACAAGAAAGTAATCTTACCCCTAAGGAGGTATCACGTGATCGATGTTTTTCTAATCGTCATCAGAGGGCGAAAGAATCGGCGCGTGGCTGGGGCTGCGCCTGGTTGCCTGGAGACGATTGTTTGGCCAAGGGATTAGTTAGCCCTCTCGTTCTCTCTCTGCTCTTGTGTACACAGGAGGAGGAGGAGGCGGAGGACACAAGATCCGTTGAAACGAATCGAGTTGATCAGCAAACAGAACGAGTTCCCTTTCACACGTCGCTGTTTGAATGACTCAGCAAAGGCATTTTGGCGCACCGACCAACGGATGGGTCGCGTTTCCACCATTTTTCTCCCGGATTCGGTTGGAGAGATACGGCAAACTCTTTTTGGACGAGTGCGATTTCATTCTTTTGTCGCGGATTACGCTAGGATAAAAAAATGGAATTGATGGAGGTTTCCATCTCGCACGCGGATTTCGAAGATGCATATCGTTATCTGAGGACATAATTACTAGCTGAAACTACCGACAAATAGTCCTTAGAAGTGTCTTTTCCCTAGAATAGTCCTTAGACTTTAGAGTCGTTCCAATGTAAAATTGTAACTCTCTCCCGAATAAGAAGAAGACTTTATTAAATATGTTACTCTCTGGGCAAGGAGTATGTTACAATGTATATTTTAGTACATGGGTAATAAGTTGAAATTCTTAGAGGAAGACGGATTATAAGGTTTCTGCAGTCTCGTTATAATTATCCTTATTGTAAATTGCTTATTCTAAGTTAACGATAAAGGATGGCCTGTCTGGAAAAATTCATTGATTTAAAAAATCGTACTTCGGAGAATATAAAATTGGATTGCTTTATATGTAAAATTTGGGCTCATGTTTAAGCTTATACAGTAAATCCGGACTAAAAGTAAAAACTGCTCGAAATGGCGAAGCATCCAGGGGGTTACCATTTTTGTCTGTTTTAGGACAAATGTCTTTTAAGAAATGAACAACTTCTGGTCAAAAATAAAGGTATTTGCATGATTTCTTGTGACATATTTGAGATCTGTAAATATTGGATAAGTTACATCTACTTATATTGTACTCTTGGACACCCGGCAGAGTTGGGTGTTATTAAAACTTTATTAGACCGTGGGTGTTCGAATTAGACAGGTTTTATTCTAACTTTGCTATCTTATATATAGGCCTAATCAATTGAAATGAGTAAATTTTTAAAATTTTTACCGTAAAGATGCAAGTTAGACACTTCAAAATGGCAGCCATGGGGTATGAGGTGACCAGGACTTTTGTTAGAGCTACTGCTATTCACGTGTACAAACGTTTTGTCATGAGTTGCCACTCGTGAAAAGGAATTCTTTGAAAAGTCTTTCTAGCCAATGGAAAATTAGGAAAAAGCCAAAGTCAAACATGTCTTTAAGAAAAAATAATTGTCAAAACTTTAAGGAAAAAAAAGGCTTCGTTAATGTTGCAAATATGGCAATGCCTTTTGCATTAGCGGGCATCCAAACTTTTATACTGTATATTATCATGGGAAATAATATTTCGAACCTATAATTTGAGCCCAGAAGGCGAGAAAATATATGCTTTAAAATTGAACAAAGTTTACCCTAAGAAAGGTCAAATTTGTATATAATTTTATTTGGGATTCCTATCTCAACATTAGTAGTTTTACTCCGACCATTTTAAAACAAGGTATTTTCTAATAAATAAGATTTAACATATAATAAATCCGTTACTAAACTAAACCCTTTTGTAAAAAAAAATTTTAGACGAATATAAACGATGAAATGCATTCATTTAACAAATCAACAATGAATGTTCTGCCGCAATTAGCAGTTCTCTAAGGATTTGCATTTGGAAGGGGCAGAAGTGACAACGCCTTTGCTTCCTTGTGCCACTTTTCTGAATCTGCTCGTTTTTTTACCCAATGAGCTCGTAATGGACAGTAGTTTTCGACTCAATAAAGGTGCTGACTGTTGATGAATGCGCCGTGTTGATGGAGGCAAATGGCGCAAATGTCCTTCCTCCCCTTTGTCCACGGCATCCAGTGGCGATGTGCAACGCTTGTGCTGGCGAGGCGACGGGAGATCCCCGTGCGCCGCGGTGGATCTTCATTTTCACCATTCACTTCCCAATAACAGTCGGGATTCACTCGAACATGGCTCCCTGCTTAGAAAACGCTGTCATCCGTTATATGACCTCTACAATTCATTCTCCGTCCTCTCTCTCCTTCACTTCGGAACCAAGACAAACAATAGCATCACATGATTGGAACTGTCGTTTACCCCTACTTTGAGGCAGGAGGGCTTAATCCAGTTCATCCCTCTCTCCTTCTCTCTCCCTCCGAGCCACCTTTTCCCAGGTAATGGCCAGCGCTGGCAAGTTGTTGCCACGCCTTCTACAGGCGTTAGCGATTCACAATGAAAATGCCCTCGCTCTCAGCGAGAATGCTGAACTGTTTGCTACTCCCTCGATGCTGCCTAATTAACCCTCAAGGTGCTGCAGTATTTCGATTACAATGGAATCCAGTGGCAGCAGACACAATAGAGCGACAGTCGACAGCATTCCGCAGCTTTGTGGCGAAATGACCCCGAGGTAGGGGCGCTTTTGTGCCAACCCTCACCCTCCTCCATCTTCTTAGTTCGAGAAGTGCAAATCCTCGGCGTAAACGGCGAGTAAAGCATCCGCAAACACCGATATCCCGTCTTCTTTACTCGCCGTGAAAACTCCACTTCTCAATGGACTGATAATCCCGTGTGCGCGCTTTCCTTCCTTCCTTCCTTCAGTCAGCGAGGAGCAACTCTGTTACCCCACTCGCTTTGTCCGGGGGAAAGGAAGAAGAAAGAAAGAAAAAAAAAGTAATGGCGGCCTTTTATCCACTACCTTTCCCATCACTCCAAGTTTAATCTCCACTCCAATCTCACCTTAGTACGTACATGAAATGTTCATCGAAGATTGTAGTTGGATTTTGAAATCCGGGAGAAAGGGAAGACAAAAATGCCAGAAAATTTTAAGCTTTCTAAATTGGGGATTTTTACCATGTCAAATGAATTGTAAAGAATGATATTACTTAATCTTGGGGGAAGGGCTGTTTAAACCAAATAAGCAATATGCAAAGATGCATTAATGGTTAAACTTTTCACGCAGGGAAGATTGCGATTGGTCAGATTAAAACCACATTTTAGACTATTACATAGAACACATTATGTATAATTTAAGTGACTTATCATTTAAATATAGCCACCCTAGGCCTACTTTAAAAGTAATAGGCACCTTAAACATATTAGCATATTTAATAGAATTAATTTTCTGAATCTTGAAGTTGCTTTGCCAGGCTTTGGGCTTTTTCGGGCAGGATTTATTAAGAAAAAAAGAAAGACTATGCAAAAAAAAAAAAAATAATGAAAGAAACAAGCTGTATTAAATAAAATTAATTAAGAAATAAAATGTAAGAATATTCTAAAACACGACTTAGCATAGTTGACTTTGCTTGATTTGGACCTGTTTTCTACGCCTATCAAAATTTTAATAGCGAAAAAAAACCGCGAGTTTCTGAAATCCCACTCAAGAAATATCGACGGCTTCAGGGAAAGTAAGCACTCCAAAGTCCTTTTAGTATATTCTTAGGAAACTGATTTTACATTCCGCATTGGACTTTATCAATGTAGAAGGTAGCCTTTAGGATTAGGTTAGGTTAGATTATCTGAATAGGAAGGAAAACCTCTAACCACAAAAAAAATAACATCCGAAATATAAATGCCGAATGGATATTTCGAAGGCTATGCCTTCGTTCTCAACGGCAAGATTGAGACCGTTATATACACTCACTCACCAAAAGTCATGGCACACTTGCCTAATAACGTGTTGAGCCTCCTCTGGCCCGGATAACGGCGGCGACCCTTCGTGGAAGAGAGTCTACCAGTACCCGGAACACATCCACGGACACTGCAAGCCATGCTGCCTCCACTGCACTCCCTTACGATGCTGCATTTACCAGTTGTATTGGTGACGACCTGACAGATCGTTCTATGACGTCCCACAAATGTTCAATGGGATTGCAATCTGGGGAATGTGGAGGCCAAATCATTGTCGTGAAGTCGGTAGCATGTTCCTCCAGCCACTGCCGTGTCACACTGGCCATGTGTGGAGGCGCATTATCTTGCTGGAAGATTCCGTCGCCCGCGGGGTAAAAACAGTTCATGAAGGGGTGCAGATGGTCCCCAATCAGATCGACGTAGGAATTAGCACGCAGATTGGATGTCAGATGCACCAATGGACCCATTGCATGCCACGAGAAAACACCTCAGACGAGTATGAAGCCTCCACCTGCCAGAGTGGTTCCCACCTGACAAGCGGGATCCCGGCTTCGCATCCAGTCTTCGGATCCAGGCTTCGCATCCAGTCTTCGG
>JAHWFO010017185.1:1525391-1567452 GCA_023313115.1 Rhysida immarginata
GGCTTCGCATCCAGTCTTCGGATCCAGGCTTCGCATCCAGTCTTCGGATGTCCAGTCTTGATAAGGTGGTCTGCATATGCCGATTTTCCGTCTCCATTTCTCCATGATCGGTGGTGTTCCTTGAACCACTCTTGGAAAGATCTGGACGAAGATCCGACATAGATCGCCTCACAGTCCGGAATGCGCAGTCTGTAGACATCCATGAGATAAGGGTTCATAATACTGTTCCTATCAACGAAATTGGTAGTAACTTTGCAGTATAACATAGGGACGACAGAGATTCCAACTAATTTCGCCTTTTATTCCCGGCTTTATCAAGGATCAAAGTAGACATCCGCAAGTTGGAAAGGGTCCAAGTCGTCGTTTCTTCGGGATGGGTTCAGAATCCTCCTGACGTTGTTGGTCATGCGGAAGGCAATACTCAGATCTTGACTTTAGAATAGTCTCACTTACACGGTAAAAGTTCGAGTCCGTCCCGTGTACGTGAAGGTGGCAAAGTTTTCGGGTTTTCGGTTATCTTCTGTCACTTGGTTACGTAAATCTTTGACCACGTCTCGGAATATGGTTTTAGTGACTCGTCTAGGGAATCGGTTGATCTTAGCTAATTCAAAACTGGTGGCTATTTCATGCTTACGGGCTTTGTCGTCTGTAGGGTAAGTAAGAGCTCGTCGAAACCCGTGCCGTATTGCCGCATTCGCATGAGTTCTCGGGTGCATTGAGTCGTACGGCATGATGTTGGCTGTTGTCGAGCTTTTCCTATACATGTCAAAGGAAAGTCCATTTGCGCCTTTTTTAACATGGAAATCTAAATAGTTGATCCCGTTGTCCACTTCCGACTCCATTGTTTATTGTAATTTGGGGTGAAAGGAATTGAATCGTGTCGATAAAGCGTGTTCAGAACAAATCCTCGTGTTAAGTATGATTTTAAATTGATGAGAACGGAAGAACTTTTAACTAAGCTAAATAAATCATCCACATAGTCGGTGCTACAGTTTAAGCGCAAATTTAGAAAAGCTATAGAACTGAATATTTATTAGTATTCATTATAGCTACCCGGATGTGATTTCGCCAGAGAAGTATCTTTTGCCATTACATATCAATAGATGTTGGCGTGTTAGGCGAAGTAGCCTTGAAGATGGACTGTGCGGAATAATCTAAATCGTGATCCATTTACGAACAGTAATATCTTCAACATTTACTCCCAGCTACGGAACAATTTAGAACATTAAAGGGCAAATGACACCAAACCGGAAGTTGGTTTCATATAGTTTTGAATACCTTCCTGATACTAAATATCAATTTTATTTTTTTTTCCTGTCATTTTTAATAAAGAAATAATTTAAAGGTCACTTCCGGTAATACAAATTCATAAATGGTGAAAAATAGTAAAGAAAATCCCACGGCCTGGACTCGAACCAGGGACATCCGGATATACGCCCCGACACTCTAACCACTAAGCTACCGCGGACAAGGAAGCTGTCGCTATCAAACATGCCCTTTGAGCATAGGTTAAAGTTCGGCTCCTTGTTCGCAAGCCAGGACTATCTTTACTATTAAATGGCGAATACTATTATAATAATAATTGGAAAATGGTCAAGGAGGATTTTTTCACGCCATTACCTCCGATATTAATTAATAAATGGTGAAAAATAGTAAAGAAAATTCCACGGCCTGGACTTGAAGCTTTACTTGAAAATTCCACGGCCGTGGAATTTTTTTTACTATTTTTCACCATTTCTTAATTAATATCGGATGTAATGGCGTGAAAAAGTCCTCCTTAACCATTTCCAATTATTAATACAATTTCAGTTTGATCTTCGTCAAAAACTACCGCAAGAGGCGCTGCGAGGCTAACGAGAAAGACAGGCCTCGAAGCGGAAAAGTTACCTGATCATCTGGGTGCGAACAACAATCCAATCTTCATTGTCTCCATCTTGGATGTAAACAATGAGTGTTTTTCCGATTGTTGGAAACAATGAAGGTTGGACTGTTGTTCGGACCCAGATGGTCAGGTGACTTTCCCGCTTCGAGGCCTGTCATTTTCGTTGGCTTCGGCGCGTTGCGAGGCCTACGAGATAACAAGGCCTGGAAGCGAAAAAGTCATCGGGGTGCTAGCAACAATCCAACCATCATTGTCTGCATCTGGGATATTAACAATCGATGTTTTTCCTTTTGTTGGAAACAATGAAGGTTGGCTGTTTTGTACGGTACAGTAATCCTCTCTGAACGTCTTGCGTAAATGTCGGACTCACAGCAGTTGACTGGTAACAACTTAAAAGCATGGCGGTGACATCACGAATGCACTTTGCGCGTTCTAGACATTACAGATCCTTGTGAATCTAATCGTTTACTCACACATCAGTGGTATGCATGTGTTCCGAAATAGGATAATATTGGACCACTCCTTCTGGGTGCTTCACTTTTTTTTTGTCGGCCAGTGTATGTGGGTTTATATTAAATGCTGTCAAGCTTTTATTTTGTAAATGTGGAATAACTCCAGTAACAAATAAAAAATATAAAATTAAAAAGTTTTGAAGCACACACTTTCACCATAAAAAGTGCAGTAAAAAGTAAATAATATAATTAAAAAAAAAAAAAGGTAAAAGCGTGGTAGCGCATTTATTTCATTATGTAGTATATTTTCTTTTTAAAATTTAATATGAAGCGCGGCACCACACTTTTACCTTTTTTTAAAATTATATTTTTTTACTTTTTACTGCACTTTTTCAGTTGAAAGTGTGTGCTTTAAAAGTTTTTATTTTATAATTTTTATTTTATTCTTTTTAGTCTTTATTTAAAAAAATAAGCTTCTATACGATAACTATAAAACCAGATAACCCTTGGAAATCTGCCCAGTCGGCTATGTCTGTATCTAGGGAAAGCATTTACAATCCATTAAGCTGGCTAATCATAAACGATCCTCTCCACAAAGACGCCACAATCAACAACTTTGCTAGCATCGATGATTAAATTAACAACAATTACATCCAACAATTAACAACGACAACAATAAGCAACAATACAGGCAATCATTACGTCATGGTTGCACTGTATACATATTAAACTTAACTATTAAATTGCTTACGAATAAATGAAAGACTAGTGAAACTAACAATTGAAACATGCATTGTCATCGATAAGACGCCTTTGGGGAAAGTTGCAGGAAATGGGCAAAATATTGATTACAAAATTTGCGCACGAACACACAAGTTAAATAAAAATGTGTAGAAAGGAAGATAGGAACAATGTTATTATTATTGTTAGTTATTATTGCTCTGATAAAATTTAATTTAGGGCCGGTTCTACCAACCTCGGATAAATCCTCAGATAGCTATCCAAGGTATACCGCTATTTAAATCCTATTTAAACTTAAACCTGGTATACCGCTTAAGTTGCGTCCTATCAACATTTTTTATCTCTGAGATAACTTTATCTGAGGTTTAGAGCACAAGCAATATAAGGCGCACTGTCATTGGTCAGTTTGATATTTAGTGCTTCCATCTATCGTGAAAAACAAAAGTATTCATTCCAGTCAGTCTACAATGATAAGAGAAAGCCCTCTATCGTGGAAAAAATAAAAGTTTTCTAGTCAGTATTGATGTTAAAATGTGGCACGGTAGAAAAAACAAACGTGAAAAAAACAAATTCAGCTGGAGAACTCAGACCTCAGAGACGCAAAACTTTCGTTTCGTTTCTCCTTTTGGGGCTATGTTGTCGATCATTGAAAATGAAATACAGACAGGTAATCTAGATCTAATCTGCTGTTCACTTGCACCCTAAGACTTATTCATACCGTCGTAGTTTAAAATGGTAATTATATAACACGAAATACTATGGTTTTGAAAGCATTTTCAAATCGAAGCGGACCGGAAGTACCGCCATCAACGCTCGTAAATTTGAGCGAAACGATTCACTATCCGAGGAATAAAGTGGCTATCCGACCTCTAGAGGACCGTATATCTTTATCAGGATATCTTTGGTTTATTCTGGTGTTTATTCTCTAGAGGATTTATCCTATCTGAGGATGGTAGAACACCGTTTTGACTTATCTGAGCTTTATTCCAGTACTTATTCTATCTGACGATTTGTCCAGAACCGGCCCTTATTGATATTAAATAACATCGAGCTGTAGTTCATATTCCTACATAATCACGCTATTCGGTGAATATCTCACATCTTTGGTAGTTATCCGCACGAAAGTTGGATGGCTTACGTGGAGTACAATAAATAGCTCGTTAATCTGTCCATTGGTAAATACGTGTACGTTAGTTTTGGAGATAACGCGCTCAATGCAAAGAAGGGGATTTAGTGTAATAAAGCCACTTATTTCTGTCGCTTCAAAAATGGTTTCATGATTTTTTTGTATCCAAAAACTTTTTCGATAATTAGCAAAATAATTTCAAATATTTTAAGGAACATTTGTGCATTAGAATTTCGAATAAATATTAATTTTATTCCTTAAATCTAAATATTTTAAAATAATTAAGATAATAAAATTCTTACCTTGACAGAAAAAAAAATTCCAAACAGTTGAAACAGCTTCAACCATACAAAGATTTTATTGCGATTTTATTTCTTTTATTAAAATTATTCTTCACTAAACATAATTAGCACGAAGCGTCGGTCGATTTTTAATTGCAAATTTTGTGGTTTTTGCAATATGCGGCTTATGAAATAAATATGAAAAATGAAGTATGTCAAACATATGGCGTCGTACATTTGCTTTAAGATACATTAAGTCCCGTAAGACAATTATACATCCTTATTTAGTTTTCTTCCAGCTTTATACTAATCATCGTGTTTGCATTATCTTTTAGAGTGACTCATTTGAATAAATATCGCATATTCTATACAACCGAACCTCATTTTCTACCAAATCTTTATTCAAACATTAAAGATTCATTCAAAGAACGCGACTACAACTTTAAAGGCTTAAAACATCATTAAGGGGCGACGTCATTTAGCGGCAGTCCACTTAGCCCCGAGGTAATAGCCAAACAAAATTGTTTTCTGTATTTCATCATTCTTCTCCTTCGTTTTGTCGCTCGTCTGCATTTCAAATCTTTCCTACTCCCCGCTTAATAATGATGAAAGAAGATAATTAAAAAAAAACAAACAAAAACCAATGAAATAAGAAGGTTGATTGAAAAATTTCATTGTATTTATTTGTTTTACAATGATATGATGGGATACTAAAAATTTGTTTTTACAGTGTTTCAATAATGTTTTATTCAATTTGGCTTTGGTTGGGTCAAATCTTTCAATCAATTTTTTGTCTACTTCCCTTTGTTCAAACGACTCCAAATTTGGTACACTGATTCAATTTTGGTGTCAACATAATCTAGTATAAAATTTTTCAAAATTCGAATTCTTAAAAAGGGTTAAAATTGTTACATCTCGGTTTGGGGGTTCTGCAACTCTTCATTTAATTAAAATTCCTTGGTATAGGGTAACTTCTTGAGGACTTTGTTTTTGGACTTGTAGATCGAATCTATTTTTCTAAATAGGATGGATTACACCGTCCAACAATTTTTAACTTTCAAAAAATTACTAGGCGAAGAGTAGTTGACTTTTGGTAATTTGGGTGCGCTGATTCCGAATCTGCAAACCGTTTTTGGAATAGGAAAAAATGTGCGTCATTTTTGTAATCTACGCAAAAAATTACCTTAGAAACGGTGCTTCTCTGTTCAGTAATATTTTTGTTGTTGGACAGTGTTATTGATTAAAAAAATAAATAGATTTTGCAAGAAGAAAAACTAAAAAGCATAAGATAAAATAGAGTATAAAAAAAAACTTTTTAAAAACAAAGTTCTTATGTTTTAAAAATAAAAATGCATTCAAAAGTAGAAACTGACGATAATAAAGATGAAGCGGACGATTATGGCGTTCTCTTCAAAATGAACTCCTAATAAAGATCTCGTGAACGATAATGACATCTTGTTGTAATATTTCTTTTCATGATTAATAAAAATGAAAGCATTGGGGCGCTCATTGAATATACAGAATCGTTTGAAAATTATATTAAACACAGTAATGTATGTATACAGGGTGTCCCGGCAGGGAAGGTCAATATTTCGTCTCGGTCAAAATTTATATAAACATGTAGTCATTTATTAAAGTACATTCCATGGTTTCATTTTACTGCATACCATTCTTAAAACTTTTACTTACTTACTTTTCAACCCCGTTTATCCGTTAGGGTCGTGGGGATATGCAGCCCTGTGGAGAATCCCCAGCACTCATGATCTTCTGTCATCAGGTGCATGTCCTCAATGATAACACTGGGTCGGCATGAAAAAAAAGCCCCAACTCAATTTTGATTGATTCTTACGTAAAATGACCTCCTGAAATCGAATATGATCTCCGTTTTTCCCCATCACCCACCGTTTTCGGGAGATGCCCCCAACCCAATTTTATCATTTTTCGATATATTTCGATGGATAAAAAGGTTTATTTCAGCTTTTATAATTCTTTTGAGGGTCTTGAAGGTGAATAGTACTAGAAAATGACCATTATAGTAAGGAGGTACGTTAGAGGGTGAATTACCCCCTTTAACTGTTTAAAAAATCATTAAAATTTGCTATTTTTTCGCTATTTTTTTTCGCTATTTTTTTTCTAAAATACGAAAAAAACGGAAAATCGATCAAATTTTAATGATTTTTTAAACAATTAAAGGAGGTAATTCCCCCCTTATGTACCCCCCCCCCCTGCTATAAATGTTCATGTTTTAGAACTTTTCAGCCCTTTATCCCCTTAGAAGAATTTTAAAGGCTGAAATAAACCTTTTCAACCCTCTAAATCTATCGAAAAATGATAAAAATGGGTTGGGGGGCATCCCCCGAAAATGGTGGGTGATGGGGGAAAACGAAGGTTATATTCGTATTCAGGAGGTCATTTTACATAAAAATCAGCTGAAATAGTGTCGGGGCTCGAAAATTTTTTTAAATTTCCAGACTAGTGAGATAATCTTAGTAGTAATACTCAAGCGACTCGAACCCAGATTCTCTACGTAATTTAGTCATCTCATTCTAGGTCGACCCCTTGGTCTCTTACCCACGGGCTTGGAAAATAGCAACTTCCAAAGAAGACTAGTATATGGCATCACTATCAGGTGGCCATTCCAACGCAAGTGAAACCTCTCAATGCGGAAAAGTAGCAGCTCAACACCTAAAGGCTTCCTTAATGTGCTGCTCTATCTAGTAGGGTAACACTTGCCATACCTCTCAGGAATCTCATTTCGGTCGCTTGCACCCGCGATCGCACTCTTTCGGTCATTATCCAAAATTCTGATGACCATAAGTGAGAATGGGGGCATAAATAGATTTGAAAACCGAGAGCTTGGCTTTGTTTTCTAGTTCACGTTCCGTTACCACAGATTGCCACAGTTCGCGTCTGACAGCTTGCTGCACCGATCCGAGCGTCCAGTTTTCTGTCCTGCCGCCCATCTACTCGTAAATACAGTTCCGAGATACTTGGGGACTCCCCTAACATCCCATGAGGATTCCCTCTAACGTGGAGAGCTCACTGAGTAGGCTGTCTTGAAAGGACCAGAACCTCAGTCTAATAACCTTATCATAACACATTTTTGAATATTCCGCCATGTATTTCGATGCATTTTTCAATTCGTGTGAAAGTGGTGAGTTGCGCGCCTGAAGGCATCTTCACATTCTCTTATTTGGTCCACAGCATCTGTTATAAGATAAACGAATCGCTTATTCGAGAATTATTAAAGTTTGGATCTTGAAATTTTGAGAGTTTAAAGAGAACATTAATTCCTATAAAGCGTCAAAATTTGGCCGAATGCGGCGGAGCAGTTTTTGAGATATGTGCTGAATTATTCAATACTTAACCAATACATTAGCAAAATTTCAGAAATCATTAATAAAAGATATCTGCTTTTATAAAATTTTTGACTTACAATAGCTCAGTCTATACCCACATGAAATACTGATCTTTTCTACGGGGACACTCTATATAAGATATTTCAAATGTTTATACAGGGTGTTTCAAAATTATGTACAATAAATTTAGTGACATACTCTTCAGGTCAAAAGAAGACGAAAATGTTCTATAGCACTTTGTCTGGAAACGATTTATTTACGCGATACAGCCAACTAAACCCGTGGCTCCAAATTACAGGAATTGTTCGAAGTGCCCGCCACCAGCTCGCACGCATGCTTCGGCTCGTTGCATGAGCGACCGTCTGATGTCATGGAAGAGTTCGTCGCCAGCATTACGAACGGTTTGGCATGCATTTTCAATTCGTTGTCGCAGATCCATAATGTTAGGAACTTCTGTGCTGTAGACGATCGTTTTCACATGACCCCACAGAAAAAAGTCCAAGGGATTAAGGTCGGGTGATCTTGCAGGCCAGGCTACCGGTCCACCTCGACCTATCCACCGATTCGTGTATGCAGCATCAAGGTGTGCTCGCACAAGGTAGCTGAAATGTGCTGGAGCGCCATCATGCATGAACCACATGTTAGATCTTATCAAAAGAGGAACATCTTCCAGAAACAAATTCTGGCAATGCATTCTGCAGAAACAAAAGATACGTTCGCCCAGTCAATCGTGGCGGCAACACATAAGGGCCGATTAAGTTATTTCCGACAATTCCACACCAAATGTTCACGGAGAAACGCTCTTGATGCGCTGAGCTTTGGTAACATGCGGGTTAGCATCTGCCCAATGGTGCTGGTTGTGAGAATTTACGATTCCTGTCCGGGTGAAGGTTGCTTCGTCCGTGAAAAGTATCTGGCTGAGACAACTAGGGTCTGCAGCATGACGACGTTGTATCCATTGGCAAAATCGTTGTCGGGGTGGATAGTCCGTTGGGTTCAGTGCCAGAACCAGTTGCAGGTGGTATGGATGCAAAAGCTGACGGTGAAGAATGCGCCAAACAGATGAGTGCGGAATGTGTACCATGGAAGAAATACGACGGGTGCTTGTCTGTGGTTCATCATGTATGATGTCAATTATCACATCCTCCTCATCCGGAGAATGTGCTACAGGCCGCCCTTGTCCTGTTTGACGGCCAAAGGAACCACGCTCCCTCAAATTCCTGTCGACAGATACAAATGTTCGGTTATTTGGCAAACGTCTATTCGGAAAGCGTTCTTGGTAGAGTCTTCTTGCTTCCACAGCATTTCCGTCCGCAAGACCATACATTAGGTGCATGTCAATGTATTCTGCACTGGAATACGTGTACATGACTTTTTTTTACGTAAATCGTAATGCGTATGTCAAAGCACGCAAACGTTCTGGAATTGATATTCCTAGTGGATGTACAGTACTGAAACTACAGTAATGGAAACAACCGTACACAACTAATGGAACAACCCTAAAGTAGGTTTAAATGGAACAAACCACTCAACGTAGTGTTGGGTCGAAACGCTGGAACTGCTAAAATATCGTCCGCTAACTACCGTGCTTCCCTACTGTATGATATTGGATTACTCGCAAACAAATTGTTTCCAGACAAAGTGCTATAGAACATTTTCGTCTTCTTTTGACCTGAAGAATATGTCACTAAATTTATTGTACATAATTTTGAAACACCCTGTATAATGTATAGTAAAGAAATGGAAATATCAGGTCGTTGCATATCAAATGTCGGATTTCGAGGTTGGTTCGGCGCTTCAGCACGGTTTCCACGTTTAGTAGCAAGTACCTATAACAAAGTGATACATTCCCAGAGATAAACTTGTCAGCGACCAGCTGCCTGAAATTTGCATGTCTGTGATGATATTTAATAGAGTTTGAACCCAAGCGAAGATAGTCATGATTTCATACGAATTACGTGTGATAATGCATTACGAGTTCAGGTTGAATCACACTGCATCCAACGCCTCTCGAAACATCAATAACGTATTCGGTGTAGGCACCATAAACGAACGTATTGTCCAACGTTGGTTCCGAAAATTCCGGGCGGGAGTGACGGACCCGGCAAATGAGCCACGCGGCAGACCGCCCAACGTGTTGAATGACGCTAATCTGAAGCGATCTGTGGAAGAGGACTCGTCAAAAACTGTTTGGGACCTTGTAGGGGATTATGATGTATCAGCGTCGACTGTCAGTAGACATCTTAGGACCATCGACAAGATGAAAAAGCAGGACAAATGGGTCCCACATGAACTTACGGAAAACCAAAAAGAGCCTCGGTAGAGGTGTGTACGGAATTGCTTTTACGCCATGAAGAAGCGGGGATTGTCACCTGCGACGATAAGTGGCTCCTATACGACAATAGGAAACGGTCAGCACAGTGGCTGGATGCTTTGCAAAGGCGTCCTTCTGCCGCATGACAACGCGCGTCCGCACGTTGCACGAACGACCGTGCAGGCGCTACAGGCTCTGGGCTACGAGGTGCTTCCACACCCTCCCGTACTCTCCGGACCTCTCCCCTACCGACTACCATCTTTTCCAGAGCCTGGACAATTTTCTCCGGAGGAAAACATATCTAAATCAAGCAGACGCCGTAAATGCATTCCGGGAGTTTATTGAGTCCTGTGACCATGGATTATATCGGAGAGGGCTCGAGAAGCTGCCAAATCGTTGGCAACAATGTTTGGATTGCAATGGGTGTTATTTCGAGTAGCACGTGTGAAGGTGTCCTTTCTAGAGGGCCATTAAAGATGATCTCTGCAATCCGACATTTGATATGTACGACCTGATATTAAATGATTCTATAAAATGACCGCCTCAGCGTTTTTATTTTTATTCATAAAATATATTAAGCAAAAAAAATTATTTTCTACTTTTGAGAGCATTTTTATTTTAAAATATAAGAACGTCGTTTTATAAAAAAGTATTTTTTTTTACTCAATTTAAATTAATGCCTTACACAAAAATAATAAAAACTTGCTGCCTATTGTATATTCGTTAAATGGGCCATGCTTATATTTATGTAAACATTTTTGTTATAGTGATGACTTTTAAAAAAAATTTAATTTCCGTTTTTTAATATTCTAACTGTTATTATATTAAAAAATTAATTCATAATATAATTTAGCCGTCCTTTTTACATATAATCGCCACGTTAAAAAAATCAGTTTAGGGTTCGCTAATTGAAAGATGCGAGATGAGAGGAAGCAAACCTATTCGTAAAAAACTTGAAAGAAACCGAATCTTGTCTTTATGGTTTGCGTAGGCCTTGCAAGGTTGCACTGCCCCACAGGTATGGCCCTGGGAGCCCCCTTCTTCGGTCGGAGTTTTTTCCCTTTGGGTGGCGGCGGGGGCCGGGGGTGGGCCGAGCGAAAAGGAAACGTTTTCTTCTCTACTACACCCTCCACCCTTTTCTTCTTCTTCACCATCTCTCCGTCGTAGTCGTCGTCATCGTCGTCGTCGGTCCGTCGGTCTCGGCGTTTTCCTACGGGGGTTTTCGCCTCGCGTCTGACAAGCGATCAGGGTGGTCGGGTGTGAACGTCCTCATTTGGACGAGAGAATAAAAGGGGAGAAGGGGAAAAAACGATTCGTTTTTGACAACTTCATCTCCCATTTAGTTGTAACGCCGGCCTGCGAACATGTCATCCACACGAGGAGATATTGACGGGATCATAGCTGGGCGCAGCCAAACGCTACGACTGGATTGGCTAGTTTTCTTTCGTGGCTGTATTTCATCTTTTCTTTTCTTTTTTTTTTTTTTTTTTTTTCCTTTTTTTTTCCTTCTTTAAATCGTTTTCCCCTTTTCAACTTATGTTCAACGAAACGCCATGGATACAAAGAAGGATAAAAAAAAAAGAAAAGAAAAACACCACACAAACTCTCAAGCGTTTTTACACTAGCATTCCGTAAACAATTATGACTTGCAGAATACTTTTATATTTACTCTATTTTTCGAGAAGGGGGTTTATTAAAACATGTGTTTTCATTTTTTAAAATTATATTCACGATTTTTATATCATGAACACCCTATTTAAAGTTTATATGAACACATTCTCACTTTTGCGTAGGACATTAAAATATAAATTCAGTGCTTTCTTAATAAACTGGAAAAACATTTTATTTAAAAAATATTTACAGTTTCCAAAATATTTCCTAATACAGAAAATTATTGTCGTTGGATGTGGTTCAACGATTTTTTTTATACAAAAATATGATTAGAAAAAAGTTTTTTAAAAATAAAAACTTAACAATTCAAACAAGTCTAATAACTGGTAGCAAAATTATCTTTTCTTTCTCTTTCTCTCTTTTTTTTAATTTTTTTTTAAAGTTTTTGCATTTATTTATCATTATGGATGCGTTAAGAAATTCTCAATTTTCCACGGAAGTGGATTTCGTCGAAAGTAGGGAAAAAGGAGGAGGGAGGGAGAGAGAAGGAGTTTGGTGGTCGTTGCAAGCACCCCCCAGTGGCCACCGCGCACTGCATTCTAAGTGTCGAAGCCAAAGGAAGTCATCAGCAATGAAACTCCAAAGTGGAGCTGACGGTAATTACTAGCTCCGTCGGCCGAGCCCGGCCCCTTCAGCCCCGGCGGTTCTTCTCACTCCTTGGAGGCGCTCACGCAACACACTCACGCACCTTCGACCCCCGACGTCACGAGGAAAACGATAGCGCGGCGTCACGGAGCCATTTCTCCAACAGAACAAATTACATTAAATGGAACTTCCAAGGGAGGCGATTGGAAGGAAGAGGTGTGGGGAGGAGAGGGAACAATGGGGAAGAGCATCATATATATTTATACTACAGCAGCGTTCAATCATGATTTTGATCACTCCGAAAGGCGCAGCAAATCCTTAAAGTGAGGTCTCACATTAAGAACTTACTGTTATCACTCCACGGTAGAATCGGGGTGTGAATAGCAGCAGAAGCTGTGGAAGACTGCTAGGTAGAACTACCGTTTCTCTGTATAGAAGCACCAATTTTTTTCAGTTAACCTTTTTTTTTTAATTCAGTTTATTTATTAATTGTTTCTTTACTATCCAAGATGTTTGGCTCGGTTTGGTGTGTACACTGAAGTTTCTCAGCGTTCGTTCTCTCGCCTCTCATAGGCATTTGCTTACAGTTCTGACGACTTCGCACCTTTCGCATGTCACCTCACAGCACCACTTGAATCGGCATCGGCAGTTCTCCACCTCTCGCACCTTCTCCTGCTTATAGTTGCGGCCGCAGCAGAGCAATGCGCAGCCGTCGATGCGGCGCGAGGTGATGTTGCACTCGCGTCCGTGCGTCCCCAAGGAGCCCGTCTTCCTGTTAGGTTCGCAGAAGTTGGGCGACGTTTCCGAGTAGACGAGGTCCTCTCTTTCGGGAGGCTTAATCGTGATGCTTTCAGGGAGGAAGTTCTTGCCGTCGTTGCCCGGAATCACTTTGGCAGCGCCGTCGTACTTGTCCCTCAGTCGGTTGCCTACGTCACGAAACAAGGGCATTTTTTTCCAACACGTGCGCAGCGTGCAAGAGCCTGAGAGACCGTGACATTTGCATTCAGTGCGAAGATAATTTTTCACGGCCTACAAGGGAAAAAAAATAAAAAAAGGAAAATCTTAAAGAATCAAATGTTAATGTGGGGCGAGTGCGAAAAATTGACCTGAAAAGATCACATTGAAAATATGTGGCGCATGCGAATTGCATTTCTGTTATGCTATTAAATTGCTGATAACAAATGTTACATCGAATTTAACCTCAAATGGTCAATTAATGAGTACATTCCCCCCTTGTAATATTAAGTTTTTTATTACTATAGCATAAAAAATAAATTATCTCCGCAACATTTCAGGAGCCTTAAACAAGTGCAATTTCACACTAATAAATTCGAAAAAGAATTGGAGCAATAATATTATAAACACGTTATCAATTAAGAAATGGTAAGAACGAAGAAGACTGTATTTAGGAAACTATACTAATTAACTCCATTTCCCAATTTTTTAAAATATTTTTACAAATCATTTACCACCATGATAGCGTCTTTTACAACTCCGTTTCCTACTAAGCAATTAATTGTTGTGTGAAAATAATTCATCTGAGGAAGAATGAGCAGTAAATGAACTGTTGACTGCATGTCAATTCAGATACAGATGAAGGCTATTTGCATGAAATCTCTTTAGCTATTACAAACTTTTGTAAATTAAGATATAAAATATTAATTGTATTTTAATTTATATAAGTTAATGAATCCGCAGCTATTTTTAAAAAGAAAATGAGCTGTAATTAATTAAACAAATGAGAAACAATAACTTAAACATCAGTTCAGCAAGAATTTCTCTATTTCCAAAATATTCAAACATTATGCCTTATTAATAATAATTAATATTATAAATTAATAATAATTAATATTATAAACTGGAGATAAGCTTACCAAGCATCAGGTAAATATTTTTCTATCGAAAAATGGAAGGAAAAATTCTGCGACCTGGGTTCGAACCAGGAACCTCGGCTGTCATGGCCGACGCCTCTACCAGTTGGGCTATCTGATGGTTGGATAGGAGAGATTCTCGATCTGTGAACCCACTGGGCTTTCAACCTTGACAACTTGGTTGTCTTTAAGACACCTAGAGACAGCATGGCTGTCCGGGTGTCTGCGATAGCCCAACTGATAGAGGCGTCGGCCATGATAGCCGCGGTTCCTGGTTCGCACCCAGGTCGCAGAATTTTTCTTTCCATTTTTCGATAGAAAAATCTTTATATTATGCCTTATTTTAAAAAATGCTGGCTGTCTGCTGGTGGACGGGTCTTTTCTAACTCGTGAATATAATCTACATACATTAGCCAAGAATTAATAACATCTGTTTAATAATTTATTGGATCCGTTTGGCTCTGATTACAGCATGTTTGCGGGTTGACATAGAGTCCATAAGATCTTGAAGCACTTGAAACTCAATGGAAAACTCAGTGCACACCAGACATCCCGCAGATTTATTGGAAGAGGATCTAGCGGTTGGATAAGTTGTTCCAACATGTCCCAATCTTTTTGTATAAGTTTCTTTTCTCACTTAATAGACCTGAAGCTCGTTACACCTGATAATGACTGTTTATCAGCGAAAATATGCATTGTGCTCTATAAATTTTTTTTGTAGGAGTAAATTTCCTGCTCTTTCCTTTCATTTATTCTTTATAGGGTTGAGATCTAGGATCTGGGGCGGCCAGAGTAAATGAGGGAAGTCATATTCGTGCTCGCTATATACTGCTGAACCATCCGGGCGCGATAAACAGCAGTATTAAGAGAGAAAATAACCAATAAAACTGTGGATCTCACGAACCAAAAAGGAAAGGAGACGATACACCACTTTTTCGCAGATGTTTTTTGTTCTTCTATGCTTCAATTCTTTCGCAATAAAATAAAAAATTCTGATGGATAAGAGGTGTATCATATCCTTCTCTTCTTCTGGTTAGTCACTATCTTGGATACAAACATACATGTGTAAATTCCAATAAAGCAATGAATAGAAAGTTGAGGGCGACCTCTCTCCGAAGCAGAGCAACTTGTTGTCCACTTCCTCAGCAGTGTAATTTCCAGATCAAGATGTAGTCCTATATAACATCATTTGCATGCTTACGTTGATGACTCGACACCAACACCAGTTCAAGAGAAAAGTGTGTGCTGGTGTTGTAAATGACTGTCTATCGAACCGTACGTTCTACCAGTATGTCTTACTGATGACGTTTCGAGACATTCTCGAGAATGTGCCTCTGGACGTTAGACCAAGAATGAGGTTTATTGCAGGATGGTGCTTTCTCACATTTCAGCAACAGTATTCGGAAGACGCTCACTAATATCTACCACGAACGATGGATAGGTAGGATTGGACCATTTCCATGACGTGCACGGTCACCCGATCTCAATCCGCTGGACTTCTATCTGTGGGGACACCTCAAAGCCCTCGTCCTTCAAGGTCTGTCGTATCCATACGTGCGTCGACGCAAGCGCAGGGCATTTACTTTGATTTGTGAGGTTACCACATTGTGTACGAATTGCATTATTGTCTGGCTTTGTGTTTTTGACTTTTGGTATGAGGAACCAGTCCTCGCAATTAGATTCACTCTGTATACAGGGTGGCTGGAAAGTAACTACGTATTGAAAATGACGTATAAATGCTATAATAACGAACGCTAAATTATTGAAATTAATATCAAGTGTGCACTATTATATGGGAATACGGATGCGTACCTTGAAATTCAATGTAGGCACCTGTGATGTCGACCAATTTCCTCAAACGGCCGGGAATGAAATCCACAGTCTTCTGGAGCAAATTGCGTGGAACATTGGTGATAACGTTTCGAATCCGTGCTTACATTTCTTCCAGTGTGCGAGGTTTCGTCCGGTACACCTCATCTTTTGCCCAGACTCATAAAAAGAAGTCACGAGGTGTCAGGTCTGGACTTCTTGCAGGCCATTCATGAGGTCCGCGTCTCCCCAGCCAACGTCCTGGAAACGTAATGGGGTTTCCATTCTCGGTACTTCAATTCTTTATGCAACATTTGCCAAATCGCGTATTTTGTGAGTTCGCTTTCACAAGCTGCCTGGCTACGATCGAACATTTCCCGCACAATCGCCACATTATCGTCAGACCAAGACGTAGATGGACGACCAGTTCTTTCTGCATCCTTTACCGAACCTGTGATCATTAACTTCCTGTGACAGTTCTTTATTGTCTCTGGACGAATTGTGGCATTCTTTACCTTCACAGTGCGCCACCACCATCTCTGAACAAGAACAACGGAATTCCACACTTCATGACGTGCAACGAAGTTGAAAGATAGGCGATCGGCCATCTTTGCTATTGTTGCATGTACCCCCTCTCACGGCCACCATCTGTACTATTGAATGACTTGTATGTACACACTATTTTCAAATTGATTCCATCGACATTAAAAATTCTACAACCACTTAATAATACCTAGCTATTTCCAGGCACCCTCTAGATAAATGTAAAAAGAGTAAAAGAATAAAAATTCGTTATGCAGATTCCAGTAGGCAAAATCTACATTACTATAACGCTTGGGTTTAACTGTCCCAAAGAGGTATGAAGTTAGGGGGCCGGTACGAACGTATGGTCACGTGATTTGTAGAACCTACTAACATTTTCAAATGGCCATATACGGCATTTAAGTGGAACGGAAATGATGAGATATACAATTGCTTTCGATTTTCTAAACCTTATGTTCGGAAAAATTCAATTTTTTAATAAAAGATGGGGGTTAAAAATAAAGATAAAAGGGGTAAAAAACAAAGAGGATAAAAGGTAGGGGATATACGAGGGCATATTGAAAAGTAATGCCTCCATGGCTGCAACTTTTTTATTTTTTAACCGATTTTTAAAATTCTTTTTGTATCCGATACTTACATCTTTCTTTCTCTAAAGTCTGAAGTGGTACACGAGGCGGAACTCACAACAATTTTTCACTCTGCTTTGTTAACATGCCTGCCTGCCACTGCGAAAGTAGAGCTGATAATTGTTCAATCTGCTTCGTTTACATGCCTCGGGGTAAACCACGGCCTTCTAGAAACTACCATGCGGTAGTTTCTAGGAGGCCGTGGGTAAACCATGACCTACTGGATACTAACAATTTTTTCATTTGGCTGATTTCCATTGTTGTTTCAGGCAGACAAAAATATTTAATATTTCCCGTGTACAATCACCCTTTATCGGGAGATTTCAACCATTTTTTCTATCTGAAACAGCAATTCGGAATGCAATTATATAATTTATATTCATAGAAAAAAATTCTGATTCTCAATATTTAGACGAAAAATAAAAAAGGAAATTAATACAATGACATATTTGTAAAATTAGTAACATAGCCTACAATGATAGAGCATTGTAGGCTCTGATTAGAAATGTCATATTATCTTGAATATTGTCATTTATATCATATCATATCATATCATCTTGAAATGCCATATCTTGAAATGTTAAGAAAAAATTTAATTTATTATTATTCTATTCAGGTAGAAAAAAAGGTTGAAATCTCCCATAGAGGGTGGTAGTGCATGTGAAATTTTAACATTTTTGTCTGCCTGTAACATCAATGGAAATCAGCTAAATGAACAGGTCGTTAGTATCCAGTAGATCGTGGTTAAGCAAAACAGGTTTTAAGATTCCAGTCCAGATCGTGTTCCAAGCAATGAAATATATTCTCCAATGTTCCTAATAGTTATATTTATAACTGTGTATTCCGTGAATTTTTATAAGATAATTAGCATGTTAGCATCTATTTGCATATTAACATTGACGTACATTTCTAAGATAAATGAAATGATGCTCAAATGTAGAATACACTACACAGCATTTTTGTTCTGTGAATAAGAATAAAGTAAGCCTACTCTAAAAGTCATATTATTAATGCCTTTGTGGTTATATCAATTCTGTTTTGTTTATAACTCGACAGAAGTGGATATACCCGTGCATGAGTTTCTGTTTCAACGTAAACGGTTATCATCCTCAAAACAGAAATTTCACATGAACATCAGAAACATCAACCCTTTTGCACATGCGTACAAGATGATGAAGGATGTCTGTGGCCGCTCCACAGGAAACGTTCAAATGTGGATAACGCAGCACGATCCCAGAAGATATAAATTGCCAGCAGTGTTTGAAGCCGACGATGAAGAACCAACCATCATTTGAGCGAGATTTATGTATCTATCCAAGCACGGGGAGCAAGTGCAAACACATGTCGAATTTGAGTCCTAAATGTGATCCAATGATTTACCCGTTGCTGTTTCCTCATGGAAAAGAAGACTAGAAGATGAAATTCAGGAGCACTGAAGGGACGAAAGTCAGAATGTTAGCCTTGTACTCCTATAAACTGTAGGAAAGACCAGGACTGTTTAATCCGGTGTTGAACGCGGGGAAACATACTCAGCTGTATATTGTGGACGCTTTTTATAACTTGAAGGAGATCGGCTACTTTGTGTGAAAGAAAATCAGAAGATTTTGAGAGTGGAGGCTTACCACTTGGCTTAATAGATTTCGTTCACAATCAGGCTGATGACTATAATATGAAAGCAGGAAAGGTCATGTTCTACCTAAGTCATTTACCAGGATGCAATGGCCATTGTAGCCTCGTTCGGGTAACTAGATCTCTTCATCACATATACATGCAATCCAAATTGGACTGAAATGACAGAACAGCTGGCTCCGTACGAAATTTGGATGCATGGACCCGACATCTTCGCAAGAGTCTTTGGTTGAAATTGAGGGTATTTGTCGACGATCTGACTAAAAACTCGGTGCGGGGGAAAGTGATGGCATGGATGAACGTCATTGAGTTCCAGAAAAGAGGTAATGAATTAGTTAAGACAAACCAATATAAAATGGATCATGAGGTATGGATTGTTATGAAGTAATAAATGGAAAGAAAATTCTGGATCAGGGATCGAACTAGTGAGTCCGATTTACCGTGCCGTTGCTCTAATCAGCTAAACTATTGCGGATATGCTTTGCCATCTGGCTCTCATGTGACTTCGTGGATTCCGTAAGACATGAAAAAGTTAAATATCAGCAAGTTCACCGGCAGTTGTTTCTTTTTGCCGGATGGAACTTTGGTTGTTGTGTTGAACTCTATGTTAAAATCATGTTATAGCTTTCATATAAAGTGTAATATGGTGGGATAAATTTTGAAAAACAGACAACACTCTGCAAAATGTCCTTCAGCGAATTGTCCATCGCTTAAAAGTCCGCGATCCCAAATACACGGGACATTCAATTCATTTTTGCCCACGAGATTTAATTCATTTCATTTTTCCTATTGTTTTTAAAAGTTTTCTTAAGTTATTACACGTCAGAGGAGTTTTCAATAGGGATTTGGTTTCAATATGCTTTGACATTTAAATGATTTCCAGCCGTAAAAATTATCGTAGTCTACAGGGTGTCGTTAGGGTGTTCTATTTGAACATTAAAATCCAGTTGAGGATATGCAGACGTTATCCAAGGATTTTAACATGGGGAATGCTATGATAGTGTTAACGTAGATTTTTACCAAAATTGCAATGCAAATTTTAATCAAAATGGTTGTCTTACCAGTCGCCCAGCTTCGTTGTTGTGGAGAAGGACGAGGGTGCGCAAGTCCCTATTACGCCTGTATCGCGTGTCCATGAACTCTTTGGATTTCTTGTAGCCGTAGTTGACGTTGTCGCCGCAGCCTCCCCACTCCCAGTCGCCGTCGGGCACCTTACCCCGAATGCTCTGGTCGCACGTACATTGGAACAGTGTACCCGAACTGCACGCCTGCGTTACCGCATGCGTCACCCCAGCCGCTGTGATGGCGTGGATGAAACTCGTTTCACGAATGTCTGCAAATAAATGGATACAAATAAAATAAAACGACTTTTTAGTTTAAGAACAAATGATAAAGCAATGATGAATAACGCTAAAGAAACCGCACCATCTATACAGGGTGTAACTAAAGATGTGTTACAAACTTTGGGGAATGATAAAACTGGTCAAAATAAGCATTTTTTGTTCTATGAACATTGGTCCACAACTGCATCGTATAAGAGTTATAGCCACTGTTCAAAATGACGTCTTCAGCATCAATGCAGGCTTATGACACACCCCTTTTTGAATTATGGTATGGTCATGTAAATTTTTAAAGTAACATGACCACACCATCACATTACCATGCAAGCAGATCCTGCACACTAAAAAATCTAACGTGTGTGATCGCATCCGGATATGGACTACACCTTTAACGAGTGCACTGACATGTTGTTAGTGTACGGTGCTGCAGACGGTAATGGAAGGGCTGCTTGTCGTCTGTACAGACGGCAGTTTCCACAACGTCGTCAGCCAGCTCACACAATGTTTGCTCGGCTTGTGCGACGTCTACGAGCAACAGGAAGTGTAGCTGTGATGCGTGGAGAGCATGGTCGCGCTCGCACCCGTCGTACCGCTCAATTCGAAGAAGCTGTGCTTCGTAGAGTTCACGAAAGACCAACATGTAGCACCCGTGCGCTTGCACACATCATGAACACAGATCACATGTCTGTTTGGCGAGTTCTGCATGACCAACTGTTTCATCCGTTTCGTATGCAACGAGTGCAAGCATTTGGAGCTGCTGACTTTGCACCACGTATGGCATTCTGCAGATGGTTTCTTGCACGTTGTAGAGAGGAACCAGCATTCCCACAGCAGGTGCTGTTCACTGATGAAGCAACCTTCACCAGGGAAGGCATTTTCAGCCACCAGAATATCCATGTTTGGGACCGTATCAACCCACATGCCATTTCGACAAGGCGCTTCCAGCAACGATTTTTTGTCAACGTGTGGGCTGGTATTGTTGGCAATCGCCTCATTGGGCCGTACATTCTCCCAGCTCGTATGAATGCACAAACCTACCTCGTCTTTCTTCAGGAGGTGCTGCCTGAACTGTTGGATGACATACCTCTTAACATCCGTCAAGTAATGTGGTTCCAACATGATGGTGCACCTCCACATTTCTCACAGCATGTCCGGGCCTTCCTCACTGATACGTTTGGCGATCGTTGGATTGGACGGGGTGGTCCAGTTACCTGGCCGCCACGATCACCAGACATAACACCATTGGATTTCTTTGTGTGGGGCCACCTAAAGTCCCTGATGTACGAAACAATGGTTAATTCAGTGGAGGAACTCATTGCACGATTGGCTGTAGCAGCAGACAACATCAGGGACTCCCAGCAGATGCTGCAACGGGTGTCTTGCAACGTACAGCGACGAATGCAAGCCTGCATTGACGCTGAAGGGCGTCATTTTGAACAGTTGCTATAACTCTTAAACAATGCAGTTGTGGACCAATGTTCATAGAACAAAAAATGCTTATTTTGACCAGTTCTATCATTCCCCAAAGTTTGTAACACACCTTTAGTTACACCCTGTATAGTATTAGCAATAACGATGTTCATAGGTGACTGCTTTTTTATAGTATGTTCTAACTCCCGTTCAAAAGGAAGAGCTTTCACTATCTTAACACTTACTATCTATAAAATTTGGAAATTTGTGTAAAATCCACAGATCAGAAATACAGTGCATAAAAGAAGCAAATAATAAACTAATTATGGGAAAATTTCATCTAATATAAGTAAGATGTTTACGTGAACAGGACATGTCTTAAAATAAGCAAAGCTCGTATTTTATGAGTTCCAAGAAGATGCCCTTGCATAATAGGTGAATTATAAGGCTTTAAGTCTTGTTTGCCTATATGTAGACAGACCGTGCTTGATCGAGTAAATACGCAGATACTGGCTACTATCGACAACGGAATCACTAAAGGAGCATCGACCAATCCATCGTCAAGTGAACGCTCCAGCACAAGATATTTAAACACATGTATCATTCACAAAGTTGAGATAGCAAGTTTCGGTCTCTCCATTACCCGTGGATCCATAAAACGTCAGCGTCCATTAGAACGAACACTAGTGAATGCTGAACATCGAACACAACATCTAGAAAAACTGTGTGCAGGATCACAAAGTGCCTCAAGTTAGGTGGGAGATCCGACGATCGATAAATTCACAAATGGTGACGATGGAAAGTATCCTTCTGAATCATAATAGAGCTCCGCGACTAGCAGCTTTCACTGATACAGAGCAGACCAGTTTTATGATGTCGTCGCTCCTTCTTGTTTGGGGGCAGCGTCATGGTCTTTTAACATTTCGTGGTTACCAGTTGTCTTGTCTACTAGCAATGTGTTCGACGCATTTCCATTTGAGTCGTCGTATCCGCTTTCGTTTGTTCTCGGATCCTAGTGGTCCATTTTTTGTCCCTTCTTGTCATACCTAGCATACAACGTTCCAGGTATTTTTGAAAGGATTGTAGTTTGTGGATAGGCATGCTGTTCAGTGTCTAAGGTTCTGCTCCATAAGTAAAAACTGGTAGTATACAGTGATTGAAAATTTGTCCACCACTATCTGACATATCGCTTCGTTTTTGGTACTCGTAGCTCATTTCTTTCTCACAGGGGTACCTATCTGTTGCTTCTCAATGAAAAATTTTCTTATAATACGTTTAAGTTTCAGAACAGTTTACGATATAAAATTAGGAGAACAATAAATTGTACAAATCAAGATGTGCTCTCATGTTTACGTAAATACTTTTCAATCAGTCTTAAGGACTAAAGAAATTTAGTTTATTGTTTTTTCAGCCTAATGAGACTTTCTGGCCAAGCGGGATGCAAACATAATAAGTATATAAAAAAGTATAAAAAAATTTAATAAACTGAGGACCTAACAAAAGCTTTCAGTGGTCGCAGGTTCGAAGTTACGAACCGAGAATATTCTGGAACAATTTACTTCGTTCGGGCCCATGCTCACCTTTGCGGTAAATGGGAAGAGTTGGAATGCAGAGGAGAGCGCGGGAAGTTTTTCGCAATGGGAGTCGGTATTTGAAATTAAGTGGAATCGGACGAGAAAGGAGGCTGCGGACTCAAATAAACTATGGGCCTCTGATGACGGATCCAGGGAAGAGGTAGAACGGGAGGCCGAAGCTCGTGACTGTTCCAATGCTATTTCGTTGAAATCAAAAAAGCGCCACCAAACTCGACAACGTCAGGTTCGGAAACTAATGGCTATTAGTTTTATTGGGCTCCTCCCACTGCTATAATGGCTACGGCTGTGCTTAACAGCTGCATCCTCCCTTCCTGTGCTATATTATTCCGTCAACCACTTTGAATTGTTTATTATTAAAAGTTGAGTGGTTGCATGTTTTTGCAGCACCAAATCCAGCACGAGTCCTTTTAATCAACATTTTAAAAAAGAGAAAAAAAAATGAAAAACCTTTATAAAAATTTGAGTGTAGTCTCATCCTAAGTCGATAGTGCTCTAACGTGCATCTCGGCAGACCATCGAGAGGGAAGGCCTGCTCACAGTATTGTCATACATTGTTACATCACCTAACGTCAATTGTTAAGCGTATTTCTACCAATAATAAGTCCTAAATCATGAACTAAATTAGGTAATGTAACAATGTTTGGCATTTCAGTGATGAGGCCTTCTCTCTCGTTGGTGTTGCATTAACGGACAGAAAGCGATCACGTGCTCTACGACCTAACCACGTGGTTTTGTTTATTTATTCAGTTTCCGAACCTAACGCGCAGTACCACTACGGTCGCTTTTATTTCGACAAATGAGCGGAGCTTCGCTTCCCATTACATCTCTTCCCTGCCGGGTCCTTCAGAATTGTAAATTGTTTGGAATTGAGCTCAACTGAGAAGTGTGAGAACTGTGTTCATATTAATGAGCTGGAAATGGCAAACTGGCTTGTAACGAGGTCGAGCCGCGACGCACTTTGCTTAATATGTGTTTCAGCGAGAAAACTTTGTCTCCTGATATTGTTTCTGAATTCATTGGTACGAACATTAGTACTATTAATGGTGCATATTTCGCTCCGACAGACAGTAAAGAGCGAAGCAACGCTATCGTGGAAGGCTTTCCCGTCATCCCGCCGAGCGACAGAGTGGATTCGTCATCTGTCTTCACCATAGATGGAAGGCGACTTAGAACTGACAAACAAAGCGGTAATAAGCGAAAGTTAGAGTGGGCGTGTCCAGTTAAACTTCCTATTTCAATTGTTAGACATTGTTGATTCTACTTTGGCAACGGTACCCGGTCATTTGGCCGACGGACATTTGACCGAACGGACATTTGGCCGAACGGACATTCGACCGAACGGACATTCGACCGAACGGAAATTTAACCGACGGAGAAATGCCTGCATTTCATCGACATTTGGACATTCGGCGTAAAGAGATGTTTTCAGCAATATAATTCATTTAATGGGGAAAAAATGTTTAAAGGAGGTTATTTCGTATAACGAATCTTATGATACAAATCTGTTTAATTCTTTCTACTAAGCAAGCATATTGCATGGACCTTTAAAATTATTCTTTTTTGTATGTCTTTTTAAATAAATGTTTGTTTTCATAACGTTGGTTAAGATGGGAACGGGACAAAATGCAACTTAAGTTCATGTTTTATTAAATAATATCGATTCTTTTCCTGTATGTCTTTTTTAAATGAATATTTTACTTCTATAGAATGAGATACTCATTAGTGATGGGCGATATTTGATACCGTTATCGTGTATTAAAAATTTATTCAAACACATCAAAAAATTCTGTTCTGTTTTATGAGGGGACATAAACATTCTTAATCGGATAGTATCAAATATGAAAATCAACTGGTAATGGGTTGAGTATTTCTGACATTTTTCAATGTAGAGTTCTTTTTCAGAGTTTTCAATGATATGGACACTCTACCCGAATATCTGACATATATAGTGCATGGCATAATTATGTAATTTAAAACATTAATGGGATTTCACTGCCGAAAACGTGGACCGTATAGAAAGCCATCTCTTTACCAAACTAACCTAATGATTAGGGATGTGCGATATTCATTTGCTATTAGTCGAATAAAATTTTAGTAATCGGCGATTTTATTCGAATGGCTTGGAAATTTATTCGACTAAATCACACAAAACGACTAATTTTTTAAAGAAATTAACAGGGTGTCTAGCAAAACGATTTCGTAAAATTCCCTGACTTTTCCCGGGGATGAGCCTTCGGATTAGTTTAATAATGGAAACAAAAAAACGCCGGAATGAATCGAAATAATCGAAAAAAAAATCCGATATAGTTACGACTATATCGAGTTGGAATTATTCGACTCTTTTAGTCGACTAAGGACCAAAATATCGCGATATTTATTGATATTGAAGAATATCGCACATCCTATGGGCGATACTTTAGTATCGCATATTTTAGAGTCATCGATACTGTCAGAATTTTCGCATTTGATACTATCCGATATTAGAATTTTTATGTCTCCTCATAAAGCAGGACAGAAACCTGATGAGTATGGAATAAACTTTTAATACCATGATACTAATATCAAATATTGCCCATCACTAATGAGTATCTCATTCTATAGAAGTAAAATATTCATTTAAAAAGACATACAAGAAAAGAATAATTTTATAGGTCCATACAATATGCTTGCTTAGTAGAAAGAATTAAACAGATTTGCCTCATAAGATTCGTTATACGAAATAACCTCCTTTAAACATTTTTTTCCCATTAAACGAATTATATTGCCGAAAACATCTCTTTACGCCGAATGTCCAAATGTCGATGAAATGCAGGCATTTCTCCGTCGGTTAAATTTCCGTTCGGTCATATGTCCGTCGGCGAAATGTCCGTCGGCGAAATGTCCGTCGGTGAAATGTCCGTCGGCGAAATGTCCGTCGGTGAAATGTCCGTTCGGTCGAATGTCCGTTCGGCCAAATGTCCGTTCGGTCGAATGTCCGCTCGGCCAAATGTCCGTTCGGTCAAATGTCCGTCGGCCAAGTGTCCGTCGGTCAAATGTCCGTCGGCCAAATGACCGGGTACCTTGGCAACAATGTCTAACAATTGAAATAAGAAGTTTAACTGGACACGCCCACTCCAACTTTCGTTGGATAGAGTATAATTTTATTGAATCCATTGCATGATTGTATTGGGGTCCAAGTTCCCCAATTATCAACATTATTGCTCAGTGCTAAGAGACTTGGACAGCAAATTAATTAGTGATATTTTCTCAGAGTCATGTTATATTGCTCGGATGGATTCGTAAGCGGAGTTTTTCCCTATGGACTGAGAGCGTACTTAGTCGACGGAGTAGAAGGTTTTCTGTGATAAGCTCTTCCTCTGCTTTTGATTTTTTTGAGCTGCGCAAGTTCTGATAATTAAGCAGCCCATTATTTCCTCGTTGAATTTCCAATTGGATGCAACAAACCATATTGTGACTCTATTTTAGTTATAAGCAGTATTTTGATTTGGGGACGTACTGCGTATTGAGTTCCCATGTTATAGTTTCCTTAAGTTTAAGACCATTGATCTATTTGCTATTGTTACATGCATTCATATCTTATTAACCAAGCTTCCGGCTAAGCTATTAGAGAGTATATTTGCTGATATTTAACTGTGTATTTATTTTGTGATATCTTTCATCCAGTTTCTCATCCAGTTGCTTCTGTTCTCAGTCCTCTGATGTTAGGCTCTATACCGTCGGTCGCCATTACTAATTCCTGGATAACAAGTTCGTCGGCAGCCATCCCCCACACTGTGCATGGTCAAGGAGGATAACCGTCAAGTCTTTGGTGCTAGATGTTTATATCGCATGCTTCCACAATCCGAATACTTTTTGGGCTATTGAGATCTTCTCTCTAATCACCTAGCACAAAAAATATTCGGGAACCTTCCACGTTTTCGAAAAGATGGCTTATCATGACATTTAGTAATTTGTCAGTAGTTATTTTTTGCTTGTAAAATAGCGGTAATATATCAAGGCATACTTTCAACCGATTTCTAGCAAATCTCTCAAAACTGCTGCCAGAGATGAGAGCGAAGACGGTTTCTGGGTTTAATTTCTTGTCCAACATTCCAGTTCATTCCGAGCTGTCAGGACTCTGAGCAGGCTACTCGATGGCGCAGGGAGCTCGACTGTCTCTTCATTTCATTTCTATAATGCCGCCTCATTATTGGTGGAGTCGAATTATTCAGAACGTCGAAGTATATTTCAAAGATCATAGTCTTTGGTAGAAAACCAACAGCCCGAGTCCCAACCACGTAAAGCAATCCTTTGGAGCCTCCACAAAAAGTTAACAGTTGGAAGAAAATTTTGAGAAAAAGCTTTCGCCAGGCTGTCGTCAAAATCCAAACATCTCCTATTTCTTCCATTAACAATAATGAAAATTTTCATTAGAAGGTCTATAATAACTACAGACTGCCTGCGCTTTCATTGAATAGACATAAATTGCTCTCTGTGTAGTGGAGTTGTTCGCCATAGATAACAATTCTAACAGCTATAAAACATACCAAAACATTCAGAGGAACACTTACAAATTCAAAGTTTATTCATACGGATGTACAGTGAGTGATAATTTTATTAGACTCAGCATACCTATTGGTCCGTTTTTAACTCTTACCACAGCCGTAATTCTTTTAGCCTAGATTCCATAAGATGTTGGAACCGTTACGCAAGCATACTGGCCCATGCTGCCATTCCATAAGGTGTTGGTTCAAACAGGATAGCAGCATTTGGAGGCTTCGAATGGACCTTTCCACCTCTCCCAAAAATAATCTATTGACTTGAGATCAAGTGACTGAACCAAGATGCGATCAATCGCGCAAGATGACAGGATACATTGATCTGTGAAAACGGATGCATCCACGTGTGCCGGAGAACACTGTAGACATAAACGGATGCAGCTAGTCTACAACACTATTGAGATAGATCGAGGCATTAGCCATGCTTCCGATGGTAATAGGGGACCAAGTGAGGAGCGATAGTACATTCCCCAGGCCATTATTCCATCTCCCTCTGCCAGTAGGATTATCACTTGGTAAGATGGATCCATGGATTCGTGCTATTTTTGTCATATTCTCGTCTTACATTAAATGCTCAATTTCGGTACTCCTTGGCCCATAGCAGACGAGCTTTCCTGTTCACTCTGATTGCAAAAATGACCTCCTACCCTTATAACCAATTAAGGATAAGAATCGTTGTGTTATGCTTTTTGTATGCTTTCTTATGCATCTGCATTGTACAGACTAGTGAACTGTAATTTGTCATATTGTTACTCTTCGGTTGTTGTAGAAGATACCAATGCCACCTAAAGACAAGGCCTGTGCACTGAAATATCATGCATTGTTACATCATCATCAGAGAGCAAGATTTGGGGCTTATTATTGGTAGAAACCCCTAATTGTTGGTAGACATCCAATAATGTATGATATTTCAGTGAGCAGGCCTTGTCTTTGGTGGCATTGACGATATTCCGGCCACAGATACGCTTATCTCTTGAAGTTCTGTTATTCACTGAAGAACCGATATACTGTTGCACATGAAAATCTGAATATGTTAGCTGTTACTAAAATACTAGAACCGACTTTTCTTGCATCTACGATCATGTCACGTTCAAAATCATTCAAATACTTTATCTTATCCAAGTTTAAGCCAACTGTACTGCCAAAAAATTTCCTTCGCTGCACGTTGGTGTTACATCTCGTGATTTTCATACAGAACCATCCATGTTTAGATTAAACTGTAGTAAAGAAGACACTTATATAGGTAACTGCTTTTTCATTTCAGACTCAAATATTTTATACTCCTGCGAGAGTCGTAAAAGCATTTTCCACTTTAAAGAATAAGTTAATGGTGCACGTTGACAAAGGAGATACAATTCCTAAATTTCTGGGCAAGGAGATTGTAAAAACAATGGTGAATTTTGCTTGTTTTAAGGCATGGAATTGGTCTCAGATAATTTTGATTGTTATGCATTGACATTTCATTCGTACAATTCAGGATGTATAAGAATGTTTCTAGTCGTCTCAGAGACTAAGACACCTCTTATAAATTTTTCTTCCAAAAAATAATTTCACAATTATTTTTCCAAAGACTAATTCCCATATATTAACTGCCAAAGGTGGTAGAGAATGGAGGGAGGTGATCGACATCTTGCCTCCTACTTTTCTCTATTCCCGCCCTTGAATTGTCTCGAGAAGCATTAACAGCTCTAGATTCTTGACTGCCACCCAACTTTACATTTCATTAAGCTTTCTTTTCTCATGGGAAGAGGGTAAAAGGCTAAGCCCCCAATATTGGCTTGTCACCGCCCCACATGTCCGCCTTGGCATACCGAAAATAGTTCTTCCAAACTGAATAAGTCTGAATTTTTCAAAAAAAAAATATGGCATAAAATATTCTTTCTTTTTTTCGAATAACTTTTCAATCATTGAAGAATATAAAAATATTTTCACTTCAAATTGACGACATTGCTGTTTGCAATTTTAATTTTTTTTGTGCAGTCGATTTTGCAATGCCTGCTTTTTTTTTTTTTTTAATAATAATTACATATCACTCAAACAAATTTATTTTATTGAATGAATAAATTTCTCGACTATTCCTCAAGAAGAATACATTAATTTTAATTTAAAGCGTTTGATTTTTCTAAATTAACACCATGCTCGCGATAACCCAAATAGTAGAGGCGACGAGCCTGATACTGGTGATTCCTGATTTGAATCAAGGTTTTTCATTCAGTTTAAAGAATAGGAGAGTCGTGCTTGGCGATCGCGATAGCTCACTTCCAAAATTTATATTTTATGATTATTATGAAAAATCTTCTGTTTCAGAGTTCAGAACCCGGCATGTACTACATATACATGAAGATTATACGAGATTTTAAGCACACTTCCCTATCATATCTTATTTCTTCATTGCAAATATTATCGTACCACTTTTTGCAGCTGATGTGCGCAATAGTCTATTAGATTGTCTACAACGACTTAAGAATTTTCACATTATTCAATATTCTGTTATAAGACTTCTTCAAGAGGTTTTCATGAACGCTGGACTTTGGGACCATTCGCTCAAAACTGAGCAACACAAAACAATTTTGTTGAATTCCGTTGATGATTGTCACTTCAGCACACGCACTCATAGAGCTAATCATTTCATAACTCTCCATTTCTTTTCGGCAATAAAAATGTGCATCACTTAAATAAAACAAAAAAAATGCCCTTCGTAACAAGAATCATTATTAGCTGATCGGCTTCTGGTTGTTCTCTCCATAAACCTCTAAAGATCTAATCAGAAATTAATAGGAACCCAGAGGTGGTCATTCTAGGAACGCTTTAGTCTGGTCTGTGTTAACTCTTTTACGCCTTATTCTGTGAAGGGGAGAAACCCACAATTTGACAGCCCATCCTGGTCAATGTTAAGCCGCAAAAAAAAAAAAAAAAATTCATATAAAAATCGAAAGGACTTCGACCGTTTACATCTCAATTTCGTGAAGTGATCATCCCCGTACTCTCTTTCTCGCTCTTCCTCGTGCTGAGCGGGAGTGTTATGAATTGCAGAAATCGGTGTTTTCTGTTTGTTATTCAGCAGCAGAACAAGCAAACGTCGCGCGATGAGAATAGCAACTGCTTCGCCGCCAGGGTTCGCGTTCCATAGGGACAAGCTGCAAAATATTCAAACAGCTTTCAAAGCACCCTAAAAACTTTACTTGAGTGAAATCAAAAGATTTAATTTACTCATATAATCAGCATGGAATAATCGAGAGAATCGTATTAAAACAACCAATAATAAAAATCTTCGCTCAATACATTTCTACGTCGGAATTATAACTTTTTTCGGACAAGCGCCCTTCTTAAAGTCTATTTATTCCGCCATCACGCGTTCAACACGTGGACTAACAAGATCGATATTTAACTACGGGGTTTTCTTTTTCTCTCTTAAAGATCGCATAATCCGCGTAAGAAGATGAAAGAGCGATTGATGTCGTAATAATAAGATGAAATAATAAATAGAGAGGTTCGTTGACTGAAGCAATATAGAAGCCTCAATATTTCATGAGGCCTCTTTGTATTGCCTTTAATATAAGACTATCGCCATTTCTTGTTTCGTGTTATTTTACAGCAATGAAGACCCTGCTTACATTGATATTGTAAGAGATTTCCGAATTTTAATCATATCGAATAGTATAAAAGATAAAGTGCAATGAATTTCTGTCATCTTGACAAGCATTGTAACTGGACATGTATATTTAAAAACGTGTACCAAATATATCACGTTCTTTTTAGAAAACAAACTGTAAAAGAAACGCATTCCGCACATCACTGGATAGAGGAAGGTTCAAAGTTTTAAAAGCCCTCCCAGAAGCTCCACTCAATGCCCACCTAGCGGCACTGTTTAATGTTTATAGAAAAATTGGCGACGCCACAGGAGAAGTCGTTTTGTGTGCTTCAGTTTCTGAAATGTGAATCCATTGTTCAAAATGCAACGCGAATTACGCCGCCGGGTCAGCAAACAGCCGCCTCGTCATAAGCAAATTTACGAGTGGCATAAAAAAAGTCGTAGAAGATGGTTGCAAGTGCGAACCGAAAGCAATGGTCATCCTTGCACGTTATATGAAAATGTTGAACGTATGAGCTGCTTTCAAACCGAGCCCTAGGAAATCCTGAATTTAGAATTCCTCAAGCATATGAAGTGCACTAGTTGCAGTACTGCAAGCATTGCATCCTGTAGGTCATAAAAGAAAGTTAGAATTTTGCGCTGTAATTCGGTAGGGTATGGAAAAGAAGAAATTTTTCAAACGGCTATTTTTTAAAGACTGAATCAACGTTTCTTCGATCTGGCAAAGTTAATCGTTATAATGCTAGAATATGAGGGAGTGAAAATCCTTGCGTAGTCGTCGAAAATGAAAGAGATTTTCCGAATCTGAATGTGTTTTACGCCATTTCTGTAAGCAAAATTTATGGAAGTTTCATTTTGTCGTGCAGTGGCAGGATTTTCATATGTGAGTATGCGACAAAGCTGGTTGTTTTACCAACTTCAAGAAGATTCAAATGATTTCACTTTCATGCAAGATGGTGGCCCGCCTCACTTCCATTTGGACTTCCGGAATTATCGGAACGGTATTATTTCAGGATATGGATTTAAGAAGTGAACAAGATCTTGTTCATAGTCACCAAATCTTGCCCCTGGGATTTTTATCTGTCGGAACAAATAAGAAAAAAGGCTGTTTGTTCTACCTAAGGCATGCCTGCTACTCTTCAAGAATCTGAGACATCGGATTCAACAACTAGCGACCAGTTCATTCGCATGTGGTAAGAAATGGACTACCGTTTTTATGTTTGTGACGCAACACCTGATGCTCATTTTGAGTGCAGTGAACCTCTTTCCAGTGATGTAAGGAGTGCATTTCTGTCTTTTACAGTTTGTTTTGTATTGACATAAAAATTTGAAATCTGCTCCTTCTTTTTGAATAGCCTGTATTATAAGTAATCAATTCTAATTAAGAAATACTTTGAATCGTTGAATTTGTCGCTATACATGTTTCCTGATATGGATATATGGTTAAAAACAGAGTCGAATGGAAGCGTTGAAGCGTGGGACGAACCGAAAAGCAGTTTTCAAAATTGTCTGACTAACAGTGCCGTCTGATGTATCGGAAGAACCACACTATCCGGAGACGGCAAGGGGAAAATTAATTGCTGGTATTGGTTTCCATGGTACAAATAAAAAACAACTTGGGTGTAAGTGAAAAATTTGGTCTTTTTGATCCCTATGCCGTAGGACTTGGTAGACCTAACGCAGTCCATATGAGATGCGGTAAGCGTCAATTACGTTGGACACGCTGCGACAAATAGGGGACGAGCTAGAGGATCGTCTTAGCGTTTGCCAAGGGCGAACATTTGTGAAACTTGGTACAAACTTGGAGAGATAACCTACCACTCTGTCATTTATTCAGGTTATATATTAAGTACAGCCTTATTGGAATAGTGCCTTTTTGTGCCAATCATTTTGGCCTATTCTGCATTAAGTTAGCTTAGTAGCAGAATCAAAGATCTCTCATCGATTTATTGACAAGAAAGATGTAAAATCATTATTGACATTTTTATAAAAATTTTTAAAATAACACACATTAAAATGAAAGTATCTTGACACTTACGGCCCTTTGTATTTAATAAAATAAGTATAAAAGATTGTTTTAATGAAGTGAATATTAGATGGCGCAGGTGAAGGATAAAGCCATTTTCATTTCAAAATGGCTTTCAAGAGTATGCAACGCAATATCATTCTCCAGCAGGAAAAGGAACTGCCACACTTGGATGTGCGCAATATTCTAGATCAAAAATTCCCAAACGTTGGATTGGAAGAGGAAGTCCAATACCGTGGCCGACTAGATCTCCAAATATCACGCTTTTTATAGGTTACGTGAAAAACATTGTTTACTGCAGCTATCGATTCTCCAATGTTCAGAAGTCTCTAAACACTGTCAAAAAACTTTACTACTTCCTTTATTTAATACAAAAGACCGTAAGTTCATATCGATATATTTTTTTCTTTTTAATGACTTTCCAAATGTGTATAGATAGTTTTCGGACACCCTGTATATTAAGAGGATTAGTATGGCAAATTATATTTGTGGTTTTTATGCTTTAGATCCCTGTTATAATTTACTGAAATATAAAAATCAGTGTCACGATTCGGACATTTTATTATGGAATGGCTCAATTGACATGCGTAATGTGTGATGGCGAAACCTGTGTTGAAGAAAAAAACCACATAGTGGAAGGAAGGCCCGAAAGCGTTGTTTCAAAATTGAATTAATAATTAGGTTTAAAGTTGGTGCAAATGTATCGCCATTGATCAAGATTAGCTTGAATAGCACAAAGATCTATTCTACTTAAGCATTTACAGGGTGTCCCAAAACTTACCTGCCAAGATTAAACGTCAAGTTTTCAGCTAGTACTATGCGTGATATGTTCGTGGCATCAAGGCTTTTTGTTTAACGGTTGGGATTTGTGGACCAGAGTTTCTAGAGGGAAATGTGTCATCGTAGAGGTAGAGACAGGTGCAAGTTCATTCCTATCATTCAAGAGCTCTGCAGATCTGACCTCACAGATCAGTGGTTTATGCAAGATGGTGCACGCCCCCATCACACAACTGCCATGAACATTTCGGACTGAATGTCACCGCACTAAATTATCCCAAGCACAAACATATGCATGTGTTGTCGACTGGTCCCCGTATTCACTTGAACTCAAACACTGGTCCACAAATCTCAACAGTTATAAAATTGTCTTTATGCCACAAACATATCACACTATTTTCAAACAATTACAGTTAATGCTAGCTGAGATAATGACGTTTAATCTATGTAAGTACGTAGGTTTTGGGGCACCCTTAATTGTATATGTCTAATATTGTTAATAAAAAATGTATTTTTTAATTCAGTCTTTTTTTTCTCTTGTTTACGAGTACAATGGTAACCATTAACAAAATGTAATTAAAGCGTTGGGACGGTAACCCGAAGGTCCCTGGTTCGAGTCCAGGCCGTGGAATTCTTTATTATCTTTTTATATTTCTATATAAATAAAAGAAAGCTTTAAAATCAAAGCTCTAAAATAAGAAAACTGAATTGCTCTACTAATTGAAATATTAATTTATTTCTTTGACGTTTCCTGCCCCTTTAGTCCCCTTCTCCACCTCCATCAAACAGTTTTGTTTTCATCATTTGTTGATCAGACAAACCTGGATGGATTGCGTCACTAACCTCGAGCGAGTAGCTTCTTGAGGGAGCGCCGTGCCGTCGAGCAGTTCCATAGATGTGAGCGGAACTGGTGCTGGCATTCCTGCGTGCCCATCTGCGCTCCTCTGCCTACCTCGGCGACGATTTCCGGTTCGTTACGGCAGATTTCAGCCTGGCGGGGGCGGAGGCGGCGGCTCTTACGACAGATGCGGGTGGGATCGAGCACGACGGGGCTACCCATCGCCCTGTGCCAAGAAAACGAAGAGAGACAGAAAAAAAAAAGATTATCAGATTTCTTTTTATAAATTAATTGCATTATTTGTAAAGAGATTTCGAACCTATTACGATTTAATATTGGAAGCGAGAACAGTTCTGCTATCGCTCTGTCGAATTGCTAGGAACAACATTTTATAATCACTCATTTCAGATTTTGCAAGAGAGCGGGAGCAAAAATTCAATCGCACCGATAAAAACATGCAAACTAAAAATAAACCAACTCAAAACAAAAGCCAGACCTTCATTATTTAATAAAACTTACAATTTCAAAACTATAACTAACAAAGGAACCCCACATAGCCTAACCGCTTTAACAATGGAGTCCTTGTATGGCTATGTATGCTGAAATTTTTTCGTTTTCGCGGTTTATTTTGAAAGAAACACAATTTCGCACTCTCTTATTTTGCAAGCATCTATAGTAGCCTCAGATGAGGAACATATTTCAATTTGGTGCAAATTTGAGACATAGATGTTCGAGGGATTCCCTTGTAAATTGTAATATTATAAGATTGTGTTTTTAAAATCGTAATAGAACAGCATTTTAAACTAAACAACAAAAATAAATTGTAATGGCGGAATGGTACACTCGCACAGGCCTACCACGAGATAATGACACGGATTCAAAAAAGAAAATTGTATTTTTCAATAAGAGGAAGCTGTTCATGTCGTTTACTTTGTGTTTGGGGCGACGAAATGTATGCTTCCGCCATTTCTTCATTTTTACCAAAAAAAATTAGTTTCTCTAAAATGGCTTAGCCCATTTCCATAAAAAATGCGTCAATGCATAGTTTAAGAACCTCTCTAGTGTGAATTTCTTAAAAAAAATAAAAAATAAAAAAAAATTGACGGGGAGAAGGGTCTGGGGGGAGGGGATAGTTAATAACTCCAAAACGGCTCATCACAGCCAAACAAGTCATTTACACCAAAAATTCGCCTTAATGAGAGACGCACGTACATGGCGAATGGCAGTAATTGAGTTTGGTTCGCTGGTTTGAACGCTACAGCCATTTTCTAATTTTTAGCTCGAAAAAGGCTTACCCAATTACGTAAAATATACGCTAAAGGCTAGTTTCCATTACTACAGATTTGTCCCGCAACATGTTGTGAGTCATGTGCTTGCACATGTGCCCCAAATTTGTTGAAATGGAAACAGCCTGCATCATGTTGCAGCACAAGTGCCGGGGACAGAAATGTGCCAAGCGACTTTGGCACACGTTGTCCGTATTTGAACAACAAACCACTCCACACAGAACACAGGGTAAAACTGTATCTGCAACTAGAAAATGGACCAATTCTTGAGAGGAAAACGGTTCACCAACCAGTATTCTGTGATTTATGCCGTCAGCGATAAATTAGACCATTAGACCACGGTTATGACAGCATCTGCCATCGTGGAATTAATTTTCCATTGAAATTACGTTGGGCACATTGAATTGTTGCCGAGGACAGATATTTTCTGAATAAAATTTTATATTCCTATTACTGGTCAATGATGTTAAAAGTTCGTTCTGTCAATTTTTTCGAAATTTTTGATTTTGACTCGGATAGAGCATCAAAAAATAAGTAAAAGTTATACTAGTCACACATGTCCTATCTATTCGGGAGCATGCCTAAAATGGCGCTCAAAATTTGGTAATCTGTTCTTTGACCGCCATTTTAGTCATATTCCCGAATAGGTAGGACATGTGTGGCTATTATAACTTTTACTTAGTTTTTGATGGTCTATCTGAATCTGAAGTCAAAATAAAAATAAAAAAAAATTGAAAAAATTGCCAACAGACCGACTTCGCTTTTAACATCGTTCTGATAATGCAGTACCACGCATTTTCAACTGGGTTTTTTTTTATTTGTGTCAGAATCGGCCAATAATTATGAAACAACCTAATAATTCAGGAAGAATCGGGAGACGCTCCACTTGTCCACAGGTGGAATGCAGAAAATCAACGCCCCGTACGATGCCTGCTTAGCAGGTGGCATATACATTTTGTGTGTCACGAAAATATACATAACAGGTGAACTATACAAACGAGTAAATTTTCTATAAGAAACCAATCATTGATTGCATGATTGTTACACTTGTGATCGTTGACGGGTAAAAGAATCGCATTTTCTTGTTATAGCCACGAGATATTAGCGTGGACATGGAAAATTTGAAAAAATGAAGTTATTAAACTCTTTTTGTGGAGTTGTGTTTTCTCTCTTCTTTTTGTTTTTCCAGTGAACCATTGTCCACAGTTCCTGGCGTCCCATGTATTTTTGTTATTTTTGGAGTTTTATAGAATGTAGAGTAATCTTAGCTATATCTTAGAAAACTTTACAAATGTGAAAACTAATGAAAATCATTAACTAATTACATGAAACTATGACAAACCGTTAAAAAATGAAATCGAAACGTTTTAAATAAACGATAATGGGTTTTTAAATAAATAAATTGTTTTATCCTATAATTTTCAGTTACCTGATAAATGTTTTAACCATGTCTCAAACAACGTTAAAGAGCAAGAAACCCGGTAGAGGAGGGGAAGGGGGAGATAACGGGGGAAGTCTCTTACTCCAAAAGCTTATAAGCAGATGTTATGTTTAAAAAAAAAAAACGACTGAATGTTCTTGCGTTGTCACGATTTTTTGTTCATAAAAATAACTATATTCTATACATAAGACAGATCAAAACTAAAGTAATCCTTAGTAGATAAAAACTTCAATTAGGAACACGATATCCAACAATGACCGGAATGAGGCACCCGAATTTTTCCAGGAAAGTGGAAAACGATTTTTCCCATATGCTTGTACAGAAGGTTGGTTACAATCTATGGTAACGATTTGGAGGAGAAAGTTTATGAAGAAAATCCCTTTCTCCACCAACGATCGCGTTCTATTTGATGACCTTGGTTGTGGACTATTGCCCTGCACCGTATCTTTCACCGTAGAAGAGATATCTGCAGAACGGCGAGGCTAAAATTGTTCCATTCCTGTTGGCAGGCTTTCTAGAGACCCTCAATGGTTATTGGACGGCGTCGAGCAAGGGCTTGTTTCAGTAATCCAAATCCACCGGGGATGCACCTGGTGACTTGACAGGGATATCACGAAAAGGTATAACGTGAATTTCAGTTTCGTCTTCCAAATCCAACTTAAATTGAACGGTCGAGTTAGGTTAGGTTAGCTTAGGTAGCTAGGTTAAGTTAGGTTGGGTCCAATTTTCCACGAGACGTACAGCTGGAGGCTTCGTCTTGATGGAACCAAACTTTGCTTTTGTCCTCTCCATACAAAGCAGGGATTTTCTCGTGGAAAATTCGGCTGAGAACATGCTGCTGACAGTAAAGGGAGTTATCCTTAGCCTTCCTCTCCACTCTTTTGATTGTGAGCTTGCCGTTGTATGAGTATTCCGCAATCACCATAATTCCTTTTGAAAAACTTTCCTAACATTCCTTGGACCGCTTTTGATATGATTTCTCTCCACGTGGATGGTAAAAAATCGTTGCAATCTTGAGGTAGACGTAGGCTCCATCCAAAGTGACAACGTACAGTCTATTCCAAAAGCGCTTTCATCTAGGTGACTGATGTTCGGCTTCTTTGCATTACATTAAACAAGTGAGTTAATCGCTCCAGGCAAGAAGTCGAGTTCGAATCACGTTGGACGATGCCATTTATTGTTTCTTAGCAACAGGGATAAAAATACTCAGCCTGTATTTATCCACTGCAGGATATAGGCCTCTCCCACCACAGGATATAGACCTCTCCCACCACAGGATATAGGCCTCTCCAACGCTGAGCAGACGGGTTGGGAGATGCATTTTTGAGCTTCTGCCAGCTTTTGACGAATGCTACAAGGTGGCGGTCGTAGCATCCGGGACCGACGGCTTAACGTGCCCTCCGAAGCACGGAGGGAGGAGTAAGAACTCTCTTCACTGAATGGGGTCACCCATCCAGTTACTAGCCATGCTAGGCGAAGCTTAACTTCCAGAGCTGGCACCTAGCCCACGGCACCCACAGCAACAGGGATAGGTAGGCATAATAAGTGATGTTAAACTGTTTTAATTGAAATCTGATTTTGAGCCTTTATTGGGAAAGTTTTTCTTCATTATTAACATATCAATGTACATTATTATTAATTTAGCAGGCAGTAATGCAGTATAATAACGTGAAAACTACACGAGGAAGTAAGCGATAAGTTGGCAAAGCACGCTCAACAATATAATGGCGAATACACGAATTAAATCGTTACATGTTTTTCATGAAATAATCAGTAGTAGAAAGTTAACTTTAAGTTTTCTGCACATTTAACAAAATAGTAATATATAATTTATAAATCTATTATGGTATTTCATAGGGAAATGAAATATAGTATTTTCTGGGATTATGCTTAAAAAATAACGTATTGGCAAAAAAAGTTTTATCCTCATCCATGACAAGAAAAAATAATGTATAACAATACCAAATCTATGTATAAAAAAAGGATGTTTGTGGGTTTGTTTGTTTCTTATACAAATCTACAGTTTTATTCCGATCTTGATGAAATTTTGCATACTTGACCTTCTAAGCATAAGGAAGATCACTGTCTACCTCAGATTTCGAAAAAATAATAATTATTGATAAAAAAAAATCGATATTCATGGTTATGGCAAGGCATATCAATGAGAAATATCTCATGACCAACAATGCAGGGCAAAGTTTGTGCAACAATACTTATCAACAATGGTATCAACACACAATTCACAAACACTCTGCACGGACCAACAATATATATCTCATGGCCAACAATGCAAGTAAAAGTTTGTGCAACAATAGGTATCAACAATGGTATAAACACGCAATGTACCAACACTATGTAGGGATCAATAATATAAATCTCATGACCAACAATGAAATGCATAGTTTGTGCAATACAGATAAGGTTCAATTTGTAACAATGCATAGAATTCCTGTTATTCAGGTTTTCCTAGAATTGAGAGTTCTTAGTAGCCTACTTAATTTCTTGAAAATCTTTAGAAATGATCAGTAATTGGAGATAATGGAGAGTTAGCAGACTACTGAGAAAGAGTGGAAAGACGACAGAGGAAGCGGTCCTTTAGCTCCGTGCTGTATTGAGCAAATGGTAAGCATGTCAATAGAAGATTCGGCGACCACTAGACTACACAAAGAGATGAATGGCCAAGTTTTGCTTCAAGACATCGAGAGAAGAGTGGAAATTGCAACAATATCAAGTGTACATCTAAAGTAAGATTACGTGAGTAAGAAATTATTTAGAGTAGCAGTGGCATCCTTGGCGAGGTCCATCCATTGTGAGTCTTAAAAAATTTTTTTTTCGAATTTTCATTAAGAATTTTTACTGTATTAATTCTAAGCGTTTTCATGTGTTTATTTTTAAGATATTGCAAAATTAAATAAAAAAAAAGTCCGAGCCACACCTGGATTATCATTTAGCTTATTTGGTAGCACATCAAATCCAAACATTTCCTAAAAATACATTTTGACTATATTCTGTATTGATTGAGTTATTATTTAACCAATTATGAGTTATAATTTAATTTTTTGAGATTGATCTCTTTACCTGCATGTGCAACGCCGGGTAACTCTGCTAGTCTTATATATGAAGAAAGCATGTACTTATGCAGTATACAATATGTTGTTTACTATACAGTATATTGTAATGGCTTTAGTTTTCTTATATAAGAATAATATATGGCGGCATGAACAATTTCGGTAACAAAATATTAGAGAATTTAGAAAGTAATAAGTAAAAATATCAATGTTCGAAATACAGACAAAAATAAATAAATAAACTAAATATTTATTGATGAAAATAGGAAAGAAAATTCCACAGCCTAGATTCGAACCGAGAAACTTCAGCTCTTCGAAGGTTCTCGGTTCGAATTCAGCCTGTTCCTATTTTCATCAATAATTTAAACATAAACATTAAATATCTATTGCTTTGTTTTTAATAAATGCGTTAAATATTTCATGTGCAAAGTCTTTGTTACTGAAATAAAAAGCAGTGATTAATCTTTTCAGTTAAAAGTATTATAATTCGCCCACACAGGTCATAAACCTCATCCCTATTCCACTCTGGACGGCCAAGTCCATTTTAAACTTCTACGATCTTCGTTCAAACTACTAGACTTTATAACAGCTCAACTTCGCTTAGCTAACTCCTGCCAAGCAAGTGAAAACGCTTTTGAAATGAACTGTACTTCCATCATCCGGGTACGAGGTAAGCCTCATAGAGTCTCCGACAGTTCCTCTTCCTTTCTGCGATCTGTCCTGGCAGCAGCTTATGAACACGACTCTTGTGACCTTTTTCCAGATGCAAATCTTTGTTTATTATTTTATTCACGGTAGCCTGTGACGTTCCTACAATGTTTGCGATCCCTCTTTGGGTTGCTGGATTTTCACATTGGACAAGCCGCTTGACCTTTTGAATGACCTGCAGTGTTCGGCTTGTGTGATTTTGCTGATTCTGGCTAGTTGTAATTAAACCTTCCCGGGATTTTCCTTTTTGCTAATTATATTAGAATAGCTGTAATTAGCGTCGGAAAGGGCAGTAATGTACCCTTCCCAGTAAGGTCCGATTTTCGGAGAAGTTTTTCCATGACATTTACTGCTTTCGAATGAAACACAACAATGTGGATGTAATATCATCATTTTACGTGCGAATAAAGGAGAGGAAGCATAAGGTTTTTAATCAGACGATGGATGCACATTTCGGCAGCCAAGCTGCCTTCTTCAGCATACAGGAGAGCTTCGATCAGAGTAGGCAAGCTCTCCTGTATGCTGAAGAAGGCAGCTTGGCTGCCGAAATGTG
>JAHWFO010017185.1:1567852-1648671 GCA_023313115.1 Rhysida immarginata
GCACATTTCGGCAGCCAAGCTGCCTTCTTCAGCATACAGGAGAGCTTGCCTACTCTGATCGAAGCTCTCCTGTATGCTGAAGAAGGCAGCTTGGCTGCCGAAATGTGCATCCATCGTCTGATTAAAAACCTTATGTGGATTAGTGGTTTCCTCTCCTTTATTCTAACGTCTGTCCACAGTATCTGGCTCCATTTATTTAGTATTTTACGTGCTTTATGTCACGTGCATGTGACCCGCGCAGCATTCACGCAATAAATGGTTACCAGAGATCGTAATCTTCTGTACAAGCCTTAACCATCTGCGGCAAATGTTCTCTTCAATGCTAGTGATATTCGTCTCTTCCAACAATACATTAAGCGCATTCACTCTCCCATAGTTGTGTCTAATATGGACAGACAGCTGGACACAGCGACCCTTTTCTTACGAAAATGAGGTAAAATAGGTAAAAGACAAAAGTAGTTCCATTTTAATTGGTACTATTGCTTCTGTTGAAAACAGCCTTCGATATCATGCATGTTTTCCGAGTTATTGAAGCAAAATGGAAAAGTTTGGCTTGGTGAAAGATATTCAACCTTTCAGTCGATTAGTTAGATAAAACAGCTATGTTGATCATATAAATACAATTGAATGGGTGTCTGGAAGAAGGGCATATGTTACAATTTTAAAATTCTACAGGAAACTCCAAAAACTAAAGGCATTCATACTCATTTATTCATCAAAACAAGAATATGATTACGATTCAAAATGATGAAAGGATATACTTGATTTGGAAAGATCCACTGAATGGTCTGCTCGAACAACTGATTTAATGCTTATTTTTCTCTGGAGGCATTCCAACTCTCTTCTGTACATTATGACGTCTACAAGTACGCAAGACTATAAGAAGTGTCATGCGTCAGAGTAGAGAATGCCAGAAGGACTAAACAGAGTTAGAGGATGCAAAACAGCTTGTGCTGTTTACATATATATATGTGGTCGTACGCTGTTGCTTTCATTGTGCATTTTATGGCTTGTGTCATTGTTTGGTATCAATGGCATATTCTGCTATGCTATGTTGGTTTTAAGCATAATTGAACTATGGTCTGCCAGTGTGCTCTTCGGCGTCAAGATCTGCTTTAAACAGGCCTAAATATAGGCCTACTATACTTATAATGACAGTCTACTGGGTGTTTACAATGATTGCAGCGGTTTGGCGGGATGTTGTTCAAGAAATCAGGTGGAAATGTGGCGGAGCACCATCCTGTTGAAAGAGAGATTTGGATTTTGAGATGGTGAGCAATTCAAAACAAAGCTTAAAGATCTGCCGCTCCTCTAATAGAAGGAAATTTCCTGCCCACAATACTAATTGAATGGTTGGAGAAATCCACGAAGCCGCTGTAATTTTGTAACGAAGCAAATTTGTCAACCAGAGACTCTTTCGGAATTATTGCGAACGGAACCCGTCAATGCATTGACCATGCCTTCACATCCCTGTCATTTTACTTACAATCGATGCCTCTTTATTTATATGACCAAATAAAATGCTTAACGACTTTTATCCCAACAAGTTTAAAAATAACGTTTACATTATGTTTCATTGTTGCGTATAGTTCTCTGCAAATGCAAAGTGCTAATAGTAATATTGGTAACGCTAATAATACATAGTAATATTGCGATAATAGAAAACGAGGTCGCATTCGGTGTGATCGATGAGTTTTGCCCACGAGTCCGACGAGTAACAACCAAAGAACTTTGGTTTGTGTCTTCTTCACGAAAAACTGTCACAAATTAGCTTGTCTTGACGGGATTACCACCCAAAGACAGTCGCGGTTTCCCTTTCACTCATGTTTTGCTCTTACCAAAACTATAATGTGTTTTGGGTTAATTGCTTCCGAGGTGTATTTTAAACCTCCAGAAGTCTCATCTATTTTTAATAAAACGATCGGGAGGAGCACGGAATTCTTTTTGGCTTCAAAGGATGGCCGTGTCACCGCGGATTGGTTGATGACCTACTTCGTTACATCACCGCATGAATACTGTATGTCAAACGTGTTATTTTTATCGAAAGCAAAGATTTTCCTGTCGGTGATCTAAATATTAAAGCCTCTTCTTCCCAGTAACGAAAAAACGGAAGCAATAAACGACTGACCTCCTACCCTTTCAGATATTTTTTTTTACAACGGTAAGCCAAAGGATACCCTGTTCAAGTGCCAAGAAAAAATGGGGATAAAAAAAGTAATATGATAAAGATTTAAATTTCTAATTTGCCTTCAAGTTCAGTTACCAAATTCATAAATAACGTATTTGGAAGAGTATCATAAAAAGTTTAAAAATAAGATACATTGTCTTTTTTTTAAGGCGAGACTTGAAAACATCATACGATTGTGAGCTAATAAACATTGCTTCATAGACATTGCGACTCATAAAATTAGCAATCTCTAAATATATTGCTCTGCTTTAAAATTTGGCCATAATTGAGGCACATTTATGAGTTAACATTTCTAGAATATCTTTTCAGACAGTGAAGGGTTGTTTAAATTAGAAGAAAGAAATTTTTAGGATTTGTTTAATATAGACTTAATTTTTTGTTGCTCTTAGATTTTTTTTTTACTTTCGGAAACTGCCCCGCCCCCTCCCATCCATGTATCCATCCAGTATACTTAGGCTTTATGTATCATTAATGCTCAAGCAAATAATCTAACGAATCAAGCTGTGGGGGAGCCGTTTGCTCATTACTGATTCCTCCGCCGTCTTCTCTTCTCAAATCCGCCACACACACAACAGATTTCCCAGAAATAATGTTTCCGACTTAAAAGCTCTCCCCCCAAACGACAGATTTATACGCTTCGGAGATCGGGTTCGTCATATACAATGCCCATGCGTTCATAGTAACCGAACGCCATCCAAACTGACGTTCAAAGATGGATGGCATCACGCACCAACAATGACGACGAAAGCGTGACGTTGTTTTTGTCACGTGCTACACAATGACGTCACGCGTGCGACGAGCCATCATCATTCCAGCATTCCTTTCTCTGCCAATTCTCACGGTCGCCCTCCTCCCACCATTTTTGCCTGGTTTATTCTTCAATAAGAGCGCCTTACCCCTCGCCCCGTTTGCGCCGTTCCTAAAAGGCACGGGAAAATGGAAGACACTGCTCCTCTTAGACGATGAAATTTCTGTTTTCCGCGACGAACATCCGGATTTTATCAACAGATAAGCGCCGACCAATCATAACGCGAGTGCGAGATGACATCGTCATCAAAACGGTGACAACAACGGCGGGAATGTTAAAAGCCTCCCGAAATTCACTCTTCTGACCTCCTCCTCCTCCTCTTTTTCCTATCCGTCCATCCCTACTCTCCCTCTATTTCATCCTGTTTTTGAACAACTCCCCCTCTTTTCCCATTTCAATTCCCCTATTTTACGTGGGAGATGAAACAGAAGAAAAAAGTGGGATGGATGAGGAAGGTGTCCCCTCCTCCTCCTCAGTGGGTTTCGTACCCCCACCTCGGCTAGAGACACTGAGAGGGTGGAGGGACAAGATGGCCGTCTATACTTCCTCCCGCCCATCCTTGGAATGTAGTTGGATCTCAGTTCCCACGGCCCTCGGTCTCTTACCTGCAATGATAGAAAGAACGACTCCTTCCAACCCACCCTCACCTCTACAATACACAGTTCCTCCATTCTCTCTTTCTCTCTGTTTTTACCAGTCTCCCCCTCACCTACTCACAATAAATCCCAAATCTCGTTCCGCTGTTCGATTGTGTTAGTGGGCGGTTCAATATTGTCATATAGTTATTTTCATATTTTGATTTTCAGAATATCTTCAGTAAGACTTTCTCGAAGAATTAGTAAGAAAATAGATAAAAGGATAAAATGACACATACATGGATACTTTCACGCGTACACAACCCCCCCCCCCCCCCACCGACACAGACAAGCACCACATACACAAGCATTGAGAAAAAGAGAGATATTAAAATCTTTAAATGCAACCCTTAAATCAACTATCAGGTTAATGAGAAAGTAATGTCGATTTAGGAAGTTTGAATATAGAGAAGCAATAATGACAAACAAAATACTGTTTTTTCTTCCAAAATATGATCCATCGGCTGAAATAACCTTCCACCACCCAGGAAGCTTTTCAATTCCTGATTTGAAGAAGTTTTGCTTCCATGAGATGAACTGATTTTGAAAACATTTTTTGAGATTAAAATTGTCTAAGGCCAGAAAAAATGATAGTCCGTTGGGAAAAGATCTGTTGAGTACAGAGGATGTAGCAAAGTTTCGTATTCTCCAATTTTATTTGGTTAAGTTTGCTCTTATGAGGACGAGTGTTGTCATGAAGGTGAACAGGCCCTTCTCTATTTACAAACGTGGTTTTTTGCAAAATTTCTGGTGAAAAGCATGAAATTGCCGACAATATGCCTGAACTGTAATGGTTTAGTCAGGTTTAAGAAACTCATGGTGGCTCAATCTAGGCATTGGCCACCAAACTGTTAGCATTACTTTTTTGGGATGGAGGTCACGTTTGGCCTTTATATTTGGAAGAACATCACTCTCTACCCATTGACCTGAACACACATCAAAAGTCATTGTAAGATAAGGTCACAACTCACACTCAAAAATCGTTGCAAGAAAGGGTAAGTTTTATTCCGCAAAATGAGTGAAACACAATCGACAAACGTTGTACTTTGTTGTCTTCACACAAGTCAGGCGGTACCTATTTTTCCCAATTTGCATTTCACCAATTTGCTTTAAATGTTCTCAAACATTGTATCACCAATTCCAGCCTGGATGCAAGTTCTTGTGAAGTCAGCCGGGGATTAGAGTCCACTAATGGTTTTAAAAGGTCTTTATCAACTTCCAGTGGGCGTTCGGAACGGAATTTATCTTAAAATTGCATAATAATTGCCGAGTTTGGACTCATGTAACAAACAAAACTGAACCTGATCAGTTGTCATGGCAGCTTAAATCAACAATAACACAAGAATTAATTGACAGAATTGACCAAATTGTAGCATGCCCATAAGGAATATAGAAAACCTATCCATTGAAGCAATTTGTCACGTGAAAAGTGGCCCTAAAAATCCCGCAATTGCTCAGCTATCCGACTGCTTCTCTTTAAAAACAATAAAATTGACAACAGTCGAATAAAGTGCTTAGCCTCTTTTAAAAAGGAAAAAAGTTTCTCAACTAGTTTGAAAAGTTATAAACATAATAATTTGTTAAGAAAACAAAACAAATGTTAATGCAAACAGTCGAATTACAGCGTTAAAACTTTCAATGCGGCCTTTTTTTTAATTTTATTTTATTCATTTTTTTTATTTTTGACTATGATATAAAGCGAAATAGATAGGCTTTCTCTAGTCCTTGTAGGCTGACTGTATTCAAGCAAAATTATTAATGTATTTTCATTGACGTCAGTACCAATGCATGCCTATAACTATGCATGTTCAAATTTTTTACAGTGAATTAACTGCATGTGCTAAATCGACATTGCTTTCCCACCAATCTGATAATATCGATTGGCGATATAGGATTCATATGGCCCATATCTTAATTAATGGTGAGCATTATAAACGGCCATTTTTTTCTGTAAACGTCTCTTACATATTTAGCAAAGAACTTGCTTGAAATCTATGGAAAATGAAGAAAAGGTCAGATAAGAATTTGGTTCGTCTGGACGAAATTCTTCGTAACACAGTATTCAAAGCATTACACTTTAACGTTATGAGATTATTCAAGTTGCAACCGTCCATCTACGATCTAGCCATCTGGAACCAAATTCTTTAAATTGAGAACTAAGAATTAGGACTAAAGATTAAGGTTAGTTGTATCTGTTTGCTTTAAATAAAATGGACGGCGCGCCATAGATTTAATTGAAAGTAGAAAACAATTGTAGGAAACATTTAAAATTATATGTACGCATAATGGACTTAAAAAGTTTTCAATCATTTATTGACAAAAACTTGCTGCTGCGAATCGGTTTTCATGGCTTTGCACTGCAGCAAAGTCACTACCAAATTCGCTGAAATAATGGAAAACCAATAATTGGATGGAAATAAATTGTGAGAACTAAATGGACTCATTTTTGCTAAGTGGCAATATTTATGATAGGAATTTTGACAAATTGTTTTTGTATATTAAATGTATAGTGCAGAACAATTGTTCTAGGAGTAAAAAAAGAGTATAGCACGTGATTATACTCTTTTTTTTACTCTTTAGATCACTCGCCCTGTAATGTACGTTGATTGTCAGACTGTACGAATTTGTCAAAACTGGTGAATATTAAAAATGACCTAACTTTACAGGAAAACGCTAAAACCCAGAGAATATAGCACTGTCGGTAGCAATAAATTAGAGAAAATATATCCAACCTACTCATCTCCAACAACGATTTTCGAAATAAATACAACGTTATCAAAGAGCGAAGTGGGATAGCATGTCAAAAGAGTTTGTCGTGAAAAGTTCAACTCCGCTAATTGCTTGGATCATTCTAATTCGCGCAATTTTATATCAAATATTGTTCCAAAATACTAATGCTAAGGAGAAGGCGAAAACTGTGTAAAAGAAATATGATAGTATTAATCTCGTAATAAGCTAGATATTTCAAAGATAAGGGTCAGTAGAAAATACAAATTAAGTAATCCGAAGTAGCGAAACTTTTCGTGAAAAAAGACTATTTACGCTCTCCAAAATGAACGAATCCACAATTAATGGGGTAGACGATAGTTAGTTTTCTAGAAAAAATGCGTAATATCGAGTCTTTTAGAATGAAATTTTCGAAATCATATCAATATAAGTACTAAATATCAAATAAACAATTAATTCCCTTTCCAAACCCTACATTAGTACTGTTTCTCTGCGAACGACTTTGGTTCTGAGAAGATTTGGCTGCATGTCTATTTATTGTAAACTTGGCTACTCTCATTTTTTAAATCTAATCGGCAACTAAGACTTACATATCTGATCGACAAAGACTAATGAGAAAAGAAATACCAATCGTGTATTTTGATAATTAATACCAGTCATTCCTAACTATTTGATATTCTATGAGAAATCTATAATCAATTAGAATAAAATTAGTATATTTCTAAATTAATGAGTACAATAGAAATATTAAAATTATTGATAAACCAGGTAAACATCAATGATTTTCACCTCGTACATTTTGACTTTTATTCTTCCCTTTTATTTTATTTCTTCGAGTGTTCTATTTAAAATTAGAATTATAACTTGAATTCTGCAAAATTCCTTCATTGCAAGAAGGCTGCAATATATTATCGATGATCAACAAATGACTAATTTTTATATTATTAGTTGTTGATTCAAATATGATCTCTATTTTTCTCGGTCATGTAAGGATTTTGCACAAAGTTGGCTTGAAAATATAGAATAAAAATATATTTTATCCGTTTTGAAAAAAACTCATCATTTTTATAATGTTTTTAAAATGTTTTATATACAGAATTATTTTGAGGGGAAACCATTGTGATTAAAGGTCTTTATAATGTCCTTTTCTTTATCCCTAAAAATTTCTTTTGGTAGACTACTTTGTTTATAGACAGTTTGCGAATCTTCTTTGACATTAACATATGTGGTAGAAAATTAGCAGAAAATTTTCATGATCCCTAAGCTTCATATGGTCATCAGGTAAAGCATTGTTGTTATACTGTTGAAAACTCTGCTTTGTAATCACTTACCAACAACATACCTGCCAAACAAAATATAGGAAATGAAAGAGGATTAGAGGAAAACACCAATAAGGAAATTACTGAGAATTTTTACAGAAATATCCTCCATCTGAAGAAAGAGGTTCTCCGTCATCTTGTAGCAATAGGAGTGCTTCGAAGAATGGTGTCTGGTATGCTTAGAAGGGTAAATGGAATTAGTACAAAAAAATAAAGACGGATTGGTAATGGCCCTAAGACCAAAAAACTAAACCAAGACTTACGAGTCCGGATTTTGAAGGTAGCTGACAGAAAATGTGGTTTTGAGTTATAGAATGTTGGGGGAAAGTGTAGATACAGCGATAAAACATGACGATGGAAGAAATTGAACTTCTGCTCTTCTTGACGAACACAACATCCTTTATGTGTCGAGAGAAGTGAACCCACCTAATATGCTCAAATCCATCCGATTAAGGATTTTTGGATAGGATTAGCACGAAGGGTTGAATGATGATGGTTGTATATCTATAACTCTATTGAAGAAATCGAGAAGAGGTTCAAAACCAAACTTCGAAGTTTTACAAGCTATTTCAAAGCACGGGGATGCACAAAGGCTCGAATAGCCACATATAAGAAGCATTTAATTTTGATTCGTTATACTTAACTCAAGAAGAACAGTTTACTTTTCACTGTTTCCACCAACATATGAAATCAGTGCTAATTTTAGTCCGCGCACGTTACTTCGCTATTATGTCTGTGTTCTACCTGGCTGAATATCTAGATAAAACCTTTCCTCTTTTCTTCACGCACAATACCAAGATTCTCAGGAAAATAGTCCAAAAGAGAATGCAGGAAGTGAATTTATGTAAAAATGAACTTTTGGGTAATAATCTATTTAACCATTTTTTCTGAAATTAGCAACTAAATATCTGTCAGAATCATTCATTATTTTTTTCGTAAGCACCTTTTAGTAAACATCTTCTTCATATTATCCATAGAGACCTGTGTTTATTAGTTGTGTCCAAATTCTGTCGCTGAATCTATATCGCTGGTGCATATAAGAAGAATCTACCTGCCGATGTTCTCGTACTTAAGAATGATGATTCTGAGTATTCTCTCTTACTGATCGCCATTCTTAATAATATATTTGCCGGATATTTTCTACTTTATGATATTCAGATTCATTTTTATAGAATATGTAATTAACACAGCAGGCCAAATGGTTCCGTTAACTTCATTATTTAACTTAATGTAAGATTTAAACTTTTCTTTTCCTTCTTTTCTTAGAGCCAATCAAGGCCATCCACAGGTTCATAGTTTGTACCACCGTCCCGTGATATACCTATATTTAGATTAGGCGGCCTTCGCACTAACACCAGACTTAGACCCTGATTAATATTACTTTTTCTCGTGTTGTAATAGCAAAAAAAATAAATTATTTTAATATCCATTAATAAAATTTTTCATGTTTTTGGTTTAAGTTTTGATCCTGTATCTAATGACGATTGGTCTCATTTAGCGTTTGGGAACCCTGCAGAAAATGCTAAACATCAATTTTTTTTATATCTCATTAATGTATTCTATGGATTTTTCCTCAAAAAAATTTAAATTTTTCTTTTTTAATTTTTTGAAATATCCATTTCTTTCTCCCCATCCTTTACCCGTGTTAACCCCTCTTAAGTGGGTCACTGACCTTAAATATGTGGACGAACAGAGCTGTAAAAATAATCTCTTTCGGAGGTTTCTTCGCAAACTACGCTAAAAAGTCCTTCCAGTGGAAAAATAAGAGCAGTAAAAACATCCGAAAAAAAAAATCCGATACACTGAAAACCTCTTTTAATTCTTTTAATTTCAACGAAGGCACTTCCCTTGAAACATTAACCCCCTGGAGGTAAGTTTGCAGGTGAGAAAAATGATCTCACTCTACAAACACGACAGAATTGACGTTGACCAAAGCGCATTCAAAATATCGAAAGTGACACAAAAGGCTTCTGAAAAATTCCCCACAAGAAAGTGAGAGACAAATTTTCAGGTAATAGCCGAGCCGTTTTAAGGGTTGGGAACTGGGAAGGAAAGAGGTCATGACAGAGAGAAACCCGATTGGGGCCATAAATTCCTAACCATCAATGATGCAAGCAGGGAAAAAATAAACGTGGGCAAAAGGAGTCTCGAAAGCGATCTCCTCAGCCTTCGCTGGTAAAAAAGACCGGACCTCTTCTTCCTCCACGGCAATATGCCCCGCAAGTCTTGTTCCTATAGAAAGCTAATTGTGCCATTTGTGCCAAAGGGTTTCCTGTATTTGGATCGTGACGTCATAGAAAGGCTGTAAATGCCATCAGAGGGAAAGCAAGAACCACCAATGATAAACAGTTTCAACACCATGTGTCTTTGAACTCAGATCGCCATCATGATCCTGAGCAGCGGATAATTCACTTTCCTTATCGTTTATAAATAGATACAAATTTTCGGATCCGTATGAAATCCGAATGAAATTTAGTATTATGGAGCATTCTAAACATAGTTAACAGCTTTAAAACAAAATTAGTACTAAATAATAAATACGTGAAACAAGGCAATGTTTCATATATGGAAGTGGTGTAAACCCATACTTGGAAAATTTGAGAAAACAAATAATTTACATATTATTATCATATCTTATTATAACGAAACCTTAAAATGTATCGAAATAAGGAAAATGGACCATTTTCAAAATAAACGTTTCATATATTGCTCTCAAGAGAGCAAATGGCACAATCACGAAGAATGTAAGTGAAATCATCTACAATAAACTTTATAAATGTGAAGATGATAATGACGTAAGAAGAGCGACCAACTGAAAGGAAAAGATGAAGTGCCACCGGTTATGGAAGGCGAAGTTGACAAGGCTATTAAATCCATGAAGAAAGGAAAGTCACCCGGAGAAGATGGAATTACAATTGACCTGATTAAGGAAGCAGGAGAAGAATTCAACAAGTTACTGGCAAGTTTTTTCACGAAATGCCTTGAGATGTCAGACGTACCAGATGATTGGAATAATGCAATGATGGTTCTATTTTTTAAAAAAGGAGACCGAGAAAATATCCAGAACTATCGCCCTATCAGCCTTTTGTCAGTTGTTTATAAGATCTTCAGTAAAGTCCTGACAAACAGACTTGATTCAGCACTAGACTCAGCACAACCAAGAGAACAAGCGGGCTTTAGAAGTGGATATAGCACGATCGACCACATTCAAGTTATTAGAGAACTTATCGAACGCCACAACGAATATGAAGTGCCACTTTGCTTTGCCTTCATCGACTTTAAGAAAGCTTTCGACTCGGTGTTCGCACATGCTGTAGTGAAAGCTCTGGAAAGAATGGGAATAGCCGGAAGCTACATTAGTATTCTTCAGAAGATATTTAGTAAAGCGACTGCTACCATTCGTTTGGATAAAGGAAAAGCAAGGATCAACCTTGGAAAAGGAGAAAGACAAGGAGACGCCATCTCACCAAAACTCTTCACAGCAGTTTTAGAGGAAGTCTTCAAGGAACTGAACTGATCAATAAAAGGACTTAAAATAAACGGTGAATTTCTTAACCACCTTCGTTTGGTGGAGGAAATGTTACAAGAACTATCAGAGGCTAGCTGGCATGTTGGACTGAAACTGAACACACAGAAGACAAACGTTATGTTCAGTGTCTCCAAAACAGAAGGTCATGGCAAGCACCATTGTGATTGAAGAAGTACAGAGCTACATTTACCTGGGACAAGAAATCACCATGGATGGCAACATTCTGAATGAAGTTAACAGACGAATTAGAACAGCATGGAGTGCTTTTGGCAAGAATAACATTATCTTGAAGAGCAACATGCCACTTAACTTGAAACGAAAATTTTTCAACCAGTGTGTTTTACCAGCACTCACCTATGGAGCTGAAACATGGACTTTATCAAGGAGGACAACACAAAGACTACAGACAACACAGAGAAGCATGGAAAGATGTATGCTGGGAATTACAAGAAGAGATCGAAAATGCAACAGCTGGATAAGAAGCCAAACAAAGGTGATTGACGTCATCGAACGGATCAAACGTTCTAAATGGCAATGGGCTTGTCACATTGCTAGAAGACAAGACATGAGATGAACCACAGTCATCTTGGATTGGTACCCTCGAGACTTTAAACCCCATGCAAGATGGCTCGACGAAATAAGGAAGGTGGCTGGTGTCAACTGGAAATCCAAAGCTTCAAACAGAGAAGAATGGAAGCGTTTAGAGAAGACCTTCATCCAGCAGTGGATTGAAAGGGTTGACCGTGATGATGATATTGACGAAAATATAAATTTCATTTAAAGGCACTGTTTATGTCATACATATCATTGAATTATTATTATTATTATTATTATTATTATTATTATTATTATTATTATTATTAGTCTTAGTGTTAACACCCGTTTGTAATATGAGAAAAAGAGTTATGATTAATTACATGATAATTATGATAACAAATAATGCTTAACATACTTAAACTTTTTCTATGCCTCATAAAAATTGTGAATCAAAAATGACTTTCAGTAACAAATGTATAAGGTTATACGCTATTTAAAAAAACCTTTTATTTAATAAAAGATTTAGTATGCGCTCGCTTTGAAAATCTGTAATACTTGTTAAACCTTTTAAACGAAACTCACGTCTGAGAGTTGTCATGTTTCTCATTCTTAACAACTGGCCATACAATCTCGGAACAAAGAGCTTTACGCTTCCATAATAATCATTCAATTACAGTTTAATTGAAATTTGACAGTGAACTTTAAACCTTTCATAATATATTCTAAAATTCCGAAACTATCAAAAGGCACATTTATATAGAATTAGCTTCCGTATTTGGACATGCCCGAACCGAAAACCCGAGAAAAACGCTGGATAGAGGCGCACTTTTTACAATTTCTTAACTTTGCTGTTCCACAAAGATTAAGAAAAACTTTCCATGTACCTAATTTAACTAAGGATTACAGTCGCAGCAATTATTTTATTAGAGTTCAATCATTTTTTAATGATCATCTAAATGATCTCGACTTTTCTGTTTGTAAAATTTTAAATCTTTAGTTGCTAAGTTTATAAACTTCTGACTGTACAATCTCATTGTCACATACATGTTTAAAATTACATGTCGGATTACAAAAATACCTTCGCTGTATTTAACGTTAAATTTTTATTAATTATTGCAGTTTTATTTTTTAGTGTACTATTTTCACTCATCACTTTTGACCTCGACTTTTCTGTGCGTAAATTCAATTCGATTCAATTCAATTCAATTCGATTACTATTATTATTTTATTATTATTATTATTATTATTATTATTATTATTATTATTATTATTATTAGTTTCTTAAGCACGCAGAATATCTTTTCAATGGTATCTAATAATAGAGGTGGATCAATGGTATCTAAGTTTGAAATAGCGTTGTATAAAAAACAAATACTGTACAGCACATACAAGCTACTTAAGTATATATACATCTCGTTTGCGTTAATTGTAATTCGTTTTTTAAAATCTTTCGTAAAAGTGGACAAAAAAAGTTTTGTGAGATGTCAAAACAGACAAAAAAAAATCTTTTGCTACATTTAAGTTGATTTTCTTTATAATTTAAAGAGAATTCCGCAAGAAAAAAAACGAGGAAAATTTTAAGTTAAGAAACTAATTTGTATGAGGGTTTATTTTAATTATTATTTTTTAACTTCTATAATAAGATGACGCCAACGCATTCTCTAAATTTTCAGAAGAAGATTTTGACAAAAGAAGAAAGAAACGACAGCGCAAGTTGACATTTAGAAAATTTGTTTCTGATCTTTGTCTCTTATTTATTTTTATTTTTTTAATGTTGCCAAGGAGAAGGTTGCATTAAATTTAACGTCGAGATTGTTATGTACAAGAATGGCATTTAAAAAAGCTAAATTTGAAAAAAAATGGATTTAATAAAATTATAAATTAAAAAAAAGACGATGTGGAAGGGACGCATGTGGAAAAAGAAAAAAAAAAACAATAAAAGTATCGGAGAGGAGAGACGTTAAAAGGGCTTTTGATTCTCTTCTAGAAAATGCCTAAGGTAGCTTTTGATTGCGTAAGATAAAAGGAACACTTGCAAGAGATCAAGAACGTTGATTGAATTAAATTAAATTAAAAAAGGGGAGAAAAACGCCAGATAACGAATTAAAACGTTTGGCACTATTAATTTGACGCAGAAGAAAAGAGGCGAATTGATAGTGCACACACATACACGCAGACAATACAAAAAAAAGGCGGAGAAAATAAAAAGGTCAACCATGACGATTTCTTTAATCAATTAAATTCTCCTCCACTCCCACTCTCCTTCATTCTCAGGATTTTGGAACAAAACTAATGGCGGAAATTTACAAGGGCCTCATATTTTTGGGAAAACGTTGGCAGATGGAGGTTGCCAGCCACTCATTTGGTTTGGATGATAAGGGGGAGAAAAGGATTTTTTTTCATGTGGTTAGAAGGAGGTTTCCACGGGCGTATTACATTCAGGTGTTGCCTTTGGTCGGGCAAACAGCTCTCCTTCTTATTCTTCTTATTGGCGTTTTGTTCAAAAGGCGAACACACGCAACACACAAGAGAGAAAGAGAGAGCAAAACAAAGATCATTTGGTCATGGGCATCCGTCTGGCTTTTATGGATGGATCGTCGTCCCGAGATGTCGAGGTGGTGGCGCTGGTGGTGGTGGTGGTGGAAGATAGACGGGGCTGGTTTTTAGAGGGTAGGGGGAGCTACTTGATTCATGAGAAGGACCTGTCTCATTTGCTCGCTCAATTGCCCAGCAAATACTTTATCATCCTGCAACTTATGTAAATATATTTTCGCCGCCTACAGCTAAAGCAGCGTTCGGCGAGGGAGGAACCTACGGAATCGAGCGACGACAGCTCCCCTGCCGGCACATAGCGCAAAACAGAATGGCACTCTCACCCACAATTGATGTCGCTGGCCAGACTCTAAATCAGATGCAATTAGTAGTTTAAATCCGACACAATTAGAAGCTAATTAATGATGAACACAGCGAGAAACGATTAATGACACACAAGAGAATCTTTTACTTAATCCTCGACTACTTTCAAATCACCTCAGAGCACACGACGACAACTAAAAGCTCCCACATTTCTAAAGAAACCGAGCGAACAACACAATCATTAAAATAATAATAATAATAATAATAATAATAATAATGGCCATTACTACTTGTTTCAAAGTGTGCGTCTATCACTGTCTCCATAGAAACGTATATTTCAAAAACGTATAAATAAGATGAAAAATATGGTAATAATATTTGCATCAATTAGATTTACTATACTTTTATTGATTTGTTATTTGATTACTTAAGTAACGCAATTGAAAATATTTCGCTAAACTTGCTTTTATTTGCACTCTATATTCAAAATATCTACGCTAAATTTATATGTTAAGGTATTCCTGCAGAGGCATGTGCTCCACTAAAGAGATGTGGCAAATCAATAGCGGAAATATAATTTGCATGATTTGCATGGGACAAAAATAGCAAATAATAAATAAGCAAGCATAACTTGCTAATCATTATTATAATCAGTTATAATTAGCGATTATAACTCATTATGTGTAATGATTACTTTGTGCATATGTAATTACTTCGAGAACATACCATCCTCTGTTACACATTTATTAAGCAGATTTCTTTTTAATAATATAAAAAGAACTGTGTTGTGGAATTGCCTGTATAGAAAGGAAAAACCTCTAACCACAAAAAAAAATCCGAGGCATGAAACACCGAATATGCATTTCGATGGCTATGCCTTCATTCTCAATGGCAAAAGAGTAGATATCTGTATATTAATTTCACCAAACAACCAATAAATTTTGATTAATGTTTTTGATTCCAAATTTCATAATGTTAGAGCGCCAGTTTATGTTCATTATTACAGTATCCTCAAATTGAATACAGACTATACAAAAATAGCCGTTGGAACTTTCCTCATTCATTGGAAGGCAAACGTCAACTCACTTCAACCACAAAGTTCACCAGTTTCTAATGGACAATAACACACAAAGTTCGCTCTTTAAAAAGGATATCCTTGTACGATTTGATTGGGACATTTCTGTTTTAATTGCATTTAACACAAACATTATTTCCTTGTATATTTGCTGAAGAGAAAAAATAAAAAAAACGATTGCGCAATACCATTTCATGTCTATAAAGCGATATTGCGATAATATACTTGTACACAAGCAAAGGTACACGGAGTTCATATATACCATTTCTAAGGCAATTTTGAACGTTTGACGCTATGATGTCATAACATGGAGCCAAATGCTTTGAAGTAAACCTAAAATAAACTTTTATAAAGCTTTCGTTGCTAACTGAAATTTTGTACACATACGTAAAGTCGGTGACAATGCATGAATTAAAATAAATTTTCCAGGAAAACTCGCGTTGTAAAAAAAAAATCAAAAATACTATGGAATATTTAACCAATACTGTCCTTTCTCACCCAATCTTCTTTTTTGAGCAGCTTTTGTATAAAACTTCATAGTTATAAGGGATATTTAAATATAAAAGAATTACAGTAAATGATATAACTATTTGGATCAGCTGATATTACTGTATCATGAAATAAGGCCATCCTCTGAAAAAATATTAAGAAACGTAACCGCTTATGTTCGTGCTTAGCTTTCCATCTGTAAACGAACCAGATCAACACTCCATTAACGAGTATGCTTCTTCACTCCGAATTTTTAGAGCCTTATTAAATTGATTAAAGGAAGGTGATGTAACGGTTGATTGTCTATTCACATTCCTGATAATTTTCATAACAGCCCCCCCCCCTCCTTTTTTTTTTTGCTGAATATCTGATGTATCAGTTCCTTTTTTCCTTACCGGGTTTTTATTTGAACTGCTAAACTGGCCCTGTTTATTATGATTTTGAAGAATATTTGTCAGTTAAAAAATCCTTTTCGCTAAGAAACATTTGTTAGAAAGGGTTGTTACGCTATCATTAAAAATTTTGTTCGTCACCGTCAGCACAGTTTTCTAGAAAATCTATGGGTTGAATAATTTCATGTTGTCCCAACAAAAGCATAACCTAAAAGCAATAGTCGAATTGATGCATGAAGCATAGCTAAACAATAGAAACCACACTTTCTAAGGATTTGGTTTCCTTTGACTTGAATAAAGGCGATTCCCATTCTAGCGATGGTGCACCAAAATCTTGATTTCCAGTAGAACTGGAAGGTACATCAAGTATAGACATCAAGTGATATCTGCGGAAAATAGTGAGATTGAGCAATTTAACATTTTCATATATTTTCCCTTTATAATTCATTTTGATAATGAAAAGTTGGAGTAAAATGCAAGCCTTACAGAATGTTTGAAAAGTCTTACTCAATAAGGAAAATAATATTAACTCTTGGAATAAGATAATAAAATTGATAAAATAAAAAGATTACTTTTCTGATTGGCATAAACGTCGCTCTCTAACTTTGTATTAATCGTAAATGTAATATAAGAAATTATAAATAAAACTATATATAGGATTTATGTTATATGTCATTTATGTTATATGTTATAGGTCATTTATGTTAGGATTTTAAAATTATATAATAAACTACGGGCAATGATATTAAATAATAATATTGATTTTAAATACCGTAAACTGGGACTATTTTGCTCCTCTTAGGTACACTTTGCTCCAAAAAATTGAAAAATTTTAAGTGACTTAAAATTACACTTTTAACGTAATTTTTATTTTAACTTAATTTTTATTAAATCCTGAAGTGACTATTTCCCGAAGTATCTATTGTTTTTATCATGTCTTTTATCTAGTAATTATTAATACGGCACATTATCAAACTTTTTGTGTTCAAATATTTTTTTGTTTGTTTTTCTTTCTTTTCAGTGGTGTATCACTGCTCCATAACGTTAACTTAATGCAATACTAACGGTTTTTTGAAAGTGGTGCAAAGTCTTCTGACCCCTAGGAAACTTTGCTCCAATTTTTGAAATTAAAAAAAAAAAATTAACTGCTGCTAACTTCATATTCAGCTTTTAAAAGACCTAAATAATTAAGATTTCAAGTTTGTAATATGGTTATCAGTTCAGAAAACAATGTGTTTTGAAAAATAAATTTTGAGTTGTCAATAAGCGCAAGCATTATGGTTCGGATTCGTTCTAACTGCTCCGATGATCGTATTTCAGGCAACAACTAGCTTAGTGGGGGTTATTTTGTCATTTCTTTTTATACGTGAAAAAAGTTTTTGATTAAGATAAATTGTTTGGTGATAGTTATTTGTAACCCTATCTCGCTCTTCTGTATCTTTTTTTTCTTTTTTTATAACATGTTAGAAAAGGATGACGATAAAGCATTATCATCATATATTCAATATCAGGAATAGAACTGAATAGGCAAGAACAAAGAATTATAGTTATCTTACAAATTAATTAAAATTTCTTCTTTCTTGTTAAAGGGATTTATTTTTAAGTTATACTTTTTAACGAAACATATTGGGTAGGAGTAACCGAAGCAGAGGAAGGAGTAAAAAGCCAGAGACGGAAGGAAGGGAAAGAAGGGAAGGGGAGGGAAAGGAGGCCCGTTATCAAAATTGCCCGAACCATGTTAAACATCAGACATGGGCTGGATAACAAAGAGGACCAGACAGAATCTCTTAGCGTGTTTAGTAGATTGGAGGGACATGTGTTCACCCTGAAATAGAAGCAAGAAGGCCGCCCAATCAACCACTGCTCGAGGAGGGCAAAGCGCTAACCCCTTCTGCCCCACGGCCAAAATCCCCTCTGCCTTATGTCAACTGGCGGAGAGCAGCAGTAAACGACGGCGATTTTCTTTCTTTTTTCCCCTTCTTTTTTGTCATCGTTCCCTTGTCGTGTTCGCTCGTTGCCGAGAAGGGTTAAGGGAGGGGGGGCTCCTCCCACTCCTCCCGTGCCAATATTGACGCTAGCCGGAGACGGGATTACCCACAAGTCCATTCGGCGTCGCTCAAGATGAAGTATCGGTAAAAACAGCCTTAAAATAGATTCCCAAGCGACCGGGCCCGAAAGAAAGAGAGAGAGAGAGAGAGAGAAAGAGAGAAAGAGAGAGAGAACGAGAGATTAGGAGGAGGAGGAAGAGGTTGGTCGACAAGAGAGCAACCGAAACAGAGATTGCCGCCGCCACTATCACCGCCGTGACTGCCGTCCTCCGACGTTCTTCTTTTCCCTTTTTTTTGCAACTGAAACTGTTCAATAAACCGAACAAACTAAATGAGCTAACAATACAAGACCGTAAAAAGTTTGTAAAACCACAAACAAATGCATAAACACTAAAAATTGAAGGCGCTGGGGTTTTTTCGCACCAGAATTCACAATTTCTAGAATGTTCTAGACACTGAATTACTTTTCAACAGTTTCATGAACTTTTAAATGAAGTCACAAGATTAAAAATAATTTTTATAAAACGAGACTTTTTCATAAAAAAAATATTATTATCCTCATAACGTGAAATAGTTAATACAATCAATAGAAAAATACGAGTTAAAATTTAAAAGAGAGTAGGCCTTTTCCATAAAAGTTGTCATCAAGTCTTAGCTTGTTTAGCTCTAGTGTATTTGCGGCGGGAGCGAAGTCGGTGGCAGGAAGCGATTCGCCGCCACTGTCGTTTTAGCTGTTGCGGCTTGTGGTCAAGTTCGCCAAGACCGCTTCCCAGCTCAAGACAAGCGCCAATGACTTTCACTTTCCACGTTACGAGACAAAAGCGGATATAAAAACGCGAAATAGAAATACAAGTGTCGCGGGACGCCTTTAAACCGGGTGAATCTCGGTTTGCGTGCCTCGTGGGGATCATTTCAAAGAGTGATGCAATGTGGAAAAAAAGTAATAAACAAACGTAAAAAAAAAACAACCAACAAACAAACCCAAAACCCCGAGAGATATTGAAATGGTTTCATGACGAAGTAGGCGGCCTAATTATCGCCAGCACAGCGAGCGGGATTGTTGTTTTTATTGTTATTATTACTGGTAGCAGCACGGTTCGTTATTGTTATGAAGGCAGTGCAAGAAAAAGCAATGCAGTGGAGCGTTTTTCTTTCCTTGCACCAGCGACGGATGACGAGGACGACGACGACGACGACGGAAGCGTTATGGCAAGAGAACGCGTGGTTCGCTCATCATCATCATCAACAACTACGCCACGGATGCACGCGCTCACAATCACCCCCCCAATCTCGTGCTCTCGCGATCGCCCTCCCCCCCCCCCCCCCCCTCCTCGAGCGTCGCACGAGCAGCAGCGGGACGTCGTGCGTACTCACCACCAGAGGCCGTGCGCAGGTCCCACGAGGAAGAGGAGCGCCGCCGTCACCACCAACTTGCCGTCCATTCCTCCTGTGGCTCTCTCGTTCGAACGATGCCGCACTGATGCCGCTCTGTGGCGCACGGGGCCGCCACCATCTGCCCGTGGGAGGCGCTCGTTGCTGGCGACTCCCCAAGCGTCCCTCACTCACTCACTCACTCACTCACCTGGCTGTTGTCGAGGGAGGAGGAGGAGGGAAGAGGGAGGAGGGCTCCACCTGACGAGGACGAAGAAGAGGAGGAGGAGGAGGACAAGGACGACGTTCCCCGTGCGCAGATTTATACCACCAACACGTTGATCGTCCCCTAATAAACGCTACGAAGCAATAAAGACCCCATTGATCGTCGATGGCTTTAATTATTTTAAAAAACGAAACGTGGAATGTGGAAGGGAAATTTATGTAAGAGGCGTGGGGGAGACCACAACAGAAGCAATTAATAAAGCCACACCGTTTGACACCAGACATGCTTCAAGTAAATGAAGAAAACTTCGTTCACTCAAGTCAATTTCTTGGTTGAATGAAACCACGTTTTTTTTTAAATAAAGGTCCAAAACATTATAATAAAAACCTTACGGATATGGATGAATTAAATCCTATTATATAATGAGCTTTTGAAGTTCTTCTTAATTTCTCACCCATCAATAGGCACGAAATTTCAAAAGAAGAAGTAAGTAACTCCTCACTAGGTCTGGTTGATTTATTTTAACGAGTAACTCAAGTTCATTTTTTCCCGCCAAAATAATTATCATTCAAAGGTTCTATGTTACCAACTACACTCTCTGTTAGCTGTATTCCTAAAGTATGCTAGCCACTTCGGTCTCTGCGTCCATCATGGTTAGGTCGTAGAAAAATAACCTGAATGTTCATACCCATTTTAAACTTAAAGTCTCTTAAAAAGAATATCAAAGTTTCATTCTGAAGCAGTTTTGATGCTGTAATCGCAATAATTTATTAACAACAATATTCACGAGCAATAATGGCTAACGTTTACATCCGTGGCGAGTTAGCAGTCACATTATCCGGCGTATACCAAAGCTAACGTTGAGTAAATCTTACGTTAATTGTGATATCAGCCAAGTTTATTAGTGTAGTACACATGCAAAAAATGTGTATAACCTATTTCAGCTAAAATATTAAAAAAAAAAAAGTTCAAACTGTTAGCGGTATTAGTCCCTAATATGGACGCTCCACCCCTCATTTACACCAAATAAAGATGAGCAAGGTTGTTGTCCACTTAATTGAATTTGGTGCTATAGCAAATAATTTATCTCATCAAGTAAAACTTAACATCTACTATTTCCATATTTTGTACTCAGTTCCGATCGCACCTTCAATGTGATTTTTTTTATGCTTCATCAGGTGTCTATTTTTGTGGACATCACTTTTTCTTAAATTAAACTAATTTAAACTGCCTCTGCTAGTTTTTTTTATAATAAGAAAAAGTTCGGGACCGAAGAGTTGAGTTGATGACGCTTACCATTGTTGTCATGGCTATCAACAATTCATTCTAACAATCGTTTTACGTAACCAAGGAAATGTTTAGGCGAATGCGTAAAATAGCGTAGATTTTCATATTGAACAAGCATGGGCAGCAGCATTGCATATAAATCTGAAATTTTTAATTTAGTATCATTATCTAACAATGGTCTCAACCTGCTGAATCGAGAGACTATACTAACGAGAAATGAAAACATCCAGCCCATATGACATTACATGAAACAGCCGTTTCACTAACTCTGCTCTTTGAGGGGGATAAAAGCCCACTACACAAGTTTTCTTTCAAAAGTTTCTTTTCAGACAAGTGGGCTTTCTTTATGCCTTTAGGTTTTTGATTTCCTTAATGCCATTCGTTTTGATGTCTCTTCTTTAAATGTAAGACTCGAGTATCTTCACCTGTTCTCACAGATAGAAGCGAAAAAAAAAAAAAGAGAGGGGGGATGGAGAGGAAAGGTATGGTGTCGGATGGGGGTTGGGTGAATGGGAAAGGGAATGGGGGAAAGGTGAAAACATGAGCAGGGAGGGGGTCGGGACCATTTGGAACTTGAGCTGCTTCATGTTGCCGTGGTTTAAGGAGGGGGAGATGAAATGGGATGAAGATGGAAATCCAGTGGCTTCGTCGAAGAGCTCAGGAGGGAGAGAAGGTGGAAACCCCCGCTGTTCCACAGAGAGACAGGCGAGTTCATTTCTACTCGATTTCCAAGCGTCCCAGATTAATTAATATCCAGCAACGGGCCGATGTCAGGGAGATGGTTAAGCGACCGGTGTGGTGTCAACCCGAAAGAGGTGAGGCAGGTGCCTACGGAGCGAGGAAAGGAAAGTAAGGAGACGGTGGGGAGACACCCCGCCACCAGAATGGGGAGGCTAAGAAATTCGCGAGATTCGTGGTAATTGTTGGTACGCATGCGCTATGTGTACCTGCAGGGGTTGATGATTCGAGGGTGACCTGTCAGCGTGAACAAGTTATGGCCTCTCATTGGTGACCTTTAACCTCGACAGAATCATTCACTAGTATGTTGATTGAAACATTTTTTCCGCGAGCCCGTTGGCTCCCTCTCCGCCTCTCCGTCGACGTCATCGGCACGGAAATCATAATGGCGAAATAATTAGCCAGTGGTTATGCACGGCACGGCGCTTCCAATCACGATCACGCTCCAGCGCCAGAAATTAGGAGTAAATAAAGTGAACTGAGGGGTTGTTTTTCACTGCTTTTTCTTTAAAAAAAAATCTTTATTTTTTTTACCTCGTTTATTAAATAAAAAGAAAAGGAGACGATAATAAAGCGAGGAGAAATGGGAAAAAAATCCTTAAACATCGTCGCTGTTCAGCAATGATGGTTTAATAATTTAGCGAAGATTAGAGGCTATGAGTTTCGCTGGGGCCACGTGGATCACGTTCGGACGAAAGAGTAAAAATCTTTGCAAACAAAAAGAACACGACGCCCAATTGAGTATCGAAATATAGGGAAATTTGCATTTTACAAACTCTGAATCGAGTGAACATAGAGATAGACAAATATAACGTTAAACCCGCATTTATGCAACAAACCCAAGCAATACTGCGAATTAAGCTACGGATTTTTTTTCCCTATATCAATGTTACACTGATAACTTCCTCACCTTAACGCTCGGGGATATTTTGCGTTTTTCTTATTTTTAATTCAAAAGACGTCTTTTGGAATTTTTTTTACTAGATTGAAACCTTGCCTAAAAATTTAGGAACATCTAGTGTGTGGGTGCAAAGCACGACTCCCTTATTCTTTTAACATGGAACAAGATTTTAAAAGGTTCTTGCAAAGTAAATGCAATGCAAATGTCAGCACTCTAAATGAAACGAAGCTGCATTAGAGCTTCTTTTTTCCAACGTTAAGAAGTGCATGGCCTTTCAATTAAAAATTATAATTTATAAAAGATGTCTAAATGATTTTCCGACCACGTTATGTTTTGAAAAATTGGCCAACATTATCAAAGAAGAGATTTTGCCCTTCTACGAAGTAAACGCGGCGCCACAGCTCAAGCGATGTCTCACCTAAAGTGAGCCAATAGCCAAGTTCTAAAATACAAATCTGGCAGAGTAATTTCAATGGAAGAATTATTGTACTTTTATGTGAGGGGTTTTAATGTGGATTCCATTTCTTAAAAAAAAAAAGTCATTTTCGAATTTGGAAGTCGATTTTGAAATGTGCAATGGAAACCTTCATTTTTAATAGTACTTTCAGATTGTATACAATGTTTGAGAAATATTTTATTCTTATTTTTTAAATTGATCCAGCCGTTTAGGAGATCAGGCAGTGAAGGTGTGGTGTGTTTGGCAAAAAAACAGAAATTGTTCATCAATTTAAACGAAAACAAAGGTTGAACATTTATTATAATGTGACGTTTCACGTGTTTGTTTTGAATATTTAAACATGTTAATTCACAGAGGTGAATTTTTATGGATTCTTTATAATAGACTTTGTGATGGTCTTTGGAGATATAGGTTCTTTGTTTGTGATTAACCTGTAGATGAGATAATTATTAGTGTTTCATTTGTATTGTGATCTACAATTGAGTTACTTGTGTTTTATAAAAATAGATAAATAGGATTTTTGTCAATGAGTTGTTAGGTAGAGGGGATGCCAATGTAGAACGGAAATAATAATCTTTGTGACTTTTTATGACTTGACATGATTTTGGTCTTTTGAATAATTCATGAGGTAGTATTGTTTAGCATTTCATAGAGTATGTCTTTCATGAAGTTGAGAATTGAAGTTTAATTGTTGAGTAAACGTGTTTTTTGAGGAATTTTATTTAAATTTTCTTGGCGAAAGTGAGGCCGGAAATTGAGAAATTATAAAAGGATGCTCTGTACAAAGAGGGAGTGGATGAGACAGATTCTAAACCTCTATGAAGCGGGTGGAGCCATGCGTCCCACAAGCAGAATGGAAAATTTTATAGAGTTGGTGAATTAAATGTTGAGGAAGGGAGCCCTTATCTGTTATGCAGTGAGTGAATCTACACTCATGTGTTTAGCAAATGATTTAAGGAACACTTCTTCTCCTCGCATTTTCTTCAAGGGTCTCACCACATAAATGTAACAGGGTAAAGCTGTGTGAAGAATTAATATCGATGAGCATATAATATGAAGTAGCCTTGGTGGCATGGTAAGAGAACTTCTCCTGTGTTTAAAGATATTTTGGAAATCAACCACTGATGTGTATTGAAGTAATGAGAACCTTCCACACTATTAAGTAAGAAAGAATCATATGAATAATAACTGGGTGATAAAGTAAGATGTGATTTGGATACCTGCTGAGATACAGAAGTTATGCAAAGATTCTCCAAATGCAGAGAAAAATGAGAATTAATATTGATGATTGTGAATTTTAAGAATCAGCAATTCTACAGTCTGTGAGAGCGAGACGACTTCTAAGAGGAGTAATACAATTTTGCAAGCGAAATGAGGATTCCTTGTGAGTTAACACGATTTGGGAAGGTAACCGAGATTCTTCAAGCTACGAATCAACTACATTGGATTGAGTGTAGGAATTTGACGAACTCTCCTTAGACATTTTGAGAGAATCTACGAACTCATAGGGAGATTGATCCAAATTCCTCTCTCAAAGCACAGCGTTTGATCTTCAGGTGAAATGTGTGTGTCTTAATTTTCCTCTTGTGAAAATTCAGTGCAGTGTTATAGTGCTTTTGGATAGAAAGTAAAAGTTTTGTGTGTTGTGATATTACTATTGTGGATATAAGACTTCAGACTGGCAACTGTTTTGTAAGTGATGAAATTTATTTGAATTTGCTAGATATATGTTAAGGAATAGAATTATTTCTTGAATTCCGAGTTTATTGATAAAAAATATTAAGGTTTTGGTGAGACCCATTCAGAGTGGTCACTTGAGCACAAAATCTTATTGAAATCCTTGATAATATTGAGATGATTAAGGTTTGCATTTAATAAGAATAATATAGGCTTTAATTCTGATTATCATAATTTAATCAAGCAGCTGCATTTTTTCAATTATCTTGAATATTTGATATAGCCATTCTATTAATTCGTAAGCTAAATTTTATTAATCAATTAACCATTAGAAGTTAAGGTCATTTACATTTATTACTTTTCTCCAAGTAATAATTTTTTCTTGAAATAAAGATTTGATTTGTTTGTGACTCTAACACTTTGCCTACTTATTTCTTTTGAAATATTTCACCCTTAAGCACCTTTTAAAAAAATAAAGAAAAGTTTGATTTTTCCTAACCCGACACATTGGCTGTTGATTACTTAGTGGAGTTTAATATTGGGATTTACCTGAGACTGAGCTGGCTGAATAAAAGGGGAGGTAAACATATGTCACAATAACAATATTTATTGTACAACCATTGTTTGCATTAATGTTTAATTTCTGTTTTTTTTCTCTTTTCTTTAAATGCAAACACACCACACTCATTATTTTCTCAAATATTGTGTACAATTTGAAAATATCATTAAAACTAATGGTTTCTATGCACATTTCAAAGTTGACTTCCATATTCGAAAATGACGTCGTTTTTTTGTGGAAGTGGAGTACACATAAAAACCCCTTACATTAAAGTGCAATAATTCTTCCATTGTATTTTAGAAATTGGCTATTGGTTCGGTTTAATGAGATACCCTGTATAATAGACATTCCAAGAAAATCAATAATTGAGTTTACAATAGATTTATCCACTACGTGGATTTGCGTTCTTATCTCAGCAAATTCTCAGATTTTTGTCAGACAATCACAAATTGTCAGATCTTCAGATCTCAGCAAATGATTTGCAGCCAAATCTGGTTATAATTTACAACAACATATACATATTAGATTGTGAGAAATATAAATAGTTTGAGGAGGTTAACATTTAAATCAAAATTAAACTGTATTCATTTTTCTATGTTTTAATTAAGAAGATAGTCCATTACAAACAGAAAATGTTAATGTAGATCATAAACGCAAAAGGCAAGTATGTGATTGGATGAACTTCTTCAAGCAATAACAGAATTTCTGTTCATGATGCTCCCGAAAACGGCATCTACGTTTAATTAAGAATCGGATAGCCGCCTTGAAGGCCCGCATAGAGGTTCTAGCACTCGAGTCCGTCAAATCCGTGGGCTTGGATGCTTGTGTTTGACCCGAAAATTTGGTAGACATGTTTGTTCGGGAAATTAAAGTCGTATGTACAGGGTGTTGCAAAAATATACAGGCCATTACTGCTGGGTAGCCTATTCTCTCGCTTCTGGGGGCCACTTCATAAAATGATAACTGGGAAATTTTATTTTGTTAACCCATTTACGCCGAAATTGGTAAAAATGGAAATTGAAACTTAATATCTTAAATTTATATTCTGTGGCATATAAGATATAAAAAAATAATTTACGAAGACAACAAAATTCCATCTATGGACGACAGCCTATAATTTTAAATAAAATCTAAGTTTGGAATCGCTAGGCAACGGGTCAGGAACTGATGTCACTACTTAGTTTTCTTGTTAACTGAATTAAAAGTAAAATTAAAAATTAAAATTAATTTAATTAAAATTTAATTTTGATTTTTAAGTTTTCATGGAGCATGTTTAATTTTTAAGTATTTTTATACATAAAATGCTAACTCCTCCTGCTCCATGCCCGTTTCTATAGTGACGAGCAACAATACAACCCTCATTGTTTCCAACAAATGAAAAAAAACAGATTGTTAAAATCCAAAAATCGCAGCCAACGAAAGAGACTATTAAAAAAATCTTATCTTTATCGTAGGCTACGGTTCAAAACTATTTTGTCGTCATAGATTTAACTGTATACATTTATTGACACTTAAAAATAGCACACAAAAATAAATAAATAAATCAAATGAAATTCAAAGTAAGTAATTTAGCTATTCTAAATTACGAAATTCATTACATGTATATGATTCTTATTTTTTAATTTTAATAAAAAATAATAACATTCGAAAAAAAAATTGAAATTAATTAAAAATTCCAGTCACAATAGGTAACATTAGTTTTTACATTTTATGATATTCGTTAACTGTACATAGTAATACTATTCCAGTTGAATAAATTAATTAAAAAAAGTTATAAAATGGAAGGAAAATCTAATCAAATAAAATCAAAAGCAAATAACATTGTTTTTTTCTCATTTTGTAATATTCAGTAAATGTGTATAATTATTTTTATTAGTTTTAAAATATAGTGGTCGTGCAATATGCCGAGGAAATTGAGCAACGGAGAGGTTAAAAAAAAAAAAAGAGACCGACGAGCCATTTTCACTGAAGAACAAAGTTTACATCTAACAGTTGTTAATGTGTTTTTGTGTTAGGCTATAACTGTCAAATTGAGAAGAAATTGTCAAATTGAGGCGAGACGAAAAATAAAATCTTGTAAAAATATTAAATAACCCAATATTAATAAATATTAAATAAATATTAAATAACACAATATAATTAATATAATAATATTATTAATAAATATTATCAAATAAATATTATTAATAAATATTATCAAATAAATATTAATATTAAAATAAATAATAAAAAAAAAAAAAAAAATGGAGAGGTAGGCTGCCCGCAGAGTATGGCTTGCGCGTTGAATTATGTGTAACAATTCGGACGCCAACCACGGGTAGCGTTGCTGTCCCTTGGGTCATTTTCAAAAGCATTGAAAGAGCTAGTGTCGCATCCATGTCTTCTTCATCCATGGGCCAGGGCACTCAAAAGTCACCTGACCATCGGGGTCCGGGCAACAATTCACCCTTCATTGTCTCCATCTTGGATTTTAACAATCAGTAGTTTTTTTGTTTGTTGGAAACAATGGACCAAGTGCATGGTCCGAGGCAACACCACCTAGGGTGCGTTCACTTATTCGTTCGAAGTCATGCTCCGAGTCAATGTGATCACGTGATCAGAGTACTAACGTCATGGCTCAGAGTCAACACAACGACGTAACAATCGAAGACTTTGATCGTTATAATCATTTGTGTGCGGTATTGCCAATTTAGCCTTTATTTTCATGCGCTTGTCTTTTGTTGGACATTTTTAATAAAAATTAAACAATGCACAGCAACCATCTACCATTCATTTACAAGTCTTCAATTCTCTTCAAAAACTATCATCATTATTCATTGGTGAACTTGTTATTATTTATTCTTTTTATATGTTATTTTATCTTCTCCATTTATAAATGAGTATAGAATCATTCACTAATAAATAAACATATTATACTACTTCGTAAATTAATGTATAATGCACAAAATATTAAAAATGAGCTTTTAAATTGGACACATCCCTGCTAAATTAGCAACACTGCTTGTGAACGATTCAAGATTTCCCCCTCTTCGTAACCTCCGGAGGCATCAGATAAGCATGAGCAGTGCCCATGGCACTTTTGGTTATGAGGAACCTTTAACAGGAATAAACAATAACATATTTTTTATTATTTTTATAAAAACAAAGTTGACCATTGTTAATCCTATTTCTACCAATAATAAGCCCTAAATTTGGTCGACTACGACTCTAACGAGAAAGACAGGCTCCGGCACTGAAAAGTCACCTGACCAAGATGGGTCTATTAACAATGTAACTTTCATTGTTTCCATCAATGACGTATATTAAAGATAGACTCCGAGGCAACTGTTGTAACTTGAAGCAAATTGGGAAGCTCCATGCCCAGAACTGTCATGGCCGAAAGTGAGTGAAGATGATACAAAACGTATGGCTAAACATGAGAGTAGCTGATTAATAATTCTTTCACACGCCAATCACGGAGTGATAAGTTTATCGTTTCGTTTACTTTGTATTTGAAGTATTTTATTATATCTTATAAACAATTTTCGATCATGGTTTCAATTTCAATTTCGGTTCGTTCGTCTTTTAGTTATGTACTGCATTTTCATTTTAATTACGTATTTTTGATTTATGCTTGTGGAAAATGATTCCTGATCCTTTTTCAACTTTGAGGAGAACAACTTTGAGGAATTAACAACATGGATTTTGAATTAATTATTCCTCGGGCCCAAAATCTTGAAAAACAAAGCATCCAGACAGCTAATTACTCCACGGCTCACTCCTGCCCAGAACTGTCATGGCTCAATTTGCTTTGTGGTGAAGTGATTTTCTATCTATTATCACTTCGTCAGCATTCCTTCCTAAGAAGGGTGCCAACATAAAAAAAGAAAGGGAGGGATCGATTTTGATATGCGTAAAGAGGTTTATTTACAAGATAATACAAGATAAATACAAAATAGATAATAAAGCAAAATACAAAGATATAATAAAATGCAGAAATAAACAGTCAGGGAATAACAATTAGCTGCTTGTAGCTAAATCAATTAAGTGACAAATGTATGATCCTGTATTACTTAGCACAAGTCTAAACAAACAACTCCCAATTAACTATCACGTCAAACCTAAACAAGGGACTAGGGAAACCCTGTGTGCATACAGGTTACAAACACGGACCCAAAGTCGTGTTCCAAAAGCCACAAAGGGGTTGGATAGTGCAAGGGGATACCAAAGCCAACACACTGGATCCTACACCAGAGGGCTACCAAAAACCCGAACCAAAACGGGACAAATCCACCTCTACAACTGAACCAAACACCCACCAGGCAACCAAATCAACGTGTACCCAGTATGCACACAACAAAAACCAAACCTTCCCTAAAACAAGATAAAAGTTTAGTTACCCACTGTGCTATGAATACGTTCACATAAAATTGCCTTACAAAATCATCCAATAAAAGACAAATAAAATGGCAGATGAAACAAGATCAAAATTAGTGGCAAACAGAGATGACACAAACTAGCGCATAACTAAGCCAAAGATTCTCCCCACTAAAACAAATACACCTAAGATAGGGATACAATAACTACACAGTGCAAACTGGTCACTGACATGGCACTTCCGCCATGTAACACAAACAAAAGAGGGCATGGTCGCTGCAGTGGGAACAAAAGCCAGACTACCGGATCCAACACCGGTGTGCCACATAGAACCCAAAATCCAGTCCGTACTAATGGGACTAGCCATTCATAATAATGGGTCTATACATCCACTGCCAACAAGCCACAATACCAATGCCCCTACACAAAACCAGTACCAAGATTGCACACAATATCCAATACCCCAAACAATCCCACTACAAATGACTGCTTAGCTACCCCATGCGCTAGTCAACAAAATCTACTGAATGCTCCACTAATGATCTATACAAAATTAAACCATACAATCTAACTTCAACATCACTTGAATACTACAAAATATTAATGACCGCACTTAATCCAAATTATCTAATCCTAGTATCAATAACAACTGTTCTCAACTTATGTTAACATCTCACTACAATACATTCTTATAGTTCATTCCCCAAACTATTACAAAATCCGAAACTCAATCTTTAAGTAAACAACTTCTACTTCTATCCCCTTTTTAAATCAAAACATAGGTCATTAACTCTGCCACACTAACAAACTAGATAATCCTAATCCAATTCCCTGGCTGAAATACCATACAGCAAACCCACACAATCCAAATTAACAGTTTTACAAATTACTATACTGAATCTAATCCAAAGCTATCTAAATAATTCTTAAACGCTTCTACTCTTCAATAAGCAAAGATCACAATCTAAAATTCCCACAACAAATGTCTTATTAAATCCATTCCCGCTACAACTTAAATCCATATTCTAAATTTTAAGAACTATTATAAAATTTCAATTAACCTTTATATTAAATCCCACTATAAACTAAACTCAACAATAAAATAAAAGGTTACCACGTGGTTTTCTCTTTCCGTAAAGAGAGAAAGTTAGGCCTAACAATCAATTACAATACCAGAAGAACCCAGTCCGGGCAGAACACAACTGTTCCCGGGTTGCAGTCATCTGCTTCGGCATCGTCGTCGTCTTCCTCCTGGTCTTCCATCACGTCTCCGTCCTTTCTGCTTGGTCTCTGGATCTTGAATGCCCCATTTCTAAATTCGCGCTCCCCTTTTATAGCTAGACGGAATTCGCAATGAATCCTGGGATACTCCCTCTGGAGACGGGTTCGGAACCATCCATAATACTTCCGGAACAGGGGGTGAAAGGATTGATACTGAGATCAGAAGTGGCACGCGTTCCCAGCATGCAAAGCAATAAGCTTAGCCTAAACACAATTTTACAGATGGCAGATTATAGGTATCACAATTCAGGTTTTAGTAAAATATACACCAGTAAATAAATAATAGAGGGTATCAGACCTCGAGATTCCTGAAATCACAAAAGGTATTAAAAGGAATCCATCATACGGGCAGAACAAAGAGAGGAATCAAAAGGCAGGCCTAACCGCCCTCATGGAGGACAAAACATCGATTCTTAGATCGATGGTTATTCGAACTATCGATTTACGATTATCATTGTTTTCTAAAACATCGATTCTTAGTTCAAAAGGGCGGGAGGATTCTTCCACTGCCTTCAAATAGATAGATACACATACAACAAGTAATAATAAAGCAACTGACAATGACACACTATATAATAATGACACCCGAAGGTGGCATGTAGTCCTTTTCTAAGGGAGGACTACTGTAACCCTTTACAAATAAGAACAAAATAATAAAACAACAAAGTGACTATGTCACAGCTTCACTTTTTGCCGCTGTTAACAATAGGATTCGGAGTCTATCTTGAATATACGTCATTGGTTTCCATCTTGTATTTTAACAATCAGTGTTTTTTCCTTTGTTGGAAACAATGAAGGTTGGATTGTTAATAGACCTATCTTGGTCAGGTGACTTTTCAGTGCCGAGCCTGTATTTCTCGTTAGCCTCGGGTCAACTAATGATGATGTAACAATGTATGACGTTTTCGTTATCAGGCCTTCTGTCTATGGACAACACCACCTCTAGATTGGCCTAGGAGGTGTTGTCCGAGGGCACCACCATCGAATCAGTTCGAAAGCGAGGCTTCCTGAGCAACGCTTTCTGTTCACAGCATCGTGGATGTTGTTTGAGCGTAACATCGGTAAACAAATGAGCATTTTTTCTGTAAAAGAATTGAGTAAAAGTGTACTGATTGAGTTAAACAAACAATGTCATACTGCTGTCTACCTAATTGTGAAAATGATCGGCGTTCCAATAAGGATAAATCGTTTCATAATTTCCCCAAAAATGAAGAGCGCAGGAAACTGAAGCATAAAAATCAAAAGAGACATTGGACCTTTATTTCAGGTTGGTTTCTCTTTATTATTGTTATATAATTTTTTTTTATTGTAATCAAAATACTTATTCCAAATATGCATCACGTTTAGAAAAGAACATTTATAATTAATGGAAATTTTTAATACATTTTTTCAAACAGGTTACGAAATACAGTTTTGTGAAGTGATCACTTTCCTGATTTTCAGAAAAAAAGGGTACCAAATGGAAAGGATGTTTTGACTGCAGATGCTTTTCCTTCAATAATTAATCGGAATACGAAGAAGCGAAAATCACCCAAAAAACGAACCTTTATGTAAGAAATAGTAAATTGTTACCTTGTTTTAAAATTTTGTTTACCTAAATATATTTAATGTTGAGAATGTTTTAATTTTGTATTTTCACTTAGTAGTGTAATTTTATTTTATACCAAATTTTAGTGAAACTGGAAGAAGCAAAAAAGAAAAAGCAAGAGAAATAATAGACAACACTATGTATGTGGGTAACCACCGATAGAGAATTCCTCAGCAATGAAATGTAACGCGTTGTTACATCATCATAAATAGGGCAAATTTAGCACATATTATTGATAGAAATACGAATAATATGTGCTAAATTTGCCCTATCTATGATGATGTAATAATGTACGTATTACGTTTCATTGCGGAGTCTTCTCTCTCGGTGGTTACTTCTCTCTTGGTGGTCAACCCTTGCAGGCGGACAAGTATATTTTAGTGCGTAAGTTGGCTATACTAGCCTTTAACTGTAAGCCTTCCATTAACCCTCTCGCGGCTGTTCCTCATTGCTACGTGAAGTTTAGTTCGAGTAATACGTATTTACAATGACTGTGCCGATTCAGAATTCTGCCATTAGTGAAGTGCGCTCCGACATACATTTTTTCCAAGCATAAGGTAAGGGCCTAGCGGATATTCACAAAGCACTTGTTCCCGTTTATGGAAACATTATGAGTCGATAACATATAAAAAGTGGTGTCGTGAATTCTCTGGAGGCAGGATCAATGTTCATGAAGAACACCGGAGCAGTTGGCCGTTTGTCATATCTGATGAACTTCTGCACTTCTTTCTTAACCTGAAGAAACATCTTGCTGGGCAACGCTTCCACGACGATGAAGAGATCAAGCACGAGGTTGAAATGTTCTTCCAGCAGCAGGCGTCAGAATTCTGTAACTGTGGATACAGAAGATATATCCTAGATTTAACAAGTGTTTGGACAATGGCGGTAATTACATCGAAAATTAACCCCTGTATTACTAAATAAGTTGTTAGTGGACATTTTGTGAAACATTTTTTGAAAGAATACTAACAATTGTAACCTTACTTTCCGGACACGCCACATTCAATGAAGATACTCCAATACAAAATCCAGAAATTACAGTTGAGGAAAATTTAGCTGTAAATAATGGGAAGAATTCTAAAAAAAATTACTTGCTGCCCAGCAAACAAATAAAAGAATTGACAGAGACTATTTATCATTTACTTCAGAAGTGTTTACTTCAGAAATGTTAAATGCCAACCCAGAAAATATCAGATTTTCTACAGTTTTATTATTTTTTTTTGTTTTTTTTTTGTAAAAATATATTAAAAATTCCCATTTCCATAAATCTTCTATCTGAACAAGTTGTATATTTGGAATATGTATTGTGATTACAACACTAAAAATATTATAAAAAAAACAACCTGAAATAAAGTTCCAATGTCTCCTGATTTTTATGATTCAACGTTTCCTGCGCTCTTCATTTTTTGGGATATGAAATAATTTATCAGTAGTATAACGCCGGTCATTTGTACGTTTAGGTACTGAACTGTGATATTGTTCGTTGAACTCGATTGTTTCATAGAAAAAATGCTGATTTATTTACCGATGTTACGCTCTAACAACATCCACCAGGCTGTGAGTGAGAAGCGTTGCTCAGGAAGCCTCGTTTTCAAACTGATGCGATGGTGACGCCCTCGGACCGTGCACTTGGTCCATGAAGGATGGATTGTTGCCCGGACCCCGATGGTCAGGTGACTTATGAGTGCCCTGGCCTGTCTCTCGTTGGCCTCGGTTGCTTCGGTATGACCACATGTACGGATGCCGCAAACTGTATTCCTAGATAGTTGCTATTTTCCAAGTCGGTGGTCACATAAGAGACCAAGGGTTCAGCCTAGAACTAGATTGCTAGTCTACATAGAGCATCTGGGTTCGAGTCAATTGGGCGTTTTCCTGATTGCGGAAAAATCTCGAGTGCTGCCCCCATGACCTTACGGATAAGCAGGTTTGTAAACTAAGTAAAAAAAACATTTTCAGCCTCGCTTTCATTTTGACAGCGACTTATTTGCTATTGGCAGACCTGTCAATTATCACAGTCCTATCACAGACGAAAGTTTATAATTAAAATCGAATTTACGGATTCGCCTGTTTGGCACCGTCGTATGACGGACGTTATTACTAGTTTATTATATAAAATAACAAAAATCATATCGCTATGCTTTTAATACTTAACACATGAACATATGCAATGTCATACAAAAGTTAAAACAGAAAGTCCGAACGTTAAGGATGTCCTATGATATATCGAAAATAATTCAAACAGCAGATAACTCTTCGGACACAGTTCAACCCGCCCGAAAACAGTTCGGACGGTGTTGTCTAATACTTGGTAACATCACTCTTAGATGTAATGCGAACATTCATTGTGCTCATTGCTTCTTGGCTCTCTTCTGAAGTGATAGCAACCCAGATTTCTTGGATTTGTCTTCGTAAACCGTCAACAGAACGCTGTGGATATTTCCGAAAAGCAATCTTCATTTCTCCCAATAGATTCTTGATAGGAGATGGGTCAAGACTGCTTGAGGGCCATCGAAGGATCGGAATGCTAAGTTGGGCAAGCCCTGTAATAATTAGGGCCATTTTTCTAACAGATACTTTAACCATTTGCTTGTAAGGTATCAATGAAAGTAAATAAATGTGTTTCCAGCATCTGTTGGTAGCGAAGTACTGTTTTTTTCGAGTTGGGTTGAGTCATAGCCTACAAAGATAAGAGAGTCTTCAGTTCAGCAGAAATACGACAGCGGGAACTGACTCATAAAATTTTCCGCTTTGTGGTTTCTGCCGTTGTTTTTTACGGATGTGGGAACCACGTTTTACCAATTCCATTAGCAGACATATACCCCCATACCATCAATTCCTTGAGAAACTTGATTTTGCTTCAGACAATCATTGTGAAATGCTTCCTTGTTTGTCCGAGTTACTTGATTACGGTCATCTCACACGCAAACGTAAAATGTAGATTCATAAACTGAAAATAATTCCGTTCCAATATTCTTGAATCCATTCCAGTCTAAATGAGCATTGGTAAGCAATTTTATTAGCCTTTTTCAACTATCCAATGATCATTTTCAAAGAAATAATGGGGTGTGTCCGAATCTTTTTCTGTTGGGTAGGAGAGCCTTCGAAGAATTATTTCTCAGTAATGTTTCTTTCGATCTCACATGTTCCCATCATTTTTTTTAACTTTCTATGTTCAATTTTTGTATAGTGGTATAATTGTTCGTGTCGTACAATTGTTTGTGTATACATATCCCATCAACAATCTTCTGTAAAATATTATTTGCTTCTTGCCCTAGGTTAAAAATTTTTTGTTCGAACATTTTTTCAATTGGATTGTAATAACGGTGTCAACGGAATTAATAATGTTTCTGAAGGCAAAAACGTTGTTTTCGTTGAGGCTTGCAATTCGCCTTTTTGCTTCTGCTTTCTCTACAGCTTGGTCATACAGCTGAACTTCCACTCGATCTCCAGTTGGTACAGGAAGACTTATTGACATACATGGCAATCCTTAATGCCATATAAGAATTTTGGGTAAGATAATTCGTTACCGTAAGCATCCTATGGTTTTAACTTAACTTTTCCTTTGCTACAACAACTCGTGAATCACAAAATCAGGAATCTATCAGGAAAGAATTGAAACACAAAACTGAAAAGTAACATTCATCGATACCCAGATGTGTGTCTCTGTCGCCGATGAGCTTCGGCGTTTACACTTCCACTTGCTAAAGAGTGTTATAGCGTTTCTTCTTCTGGGCGTCGTTGTTTCTTCTGCTCGCCATCTCACCGTTCGTTCTTTGTCCACTCAGGACTTTCTGTTGGTAGGATCTTCTTCCTCATTCATTTTATTTTTGCTGACACAATTAACTTCAGACCTCTTTCAAAATTTTTGAATTATCGAAACAAAAAATACATACGTGTATATAATTTTGTGAGCTGTGGTTCTGGCATATACCCACTGTTATTATTTTCATTCATTTCAATAATATGCAACAATTAATTAGACACGCCCATGTTTTCTTTGAACAGACAATATACCGCTAGACTCTAGCGACTAGAGTAATTTAGGTCGTGGTCTCGGTGCATAGCGTCGTTGGAGTACATTACAGCATGCACTGAGTGGCCATTTTATTAGGAACACCCATGGCTATGCAAATCCGTTGGCATAGCAATTACTACGTATCAGTTGTTCACGTGACAGTCGGTACCAATATAAAGCGAGAACACACCCGCTGACTGCAAAACAAAGGATCTGAGCGACTTCGAGCGCGGGATGATAGTTGGTGCCCGGCGAGATGGACTGAGTATTTCCGAAACCGCAGGTCTTCTAGGCTTTTCCCAAACAACCATTTCAAGGGTGATCACCAATTTGCCCGTGATCACCAACAGTGGAACTTCGACGAATGAAAGAAGTTCTGCTGGTCGGATGAATCCTGTTTCCGATTGTACCATGCAGGTCAATGACGTATATTAAAGATAGACTCCGAATCCTATTGTTAACAGCGGCAAAAAGTGAAGCAAATTGAGCCATGATAGTTCTGGGCAGGAGTGGGCCGTGGAGTAATTAGCTGTCTGGCTGCTTTGCTTTTGAAAATTTTGGGCCTGAGGAATAATTAATTCAAAACCATTCCTCAAAGTTAAACTGCGTATAACTGTATAAACAGACAAGAAAAAGGATCAGGAATCATTTTCCACAAAAATAAATCAAAAATACGTAACTAAAATGAAAATACGTAACTGAAAGACAATCGAAACGAAATTGAAATTGAAACCATGATCGAAAAATTGTTTATAAAATAGAATAAAACACTTCAAATACAAAGTAAACGAAAAGATAAACTTATCACTCCGTGATCGGCGTGTGAAAGAATTATTAATCAGCTGGTCTTGTGTTTAGCATGTGTTTTGCATCATCTTCACTCACTTTCGGCCATGACAGTTATGGGCATGGAGCTTCCCAATTTGCTTCAAGTTACAACAATAGGATTCGGAGTCTATCTTTAATATACGTCATTGATGCAGGTGGCCTACGCAGAATTTGGAGACAACAGCATGAAGCGAATGACCTCTCTTGTCTGGTTTCCACTGTTCAGGATAGTGGAGGCTCTGTAATTGTCTGGGGAATGTTTTCCTGGCGTACTCTTTGTCCGCTGACACTTGTAGAACAACGCCTTAATGGTCAGGGCTACATGAACATTGTTGCCGGGCACGTTCATCCCTTCATGGCTACTGTGTTTCCCCCATCGGAAGGATACTTCCAGCAGGACAATGCTCAGTGTTACAAGGCTCGTAACGTCATAGAATGGTCCCAGGGGCAAGATAATGAATTCTACTTACTCCTCTGGCCACTACAGTTCCTGGTTTTGAACCCAATTGAACATCTTTGGGATGAGCTGGAACGGCATGGATCCATCACCATCCAATAAGCATCAACTAGAAGCAGCTGTTGCATCCGCATTAACAAACATCACGGAACAATGCTTCCAGTGGCTAATTGAATCCATGCCACGGCGAATTCGTGCTGTTATAGCTGCTATGGGTGGCGCAACACAGTATTAGGGAAATGTTTCTAATAAACTGGCCACTCAGTATAGTTGCTAGCTTGTTGGATATCTAATGAGTTCCTCTCTCTTTCCAGCGTGAGTTAGTGTGCGTGCAACAAAAACAGAATTACAGTTTTTGTTTTGAAGGACTGTTGAAGGCCACCAGCGAAACTCGAGAATGTTGCTGCTTGAGCAAAGGGCGAACGTGAAGTTCTGCCAAAAATTCAAAGGCAAATCAGCCAGTGAAAACTTTCAGATGATCAATCAAAAGTATGGCGACGAAGTCATAGGCCGCAGTGCTGTTTTCAAATGGCACAAACTTATTGTACAGGTGAGAGACAGTTTGAAGGATGATGTGCAAACTGGTCAGCCAACAGTAGTCAAATTGAAGCCAAGACCGCAGACGTTGCAACGTTGCTGCGTGCTAATCAGTCTCAATCGGTATATTATCTCGCAGATGTATGGATTACCCTTGGCACATATAACAAAATTCTGACTGATGACCTGAACATGTGTGACCCAACACAGTCTTCCACGCATCTTGATGCAAGACCAACGCGAAAATCGCCTGACCCTATAAAGTAAATAAGGAAACCACTATTTCCACAACATTATTTTACTGTCCGTATGTGCATTTCGACAGAAAGTTTATTGTTTTCCACAGTTTCTGGCAATTTTCTTATCTGGAATCACCTGACCATTTGCTGATCACCTGTGATCGGTAGTGCTGACAACGATGGGACATTTCTCAATCGGATCTAAACAGAAAACGAAACATGGTATTTTCTGTACGATCCGCAGCTGAAGCGACAATCGCCCATCTGTAAATCGCCAATATCACCACGAACAAAGAAACCGCGTCATGATGGATCAAAAGGCTCAATTCACGAATTTCGACTCGTCGGAATTGTCCACATGGAATTCATCCCAAAAGAAGAATATATCCCATAAAGAGGAGGGATATGACTAGTTTAGAAAAAAAGACCATTATTAAGCATGAGCAACTACAGAATATGCTTAAAATTGACGGTGGGGGGGGGGGGGTTCTAGAAATTTAGGCGTCGACTACTAAGGTCATTTTGCGCCTTTTACACAAGTTATATCTACACGCAGCCCGGGACAAACACAAACATCCATGCCCACGGCGGGATTCGAACCCATGGCCAGGCGGACTCGAGAACTAGAAAGCCTACGCCCTGGTCCTCTCGGCCACCTGGCTGGCGAAAATTGATGATATTCAGTGAATATTAGTAACAAAAGTCATGAGACAAATCGATTCAGCTTATAGAAAATGATTCTGTCTGCAGGGAAGAAGAGAAAACAAACGCCCTACAAAGACATCCTTCGCGGTCCACGCGATTCAATTTGTCGTAAAACGTTCTGAGCTTTGGCGCTGTTGCTACACTACAACTTCCTTGCACATCGCTCAAGGTACTTGTCCAAGAGGAACTGAGAGCAACAGGGTCGTCGTTTTACCACACTCTTCATACTCCCCTGATCTCGCATGCGATTTCCTTCGCTTTGCTGGCATGAAAGAAAAGTTACATGGTCGTAGATTCAATCGACTGAGGAGATCGTCATTAGCACAAGAGCGCCCATACGTTGCAGAGATATTTCCAGCACCTATAGACCTTTTTCAGACGCGCATTTCGCCGCTAGATGCCAGAGCAGCGCTACTGCCGTCTGCCATTATGAGATGTTGACTTTTAGAGTTTCAGGCTAGAGAGTGTATGGGACAAGAACGATTTCGGCACTCGCAGGCAACCCCTTTTCTATTTCTAGTGTGTTTAGTGCTCAGATAGAAAAGCTGTGCCATGGTAGGTTGCTCAAATAGCTATTTTTGATTGCGACAACGGAAGAAACAAGCTTGTGTTGCTCACGCGCCTTTACAATATGAAGACTGTCCTTGCTTGGTGCCTTTTTGTTTCCCAAAAATGATGCAGAAAAGCTGAAATGGATGAATACAATTAACAGAAAAATTTTTATACGTCTCAAGGAAGCCGTGTATTCGTAATATGTTTCCACAAATAAATTCTTACTCAACCGCAGTGCAAGATGTATGTAACCAGAGTTGAACAAGACTTGGGCTTAAGATGTCAGCTTTCAGTGTACTGGTCCGGATAACCAACTTTTTAGCGACGGATAACTAGGAATTTACATAAGAATTTATACAGAAAGTATATGCTGCTAGTGCGTTAACATTTCGTTAAGTTTTAATCTTCAGTATCTTTAATGGTTAATCTTCACTATCCGCACATAACAAGGTAAGTGACTTTATTTTTTAATAATAACTGGGGGGAGGGGGGGGGCAGAGCCCCTCTAACGAACTGATGTATACCCCCTTTTCAATCTAGTCGCAGTAAATGGCTAAGAAATGATAGTTAAATTGATAAATATTTCATTTACCTTGGTCGCATGATCAGTCATCGCGTGATGTGCGGAGAGTGAAGACATAACGAATCTGTATATTTCACATTTTCCAACCACTCGAATTCTCATAAAAATAGTTTCCATGACTTATGTCTCAATCCTCGTATTAAAAGAAATATATAATCTATAGTCTACACATATTTTGTGTAAAACATGTGCAATAAAGTTATACGAAAACTGTAAGTTTACTGAAATATATATTTCTGCATCTTGAAATATATGTAAATATTAATCTAGCTGTTTAAATGAGCAAACATTTAAAATTTTTGTATTTTAAATTAGTTTTTATCTTATCTGCGATTAAATCAGTCATTTTTGATCCAGAACAAAAGCTTAATCCAGACGCTTCGTGCTCAAATCGCTCAAATCAACATCTCGTAATGGCGGACAAGTCACGTGACCGCGCGAGCACAACTTCCGCTGAAAAAGGTCTATATCAACGTTGGCACATATGCATAACGGCCAACCGCGACTATTTTGAGGGAGGTTGTGGATATGTATGAGGGTAGCCCAGAAAGTAATGCACCACAATTTTTTTCTCCGTCCCCAACAATGGTACGAATGCGAAACTTGAGATATGTATTCATAAAACTGATATCATGAGGATGAAAGCTAAATCTTCTATCTCTTTTTTTCGTGGCTTTATAAAACAAATGCAGTCGAACCCCGTTACTACGAATCCGGTTAATAAGAATTATCGCTTAATACGTTTTCCTTCTAGTCCCAATCCTGTGATTTCAATTTCTATATAAAATTAACCCGTTTAATACGATTTTGAAACTAATTCCAGATAATACAAATAAAATATTACATAAAGAATATGAGATCTTTATTGTACAGAAATTCATACAGAATACGAGATCTCTATTGTAAAAAAAGATTCAGATTAACCTGAGATTCGTATTAACAGAGTTCAACTGCATATGTTCATAATATGACTCCTTAATGAGGGAAGAAAGAGATATACCTCGAAAATCTACTTTGTTTCTCACGAAGTGTGGCTTTGTTTTCACGAAATTTAAAATACAGCATTCATTTGCTAAACGAGTTCATTCATTTTAGCTCTTAAACTAAATATTCTTTACTTATGAGTATGTTCGTCTGTTTTACCCATCACCATTGAAACATTCGATGCTCGCTGAATTGCTTTATGTTTATTGGTTTAAGATCACTGAAACACTTCAAATTTCGTCAAACAATTTGTCGTTTATAATTCCCATAGAAACTCCCCATTGCTAGTCTAATTTTTATGAAAGCGAAACAATATGTACATTTTAATTTTTATGAAAGCGAAAAAATACTACAAATATTTTTTTCTTTTTGCAGAAATTCTCGCATATTAACCTGTTGCATATTAAAATATTACAATTTTTTTTTCTGCAGAAATTCTCGCATATTAAATTTTCAAAAGTATTTATCAATTCTCGCATAAAATTCTAAAAATATATTCGCAACCTAATTACAATCTTGGTTAAATGAAGTGTTTAGATAAACGTAAATTGTAAAGCGAAATCTAACATAAAGTCAGTGACAATGAACGATCAATAAATTATGTATCAGGTATTGTTACAACTAAAAGCGAACTTTTTTTAGAATCCCTTTGAGCATTTTGAGTTTAAAAATTCCATTTGCTTACGTGATACATCTCCACATCTATTTTCTTCCGCCTTTTGCCATGCTTTTCTTTATTAAATGTAATAATTCTAGTTATGGATTTTAACGATTAACGCACTAATCAAAGTATGAAATAAAATTTTACAAAGTATTAATAACTACGATAACCTTCAGATAACCAGTCTCCCCCCCTTTCCCGCTTGTTTAGAATACATTCGAAAGTCAATCAGAAAAGTCTTATGAAATTCTGCCGAACGAATAATTTCACAGACTGCCTTTATCGCAAGAATTATTGGATCATTACCTTAATTAGCAGTAGACAATGCTTCTTTTGCAATAACACAGGCCAACGATGAAAAAACTTTTATTTGCCTTATTCTTGTGGCTTTTGTATGCTGAATCCGAATCTGCTTTTAGATTTTTTTCTATCACCGTCACGTTTCCAAGTTATGCACATAGAAACTGCTATGTTAAAGTAATGGATATGAAGAGAAGCGGCTGTAATGTTAAAGTATCCATACTTTTGGACCACAAGCAAATTTATCAGGCCCTAACCTATAAATAATTTAAAATATTTCATTGAAAAACAAGAAATATCAGCTCTTAACGTTAAAAAAGTGTTAAAAATCTTATTTTTTGTTGGCGTGTGTAATTTTTCTGAGCTAGCAAGTTGTGAAAATTACTTCGACCAAGGAGTGAGCACGAAATTGAATACGAAATTAATGTATATGCAACCATAGCCTGCACAACCTTAATCATATTTTGACCAATAATAAGCCCGAAATTGTCCCTACCGTAGGTGATGTAACAATGTATGATTTTTCCGTGAGCAGGCTTTCTCTCTAGGCGGTATTGACTGAACGCCCTCGGACTACGACCTCTTTGGTCCCATGAGAATGTCTGGGTGGTCAGAGATTTGAAACTGACGAGGAACTCAAAACTGCCGTGCGCCATTGGCTGTATTCACAGCCGACGGAATTCGTTAAGCGAGGTATTCTGCAACTGGTGCAGCTTAGGGATAAATGCTTAAATCGTCAAGGTACCTATGTGGAAAATGTACCTTTTGAAAGATGTGTAGTTTCAGCTGCGCTTAGTTGTTTACTTGTATGTTTTGTAATGTTCTTGGAAAAAATAAACGGCGTTACTTTCTGATATCTCCTCGTAAATAACATAAAAACATTTTAATTTTATATATGTTTAAGAATCACTTTCGAATCCAACCATCGAACAGATTTAATCACTATGCGTGCAATTTTAATTAGTGTTTACTATGCATGCACAATCTAGTCTTTGGGAGCTTTTCTATCTCAAGTGCAGAAAAATGACAGTGATTCCATCAGTTTCTGAAATGATCAGCAGAATCCTTCGCTGTCATTTTTGCTTTTACCCAATTAATGACCTTAATTCGTTCGTAATGGATAAATTGCTTAAATATTCCTCAAGAATGAGTACAAATCAACTTTCATTTAACCTGTTTGATTCTTCTATATTATCACACTTCTCTCCTTCTCAAAATGTGGCGCAGAATCATTAAATTAATGATTTAATTCTACATTTCGGAAGACTAACTAATTTCTTTCTTTATGAAAAGAGAGCTTTCTAGTACGAATTATTTTATTGTCGTCATTAAAAATTTAATGCGGACTTTTCTTCATAATGATTTTTGGTTCTTTAAGAGAAATTCTTGTTCTTAAGATAAAAACTTTAAGCATTATTGAATATCAAAGAAGCCAAAGGATTTGGAGGTAGTATATCTGCATACGCAGAATAAAACTCTATCATAACAAAGCCGTTCAGGAAGAAACAGTCCTGTTATACATTTTGAACATAGAATCATCCATATGTACAAATTTGAAAAGCATGCCTTCTCTTATTCTTTAACAAAATTTTTAAAAAGTTCTAGCAGACGTATTTAGACAGATATCAGAAAATAAAAGAAAACAGCTGTTTTTTTCCAACAGTAACTTAAATAGCCGTATGATAAAAAATCGAATTTATGGATGGTGTCTGAAAATTTCGTTCACCTTATACCATTGCAACATTTGTTGTTTACGGCCAGCAGCTCGGCACTATCACTGAAAGGAATTTATTTATGAAAAGTCTGCGCCAAAAACGTAGGCAGTCACGCTTTTTAAAATCGGTTTTTTTAAGAAGTTTCATTAGAAATGTCGCTACTGCGCATGCCTACAACGAACAGTTTTAGCAAACGATAAACGCTACTCATTCATGTAACCTTGATGAGTTATTCCAGACACAAATATTATAGCAATCAACATCTGTGAGATGATTCCACACCAGCAGTGCGGGCTGCTATTGTAAGTTAGTGCCTGTTCGGACCATACGATCTACCTGTATACTCCCACAGAATACCCTTGGATTTAGAGCAAGAATATGGTTTATGCATAATGATGCTCCCACACATTCAGTCACAATGTTCGGGAGACGCTCACTAATATCTACTGCAACCGATGGCAAGGGTGAACCAATTCTATGGCCTGCACGGTCGACCAATCTCAATCCGCTGGATTCTATCTGTGGGAACATCCCAAATCCTTCGTGTACGCAACGACTATGGAGATCAGAGTGGCCAGATTTAGCATAATTATGCTAAACTGGCATAAATTGTAAGCCTTTTTTAGCATCGTGGTTAGCATAACTATTCATTAGCATAATTTTAGCATAGTTATCATTTTTAAGGAAAAATTAATCATAAATTCGCAAGTGACGCTTGTGTGAACTCCTTCTTGAGCAAAGAGCAACAGCACTTTATAAAATTATGAATCGCCTGACAAAAAGGGAGAAGACACAATTCCGCAAAAAATAATTTTTAATTAAAATATTTCTTGTGGAATTGTGTCTTCTTCTTTTTAGTCTGGTTAAACCTTGTCCACAGTTTCTGGTACAGTATTCGAAATTAATATATATGTACTATGAATCACCTCATCAGCCCAGGAACATTTTCAGTCAGGACAAATGTGTGAATTTCGATTATATAAGAGGAGTGCTATGATAATCAATAATTAAGTTTAATAATTAAATTGAATAAATCTCCTTTTTAATTGTTAATGTTAAAAATAAAATAATTTATAAATAAAATTAATTAATAAGTTAATAAAAATCAAAGCATCAATCTATAATCTTCCACAACATCAAGAATATCATCCACCAAAAACCAGGTTCATCCAGTATTTTAACTTCAACCACCAACTATATATTCAAGCCGGCTTTTCAAGTACAGTTTCATCCAGTCCTTCAAGTTCAAAATCAAATATCTTCAATCCACTTCTTAAACCCAGTTCTAAGTCAGTTCCCATACAAACTTCATCAGAACATAATTGGTGATTTTATTAATTTATTTTATTTATAATTACTTTATTTATGACACTAGCAATTAAAAAGGAGATTTATTAAATTTAATTATTGAATTTAATTCGATTAGTATCTGTTGCTTACTTCTGAAGCTTAAATACCAAAGGAGTAAGTAATTTTCAGAAATTTCATGCTTGCCAACATTCCATCTGAAGTTCAGATTCTGAACATAAGGAAGCATAAAAGGGATAATAAGAAGGCAACTTTAAATAAAAATTATTCTTTCGAGAGTGTGTTAGAATTATTCTTAAAACGAAACTTACAAACTGCATTCTCGTTTTGAATTCTCTGCTGCAAATTTTCTTTTTATGTAAGAAAAATAATAAAGAAAAAAATAATAAATTTACAACTTTAGCATAATTTTGGCATTTTTACTACGCCAATTTAGCACAATCAAACATATTTTTAACGAGTGTCTGAAATAGTTTTGATTTATTTTCTGATCACACTGGTGAAGATGTTACATCAACGTATTACAGATCAACCTGTGAAGTCATCTGCAATCTTTATGGAGTCTATGAAAAGGTGCGACAGTCTGTGGTCCGTCGTGTCCATGGGTGCATCGACGCAGACGGAGAATATTTCGAACATTTACTCTGAACTGTGAAACTACCACATTATGGTATTGTACGAACTAAAAGGTAACAAAATAAAATTCTTACCGTTTTTATAAACCTATGTCACGAATGTTTTTGGTTTTCCTTCTACATACTACCAATTGATACAGTTCATTTCCATTATCTTATTAAGTAGCGGAAGAATGGAGCTACTTATTGTTTTCACAATGTCCGTCTGCCTGTCCGTCCGTCCGTCCGTCCGTCCCCTTCATAATTTCCGCATTTTTTGAGGTAGAAGGTTGAAATTCGGAATGTAGCTTACTATGGGCATGTGCACCTTCACTATTTAGTTTGGTTTTGATTGGCCCACTGGGGTCGGAGTTTCTGGGGCGGAAATTAGAGGGGACCAAAAGGTCTACGCATATTTATGCATATCAAAGAGTGAAATTCGGTATGCAAATTCCTCTAAGCAAGATCAACCTTACTGTAAAGTTTGGGCCAAATTGTCCCAATAAGGTGGGAGTTGTGGGGGTGGCAATCACTTGGTCTTTAGAACTTTATGGCAACATATAGGATGTGATATATCATTCGATCGAGAATGATGAGAAAGGAAAGAAGATAGGGTTCTTTTATATTTGCTAAATACAAGGTTCGAGAAAATCAATTTTTGATTTTTAAAAATGGGAGGTTAAAAAAGTGCAGATGAAGGAATAAAAAACTGATGAACTCAGGGCTTCCGCTACTTTCCTATACCTTCCTCGGGAGGCTTAATTTCTTGTTATAGTCTGGTTTTGGTTCTTTGTAGTGGAATATTTCATCAACAAAGCACTTCCGATAATAAGTTTGTGTGATTATTGTTTGGTTGGTGAAATCATCGCCCGCAGTTTGTACCCTATTATAGATTCACCCTGCATGTGATATGATCCATATAATTACAAAAAATAAAAAAAAATTAAAAATAAAACAAAAATAAATAAATAAAATTTGAGTTCTTGATGCTTAAGCATTGTAGCATGATTTCCAACGCTTTATAGGTCCAGTATTAATTTAGAATCTTAGAATATTTTTAATAACAAATTACAACATCATTTTAATGATAATTGTAGTTTCTTTTAACATAATTTATTTACTCTTGTTCTTTACCATTTTTTTAATTTCTGCTTTATTTCCGGCGACATATGTGATTAGCTTGTTAGTTTTCGTGGCCATTATCAGATTAGAGCATCATTTTTTAAGTTTATTTAAGAGTAAAACAATGCAATTAGATAAAGCAATCAATTTCAATCTTTGACGTAATGATTTAGGTGCTTTTGTTTAGTTTATTTTTTAAATCATATTCATGATAACAATTTTTTTTTATTAAATAGATTAACTAGCGTTCAACGATTCCGCTTAGAAGATAAAAATTTAAACACATTATGATACAATTAGAAATTTTTGGTACAAAACCTTAATTTTATTATTATTATTATTATTATTATTATTATTATTATTATTATTATTATTATTATCATCATCATCTCCAGTTGTTCCTTTAGGTATTGAAGCATTTTCTTGGCCCACGGAATTTTTTTTAACATTAACGTGGTAAATGACCAATCGAGTTAACCAATTACGATGGGGAAAAATGTCCCCTAATGGGTAAAGAAAGAAGGATGTAAAGCGCGTGCGCAGGAGGTTAATTACAGGTGGCGTCCCATATCTTGTTGGTGAATTCCACCCCCAACTTTAGCCATGCCTCCCCCCCCCCCTCCCCATGTTCTTTTTCTCCCCCCAATTCTGCCTGGGGTAATCCGCATTGATTTCACTATCCGTGTTCTTTCTCACCGATCATAAAAGGTCCCCGTTACTGGGGTCCCCCACGTTAATAAGGTCTCGTGAAATTGATATTTTCCTCCGACTCTCGCTAGGACGATTTCGACGACAAATCAATGTTTCGGAGACGTTTTGCCATGGTTGGTGGTGACTCGTCGCCGATAACGTACAACCAACGAAGGATGGAAGCGCTATACGACACAGACATCGACCTCAGATGTGCCCGATCGCTGCTTTCACGATTTCGCTATACCGAGAGTTTGAATTCGGGTAATAAAGTGGATTGGCGGAAGGGAGAAGGACAAGGAAGAGGGTTCCTCGAATTGGGTTCTTCGATAAGTGAATACCTGTTTCCTTCCTTCCTTCCTTCCCCTCGTCTCTCCTTCTTTTCTTACAAGACGACTTCCCATTAGCGAAGAAAAGACGTTCTCTTTTTCGTCGCAACTTTTTCCTTGTTTGAGCTCGAGCGATGCATGACGGTGCAGCATGCATTAACAATATCGGTTTCGACGCTTGTATCGCCATCTAGTGACAGGAAATGAAAGCGCTTCGTGACCGTGGGAATTTCCAGGGGAAGCGCTTCGAGGCACCCAGACACCCGATGATGTCATGACAGGTCGTCGGATGGAGAAATTCCTAATGTCTGGAAAAATACTCTTTCGCCTTTTGCGAAATACGAAGAATTTTAAAGAAGCCTCCAAGGAATTTGTCTTTGGGGCTCTTTATCGAATGACAATCAACTCAAGTTTTATCAATTTTCTCGTTCATTTGATGAGAACCAGAACACCTCAAAAATTCACGAGCCTTTCTTATCTCCAGAAACGGTTCGACTTCTCCTTCAATTTAAAAAGAACGTAAATAAATAGACTAATTTTTTTTCCGCTTTTCTTTCTTTGCTATAAAATTTACGAATATTGATCGCGAGAAAGCGAAATGAAACACCTTAAAGATGTGTGGAAATTAGAGTCAAAGGCAAGCATGTCAATATCTGATTCTCGAGAGACAGGTTCAATTCCTGGTCGGCATGTTAAAGCTTGTCTGCTCGACACGAATAACAAACCAATGCAATTGGCCCATTAAAACGAATTTTAATTGCTCAAGTACATTTTACGATATTAGTCCTAATAATATTTAGTTGCATTTTTACCCTTTTGGGATGCATCAATTAAATAAATAAAAAGATAAATAAATAAATTTTACCAACATTTTTTTATGGTGGAAATAATTCAAATCAAAGCAATAAATGCATCCCCCCGATGAGGATATAGGAAAGTAGAGGAAGCCGTGAGTTCATCTATATTCCCCCTTTATCTGCACTTTTTCATCCCCCATTTATTTTAATATTTAAAATATTGATTTTCTCGAACTTAGTATTTAGAAAATATAAAAGAACTCTCTATATCTTCTTTTCTTTCTCATCATTTCCCATCGAATGATTTATCACATGCTATATGTTGCCATAGTTCTAAAGAGCAAGCGACTGCCATCCTCACAACTCCGACCCCACTGGGACAATTTGGTCCAAACTTCATAACAATGTAGATCTTGCCTAAAGGAATCTGCATATCGAATGTCACTTCTTTACATACCTAAATACCACGTAGATCACTTGCTCCCCTGTAACAGCTACCCCCGTTACTCAGATCCTAATAAGCTAATCAAAACTAAACTAATTAGTGAAATAGGACGTGTCTATGGTAAGCTACTTTCCGAGTTTCAACCTTCTACGTCAAAAAATGTGGAAAAATGAACGGAACGGACAGACAGACAGACGGACATTGTAAAACCAATAAGTGCTCCAGTCTTCCGCTATTTAATAAAGAAGACTTCTGTCGCTGCCTTATTTAGAGTCTTTTCCTAGAAAAAAACGTAGATTTACCTATTTATTATTAAATGTACTCTTCCTGTTTTGCAATCCTTGTAACGTGTGTGCTGATTTGAGCAATTACACCCGACCAGATTGTGGCAGCTACCAGCTCAATTGTCCGAAGATGTAACCAGTGCATTGGAGCTGGGGGGCAACCATTTTGAGGGGCTTCCTCGACATTGATTTGTTACTTTCTACTTATTATTATTCCTTGTATGATTTTAGTTTTGTTTTGTAGTTCAATGTGATGTTCTGTCAGTATGCAGAATAAAAGTGATCTGCACTCTCAAGTGTTTTATTCATTTGCTTTAACAACTCTACAAGAAAATAGACAAACGTCGATATCTCACACACGATCGAAACTAGATGTAATGTTTATAGGACATTTTTTGTTCCATTTGAACCATACAATATTCCTAAACAATTATGCTGGATAAGTTTGGGTCACTCTATATAAAGTTATTCACGAAGATTAGTCTTTTCTTAAAAATAACTTGTAATTATGCAGATTAATGACAAAGTACGGATGCCTAAATATCCGCACTGCTGATTGTCAGAAGGAATGAAAGTCCGCTGAGGATGCGCAACGTTTTCTGCTCTCCCATTAATTAGCTTTACGAAAACGAGCCTTGTGTTGAATTGACGAGAATGAAAATGATGGCTGTTCAGATACTTCCCATGTGGATTTTTATAGAGGTCATCTCAATATCAAAAAAAAATATGAATGATCTGCGTGACCCAAGTTTATAAATATTTCAATCAACTTCAGTTAAATATACAATCAAATGTTTCGATTCCTCTGCTATTTTTCGATATCCATTTGGTTTGGAATGAAAATACTCTTTTTAAAAACATTTAAAGGTTCCAGGAAATTTTATCAGATTTGCGCTCTGTTTCTTTGACATAAGCGATTTTCAAATTGTTTGAAAGTGAAAATGCCTCCAGAAGTTTTAAGCGGGCCGGATCTAAAAATTTGGGTGATCCAAAAGACAGTTCACCCCTTGAGATTCGAGCTGTGTGAGCTGTAGCTCCGTCTTGTTGATAATAATCTTGTCTGCATTCAATGTCATTTAACTGCTCTACAAATTGTTCGAATGTGTTGCAATAACGTTCCGCATCAACAGTGGTGCAACGCGTTTCCAAGAATATGTGTCGTAGCGTTCGTATGTGCAAACAGGAGAATGGTGGCCACTTTGAACATTTATTGTAGGCCCAATTAGTGACGCAATGATTAAAGAATCTCCACTGCAAATCTGACGTCGGCATGATTAATGGCTTTCATTTTATATAGATCTTTGGCTGAATTAAGGTTTGGTTCACCCTATATTTCCCTATAGCTTAAGAGACTAATAAAATGAATAAACTACTATTTATTTAACTAATAAACTATCAATATAACATTTTATTGTATATGTATGGGGAAAGTTTTTGAAAAAGAAATACAGAAGGTTAAGTACGTTACAAATGAACGATTTCGAATTTCCGAAATATTTACGAAAACCCTTGACGCCATTGACGGTGAGCAATTGCGAACAATCGCTTTGCATCGCAATTTCCATTCCAGGAGACTATGTTGCAAAGCTTTCATGTCGATCTTCCTCCACTCCTCTCGACAAGATTTTCACACACCGTCCAACTTAAATGATCGTTATTTTAAAAGCATGAAGCCCCAGGAATCCATCAGCGAGAACGTCGAATGATTTTATACATGGTAGATATCTTTAAATGGAATTACCACTATGGCAGCTTCTTTGCCAAAGATTTTTCATAAGCGACCGTTGAATCCACAGCCAAATTACGTGTTCTAAGTACAAGGAGGGAAAGTTAGCTATAATATTGTGGACTGTTGGCCGGGAACTTCATGCCAGCAGTTGCCTTTGCGAAGCTGCTCCCGAGATGAGATGCTTCACTTTTGCCACTATCTTAGGTATTAGTTAGTGAGTCTTTCTGAAAGGGCCTGCCTCGTCCACGTCGTTATCTTCCTTTTTTATCGAGTACATTACTGATTTCTTCTTTTGAAATGCTTAATCAATCCTTAGTTTTTACACGTTTTTTTATAATGGTGAATAACAATTATACGAATAACCCTCCCAAATTCGATTTCTCATACTCGACGCCAAATCTCTTCCATCAACTGATCGCTCGAGTAATTTGCTGTACGAGCCAAATCTCGTGCGAATTTTTGTCTTGCAGTACGAGTGGAAATCTGCAATACGAGCCCTCACGCCATGGTTTTTACCTCGCGCACAATTGTCTCATTTTGAAGGTACATTTATATTAAATTAAGAAAAACAGTTACATATTTCTCTTGCAATCTCTTTTATTAAAAGCTTTAGCGAAAAGCTACTTATAAGAATGCAGGCTTGAACTGTAAGTTTATTCCGCCGTCCGCCGTTTGCACGTTAACTTGAAAATGGATTAACTTTTTCAAATTCTATTTTCAGAAATATGACCATCAAGTTCTTAGCTTTGCTGTGTCAACTTTTCAGGTTTTTTTCGTGGACCCCTTCAAGTCGATTGCGCATGCTAAAACAGTGACCGTAAAGAATACCAAGATAATGGCATGTCATAGAACAACTGATTCGTCAAGAATGAATATACTTTTACTTTCTGTTTATCTTTTAAAATTATTGACATGGGTACGCGCACGTGACGATCGCTTTGTCGCAACTAAAGCTCCTTCTTGGAATGTTGCAAGTTTTTATTATATTTTTATAATTGTCATTTTCCTTGTTAACTGCACTTTTTCTGTTTTTAAACCCATAAAAAGTGATTTTGGGGGCATGGAACGGATTAATTATATTTTAAATTATTTCAATGGGGTAAACTGATTTGTAAGAACAGTAAATCCGAAAACGAGCTCGGTCATGGAACGAATTAAACTTGTACTGCGCGGTATATATATTTGCAGCCTCAGTCAAACTCCTTTATTCGTTACGTTGACGTTCGCCCAGGATTTACTTTTTCAAAGTGTTTAGGTAGCACAGTCAACCATCTGTATATACACCAAAATCGGTGGGAACCTCTAATCCACAAGGACCCTCATCTCTTTTATTATATGGACATGGGTCCGGAAACGCTTTATTTCCATGTTAGAAACTCATTTTCTACAACTCTTCATTAATTACATTATAATGTAATTAATGAAGAGTTGTAGAAAATGAGTATACTCATGGGAAACATACAGGAACGTACCAGCATACCACATGAAACTCTTTATTACATGAAATATTCAAAATGCTCTCGTTAGCATGGATACATGCATCAACCTGGCGTCGCATTGAATCCCGGATGCGCTGATGTATCCCTGGAGAACTGCGTATTGTTTAGCAGCTTTCCACAATACGGGCACGAAGACTCTCAATGCGACGGCGGGTTGATGCATGTATCCATGCTAACAGAGAGCATTTTTGAACATTTCATGTAAGAAAGAGTTTCATGTAGTATGCTGGTACGTTCTGTGATTGTATGTTTCCCATGAGTAATGTAATTAATAATGACTTATAGAAAATGAGTTCTAAGATGGAAATAAAACGTTTTCGGACTCATGGAAAAAATGAACCTTTTTTCCATAGATATGATATCTCTTCAAGAAGTAATTTTCATGCTTTTTTAATGTCAGATGCTTAGAGATGCAGACAGAATATTATAATAAAAGAAAGGGAAGAAAGAAGAAAATTAAAACTCCCTGGTGGGCAAAATCAACAACAGAAGAGATGCTTTAAAAATGTGCTGGATTGACTAAAAACATGTTCACCTTAGCAGAGCTGTAGCGAGGGGGGGATGGTTCTATCCGGGCCCTGGCCTAAGGCCCCTGCATAAGGGAGGGGGGAGCACTGGGCTGTACAGAATACAATAAGGGAGCATAAAATACAGTAAGGGAGCACAATTTACCCAGGGTTCAATTTTACTATGCTACAGCTCTGTACCTTAGAGATATTTAACCCAAAAAATGATGTCTATGTTGATCCTTATAATTGTCTATGTTGTACAATAAACAGCTAATATAGATGACGTTTTGATTACTATTCTCTATATGATTATTAAATAAGCCATGTGAAAGTTCTCCTTTAGCGGAGTACTTATGGTTTTACAATGTCCGTCTTTCCGTCCTCTACATATTTTCCACATTTTTGACGTACAAGGTTGAAACTCGGAAAGTATATTACTACAGACAAGTCATACTTCTCTATTTACTTTGGTTTAGATTGGTGCACTGGGGTGGAAGTAACGGGGTAGAGTTAGAAGGGGCCAAGTGATCTACATGGTATTTGAACTCCGGGCTTCCGCTACTTTCCTTTACCGTCCTCGGGTGGATTAATTTTTTGTTTCGTTTTTATCCAATTTACATGGCAATTATGCATAGAAGTTAAGACATTCACATGAATTAATAGGGTCCAGTGCAAATGAAACATTCAAATATCGATGCCACGTGGGGTTCGGAGTCAGAAGATGTTTTCTTATCTCTTTTAATTCATGGTTTTAAATTACTTCGAAAGAAGATGCGACACCAGAACTATGATTACGAAAAAACCTATCGTAATTGGTGGATTTGAATCCATGACCTAAGATGATAAAGGCGATCACTGTAGGTTTAAAACCGTTTTAAAGTTCAGTAGAAGTAGTAATATTATGAAAATTCAGAGATTTTGCGAATTCCCATTATCAAGGAATCTGTTACCCGAGATGGCAGATGAATGATCATTTCCAGCTAAGGAAACGAAATAAACGACGGGAATGTCAGTAAGAATGCATTAAAGCTGAATAAATCTTTACACTCGCTGAATACTGTGAGCTTTTAAATGATTTTTAATAACCAAATAGCCATTTATTACTTAACATAAAAATTCCATCCGACGTACACTCACGTAGGATGTTCAAAGTCCTTAGAATCTGTTCTGAGATCCTAGTTTATGCAATACTGGCTTATACAATGTCGGTGTTTAGATACAAAATTAAATATTCTTTACAAACTTATATGACATTGGATATCGTAAGAATGAAATCGAATGAATAGACCATCACAATTTTTGCGGTGACGCCATCTAACTCTAATGAAGTGGTTAAAATCCCATTTCGTGCTTGTCTTTCCATAAGAAGGCTTTTGTTGAAGGAAATACAGATATTCGATGGCTAATGGAACTACGAGTACTTCCACTAATGAAAATATGTTGTTCAGATGCATAAATCAGAATCAATTGATAAATTTCATAATGCAAGATGCAAGAATTATAAAAACAAATAAAAAATAAATCTTTGAAAATATATTTTGTATAATCATCAGAAGCACAATTTGTTGGCCGAACTCTTATATTTTTGTCTAATTCTTAAAAAGCAATCATTAACAAAACTTAATTTCCAAATAAAAAGGAAGTTTGTCTTTTCTACTATGAAGCTTCTGTGGAAACTTACCTTCGCTCGCTTTTTACATCGTGGAATTATAAAATTTCTAACTATTTCGAGCAATTCACAGTCATCAAAATGAAGAATGAGTCTCCTTTTATTATTATATTCAAGTTAGAGGTGACGAAAGTCATAAAACACAGTGATGTTCAAACCTCAATCACGGACAAATTTGGTTAAGAAGTTGGTTAAGTGGGAAGTATCCCAAATGAGCACAATTTTTCTGGCAAATCTATAATGACTTCATAAGACGTTTCAGTTCAATTTTGTTACGATTACGGTTAACGATCAAGAATTGAATTATAAAAAAATAAATAGTTGGAGTGCAGATCTTTTGTATAGTCAATTTCTAAAAGAAACGGCAAATTAACCAAACAATAATTTGCAAAATGTTTCACCTACCATTTTACGAAAAGTTACATTTGTTAGAGCTAGTCATAGAAGTTCTAAAATTTATTCTTATTTCTTAATCATTAAGCATTCCCAAGAATAAAAAAATAAATTAAAAGTGTCTCTAGTATATAGACAATCTCGTCTTCGTCCTAGTTAATAATAAACTACTTAAGTTGACTATTAAAACTGGACACAAATATATTTACAATTTAAATTCTGACAATCAGACAATAGACGACTAAGAAACAACATTATTTCATTCCAAACTATAATCCGGCTAAAAGTGAAATATCCTGTAGTGGTTCGCACATTTGCGAGTTTGACAATACTGAGATATTATTAATTCACTTTCGGACGCAGAAATCTGTTTGATTACAACCTTTACTAACATAGCTAATTCTATAATAAGGTCAATTTTTCAAAGTGTACTGCGGTATCCGAAGTGTCGGTATTCGAATTTTGTTGTTTCCCGGTACCGAATCCAACCCTGGTATCCGAAACGCAATAAAAAAATTTGCCGTTTATTAAAACGAATAAGTTATAAATAATGAAATACTTAACTAATATTTGTAATGAGGCAGTATCATTTTCAAATACTGCTGGCATGGCGCTAATTAACAGGAACTATTCCTATTCCTCCACAGTCTCCAAGAAACCCCAAAATCGAAACCATAGAAACATATGAGAAACCGCGCTTCGGCATCCAGAATACCGGTTACGAACAGTTAGGCTACGGGACACCACTATATTTTGGATACAATTTCGAATAATTGATTCAAAAGTCGAAAAGCTGTACGTATATGTCATCTGAAAGAGATATTTAGCCATATTAACCTTAACCGCACAGGCCCATAAAAAGCGATGCTATAAACTACAACAACGTATCGTATATCTTATATGTATTTAATAATATAATTTTAAGAAATAATTAAATTTATTTCAAGTGCTTTTGTCAACTTGAAAGATAAGAACGCTCTTTCTCTTTCACTGCTTAGACTTGTGAACACATCATTAGACCATAACAGCTATACTCGATTTCTTTCCATCATTTTAATATGTTTATTATGTATACCTTCCAAAGCAATTGTGCATGATTCTTGCAACGTAGATGTGCACATGTATAAGTGCATTATATGCAAGTGTGCACATTAATACACGTTTGCAGAACCTTGGCGAAGCTGTATAAATAAGAATGTATTTTAATTTATAAAGAATGTCGTAAGAGAAGTTAAGACATTTAAGAAAAGACATTTTATGATTGCAGTGTAGATGAGGGAAAGAAAATTCTGTTACCTGGACTCGAACCAGAGACCAGGAGTATTCGCAATAGCTCAGGTCAGTTGGTTAGAACCCAGGTAAAGGAATTATATGCTCCCTGGTTCGAGTCCAGGTAGCGGAAATTTTTCCTTCTCTTTTCTAGATGTAATTATAAAGTATACATTTTCTTTTTTAACAACTTGCAGTCTAGACTCATGATGACATTATATTTCAATTTAAGATTGATTTAGAATATCGAATTTAATATAGTGGACTTTTTCTTAGAGTGGAAGTTTGAATAAAATTTATACGTGGTAGTTCTTGCTTAATATTATTTACCCATCAGGTTCTATCTTCAGTTTACCTTCAGAGACGCATCATTGTTAACATTTATCAAATTTTAACGGATAATCATTTTTAATAAGAATCTTAAAATGTTAAAATGATGCACATTATACGTATAGGAAGCTAAGAATTTAGATAAAATTATCTATTTTTACTTATACGTATTTTTACTTTCGTTCCTTCCCCAGTATGAATGATTATAGCTAAGAAGTAAATTTTTAAAGACGGTGAAAAATAGAATTGCATTTTCATATTTCTTAAACGTTATGGCAATATTGAAATTATATTTCTATGAAAATAAATGGATGAAACCATTTTCATAATAGAGAGGGAGGAAAAAGTCAAGTAAAGCCACGGTTTGAACAGGTGTGGTGGGCGCATCGAATCGGGAACGTTGCTCCATTGCTGGTGGGAGATGAAGTTGTCACCTGGTTCGCCGCTGCATCTACAGGTGGCACCGAGGCAGTTGAACGAAAATTCTGGTGGCATCTTCCATCCAACCTACCACTCACTGCCCCCCTCTCGCGTTCGCCCCTTGAAGAAAACTTAGAGGACGGTTGTGAATGAAGTGTCCCCCTCTATTCTCGCATTCGTTTGCCCTCGCACAGAACTCTATTAGCGATGTTGTACGAAAAAAAAGGAAAGAAAGAAAAGAAAGGTAAGGTAGGGGTGGCGGGAGAAAGGTGCCTGGTTCGACCGCAGCGGCGCTGGTGCCTAATGAAGAGGCCATAATGGAGGTTCGACGCGTGCGGTCGAAGAGTCATGAACGTCGGTGCCGTTGACGTCACAATGCGCGGCAACACTTTGGGTGGCCATGTCATTTGTTCTCCTATAATTACGGGATGGGATGCTGATAATACGCGCATGCTCACTAGCCTTAGGTGTCGATTGGCCGCCATGATGATCGTAGTCTAAGCTTCAACAGCTCCGACCTTTTCGGCTGTTGTCAAGCGACAGGAGGGGGGCCCAACTCTTCACGGAGCAAAAACAAATTGACATTAGCGCCACTACTGCCACCTACTGATCAAATAAATCTTCTAAATTATAGGGGGCGAGAGAAACGACGCCAACTAAAGTATTATTAGTCGTAACGCTTCCAAAACACGGACTGCAAATCGAATGACATTTTAAAGTGGTTTGGGTTGTTTTGGTTTTTTTTTCCCTTTTCTTTTTTCTCCTCCCCCCCTTCCCTTAGCCTTTCTTTCTTTTATTCTTTTTTTATCTTTCTGGTTTTGGTTAAGTGATTTTTTATTCTTCGTTCCTGTACAAGCAACAATAATTTACTTGCACTTGTACAATGGTCATTTTTACTTTCGTTCTATCCTTTTTTTTTCCTTTTTTTACAAATACGCAGCGTCATAATAGGATTTCACAATTTCACATAATGATAGTGAAGCGAGAAAGAGTAAGATAGATAGATAGATAAATAGATAGACAGAAAGAGAGAGATAAAGCGAACAGTGTGTTCGCTCCTTCCATTTCCAGCCACTTCTAATAAGCTTTCGTGACCGCTTGTTCACACATGTGACATGACTTGAGCACAACTGTCGGTAGCCAATGGGAGGGCTCACCTGGATCGACCTCGCCAATAAGGAAAGAGTCCTGGTGATTGCACTCCTTCACTATTGGACTAAAACAACTATCGCAAGCATAAGCAGCTCCTCCCACGGCACGAAGATTAATAATAATGTTAAAAATAATCATAATAATAATGACAAAAAAATTAATAATAATGAGAACGACAACACTGACAGGCACCTGTTGGTTCTTCCTCGAGGCGCGGAACGAGAGAAGCGCCACTTCACAGCAGAGCACACGGGAGAGAGAGAGAAGTTCGAAAAACACAATAATTACAGTAATTGCTATCCGGCTGTCTGCAAATCGACCTGTTAGCAATTAATTAGCATAAGAAGATCGAATTCTGTTTACATTGCTTCAAATAGATAGGACCTCTGTTCAATTTAGGAACCCTCTTTGGAGAGCAGAAATGTCGTTTTAACCCCATTAACATTAAATATTTTCGCTGGGTAATTAGAAAGCAGCAGACTATTTAGCAAAATGGGCTTTGATGCTAATGATTGCAATATTTCGTTTCACAAAAGGCATAGTTCGAGGGTGGGTCCGAGGGGAAACGTCGTAAATTGCGTGGCGAACACGACCTGTTACGCGAGCGAGTGGGGCAAAAGGGTTGAAGGACCACATTAGATGTAGACCGAGTGGGTGGCAATTTGCACAGGTGGGCAAGGGCGATTGTGCGCTGAGTGGGGGTAGAAGGATGAGTTCCGAGGAGATAGAAGGAGGAGCCCCGTGGTGGTGGTGGCTGTGAGGAGGGGGGTTGGGAAGGAGAGGGAGGAAGGTGTATGTATGTGTGTTGTGTGTATGGATGTGTGTGTGTGTGTGTCCGCATTCCCTCCCCCCTCCCTCCCTCGGCTGCTCTCCCTCCGACCGACGGGTCACTGTAATCGCACTGGCGTGCTAGAATGCGCCCGGACTGCTTCCCCGTCCCTCAAGTCAGACGGCGTTGGATCAGGGCGTCCCGTGAACTCCACCGGGCCCCGGTCGACCCGCGCCTGCCATGGGCCAACAGCACCGACGTTCCTCCCTCCTTCTACTCTTCCTACTCATCGCCAGGTAAGACAGAACACCCACCTACACTTCCTTCTTTTCTCTCTCTTTTTTTCTCTCTCTCTTTCTTTCCCTCTTTTTGATTTCAAACCAACTTTTCTTCTTATGCAACCTCCATTGGAAAATTTGGCCTAAAAATATTAATTTTGTTTTTTTTTTCTTCTTCAAAATATTAAGTGATGGAATGTTTTTGATAAAAAAAAAAGCTTATAGACAAACAATATAGAAGTATTAAATTTAGCCAAAAGCAATCAAATTCTTAGTAATTGAACATTCCATCCGGTTAATTAGATATTTTAATAAGTTTTAACAATTTATTGGAATTAAAATTTTTAATAATTGCTACGTCTGTCCAGAAAAAATGTCCGATTTGGAATTTTATGAAAAATTAGTAAAATTTTATCTGTGACATGGATTTTGTGACAAAAGTTCAAAATATGGTAGATAAGTTTAATTTTTATATAAATAAACTTAATTAATAATAACTAAACTAAATTAATTATGAAATTTATACATTGCATTATATTGAATGAATTATTTTGGAGGACGATAAAACTCCCGAATCGGACACTCATTTCTGGGCAGAATAGTATAATTTGCAATAACCGAATGAAATATAATTGCTATTTTCAATTTTCTGGAAACCATCACTGTATGCGATAGTTCCACATTTATGAATCGATCCATTTATTTGGAAGTAAAAATTACAAATGAAATTTTGGCTCGACGGGAAAAGCAATTTTATATTTTATCAAACCAAGGCTGTAATGTCTCGTCATCCTGCATTATTAGATATTTTAGAAATAATATCCTCATAATCAGATTTTTAATAAGACGTCCTCTAAAGTCGTGGAAATGTGGCTTATTGAATCGCATCAAAACACCGGGATACGGACAAAAAACCCGGCGGACAGAAACTCCATGGACAAGAACCCCAGGACAAAAACCGCCTGACGGAAACTCCACTGCCATAGGACAAAAACCCCACTCCCGCCCCATTGCAGTTTGCCAATAAAAAAGTAAGTAAAAAAATAGAAACAAAAACTATTTAAAGTTTTCTACATGATTAAAAAAAATTAAACATCACTATCTATCTCGGGCGAATAAAATAAAACAGAATCCAACTGGATATTTTATGACAATTTTTATATAATTAATTTCTTTTAAATCTATTTAATGTGAATGAACAATATATCTTACAAATCTATAAATTAAGTGAAGGGTTATACAAGACTAAATTCATATAAAATAATAAATATCGGACTCCAGAAATCAATCAATTTAATTATCAATCAATCAATTTATTTCAATATATTCTTACTATATTGTAAAGAAATAATAAATAAAAAAGAATAAAAATTCTGGATGTAAACAAACCAAAAGAGAATTTTAGAATTGAATTTTGTCCGATTAATTTGTTGATTTATAAGAAATTAATTTTCATAAAATATCTAATTTGATTCTGTTTTATTTTATTCGCCCCAAATCGATAGTGATGTTTAATTTTTTTTAATCATATAGAAAACTTTAAATAGTTTTTGTTTCTATTTTTTTACATACTTTTTTATTGGTAAACTGCAATGGGGTGTGAAGATTTTGTCCGATGGCAGCGGGGTTTCCGTCCGGTGGGGATTTTCTCCTGCGGGGTTCCTGTCCGCTGGGGTTTTTGTCCTGGACATCTATCTATTCTCGAAAGAAATCGGTATGACACGAAACACTGGATCTTTCCATAAGTTAATTCAGCCATTTGACTTTTTTAAACTCTAATCGATATTGGTGTAAAAAATTTTATTCCCGCATTTCAAATTCACGTGGAAGATTATAACAAATTATAATAACCGAAAGAAAAAATCTTAAAGGACTTCCATTAGAGCGAATAAATTCTATTCACAAAACGAAACTATTAGTTAATTCAAGCTTAAAGCGAGCTTTCATATTATATTCATATTTTAATCTTCTTTAATAAGTGAAACTTAAAGTATCTCCGAGTCGAAATGACAGCTACAAGCAACGATGTCTGGAGTTTCACATTAAAAAGGAATTATTCAACTTAAAGAGTTCATTCGTGCTCTTTTAATATGATTTATGTGAGTTACTTGGCTCACTTGCTCTTCATTTCTCTCTCTCTCTCTCACTCTCTCTCCTTCTCCCTCCTTTCTTTTTATTATTATTATTAATCAACTGCGAATTCATCATAAAATAAAACATGAAAGATGGCTCGATCTTAAATCACTTTTGGCGGCGCATCGACGTCATCGGGCGAGCGAAGCGTCCACGTTAATAATGAATATTAATCAGGTGAGTTGAATGCGAGCGAACGAGCCATCTTCCTGTCACGCGCCAAGAACTCTAAGGGCCCTTGGAAGATCCCAAATGGGGAAAAAAAGAAAATAAAAAAGAAAGATGCCTTATTAAATTAGTAATAAGAAATAAAAAAAAAGAAGAAGAAAACACATGAAACCCGTCTAATGTTTCAAGATCATTACTCAATGCAATTTGAGGACATTTCTTTTTTCACATTTTTCGTTTTTTGTCCACTGCGAGAAAAACAAATAAAAATAAAGCGCGTTTTATAAATTCCATATGTCTAAGTTTTCAGAATTTAATTAATATACATGTACTTGAACATTTTTGTGCGTTTTAGCTTCTGTTTTTAGGCAGACTGCTACATTATAATGAAATATAAATCACAGAAAAAATCCCGTGATCTGTTAATCTAGGCCTCATGTTAAATTTTTCTTAAAATTCTTGATAGGAATAAAATTAAAAATAAGAGTTACAAAAAATGTTACAATATTTTAGTTTGCACACTCTGTCCTTTTCTGTAAATTGACTGCTCATTTAGATTGTTAAACGTTCGATAATGACTATTTCAGATGCCTTTGTTTGCACCGTTAATGGGGCGAAATGGAAATACTCATGTGAAACTGATACCGTAGAACAACTCAACGAGATTCATTTATGATGTACGCCAAAGCATTCCATTGTTAAAACTCGATTATGTAAATCATTTTGAACTTTGAGCTCGCCGATTTCGCTTCTCTAAAGCGATGAAATGCATGAAAAAAATTCGCAGAGTAAATGCAGGTCAAAGGCATACACATTCCGCACCATCAACCATAATGGGAGGATAGCAAAGCGCAGAACAATTGCGGAGAATGGAAATATTTCGAATCTAATGATGGAACGATTAAATGTTTGGTTGTTTTTTTAATCCTTTCTCCCGCTCACTCTTTTTCCAGAGAGTGCATATTCACATTGTTCACTTCTCAGGAATCAAAGGTTCCCCGAATGAAGGGTCCCGTTTCAAACAGACAATCGATTTTTAACTCACGCTCATCTCCTCTTCCTCTTATTCTCCCGCTAAATGATTATTTTTCGAGTTTGTATTCCCGTTTTTAGTTAATCACTTTGTAATGTTTGCTTAAAATACAAATGTGATTGCTGATGATATGAGGCGTTGAGCGCAAAAGTGGCCCAAGCCGAAAAAAATATGTTCTGAGAAAATCCACAGAATTCTTCCCTATTATGTATGCAAAATGGAATTTAGCGAACTAAATGTATGCAAAATGGAATTTCGCACACCAAACTATGGATGGGCCACAATGGCACTGTAAAAAGCAATCTATCAGCAAGTTATTTCCACATGTTACTCTTTTTCAACATTATTGTTGGTTGGGCCACTATTGCGCTCAACGCCTCATATTGCATAGGAAAGAGAGAAAGAAAGAAAGAAATAGTGAGATTGCATTCACTTTCATTTTCAATTGTAATCATAACATTAGTTCGTGTAAATCTTAAGAGGTATACGAAAGTCAAAGAAATTGAGGATGATTCTTAACGATGCCTTTTAACGGGTAGTTTGCAAATTTTTTAAATTCTTGTCCAGATACCCAGTAACAATTCATTAAAATCTGAAGTCTCCAACGTTTGTATTTTAATTCTGGAAGTACAGTAATTTGACAAAGACAGAGAAGTTCAGACATAAGCTGTTTTTTCTATCATTTCCAACATGCTTTTACATTACATCCTTTATAGAGTATATTTACATAGGCGCTTAAAATCAGTTTTGTGACATTTTCTCGTGCTAATAGAGATGTTATCTTTAATTTCGTTACAACATTTTCTATTAATGTTTGATGTAAACTAATGAATGACAATAAATTCGGTCAACACGAGGACACTCACCCTCTTTCTCTAATTAAATGACTGCATATATCAAACCAGGCTTATGAAAAAATCATATGCACTACATACATCATATGTGTGTCTTCGTTTCTTATTATGATGTATTTTCCAAGATAAATTTTCTAAATATTAATTTATTAAAATACTATTTCCATAAAATTGAAAAAGATAAATCCTTAATAGGGAATTCATTAAATTTCTCGATACAATAAGAATGAATAATGGTGAGATTATGTAACCTGCCTTTGATATCTAAAATCCACGATTGAATAACAACGAAAAACTGTGGGAATTTTTGGTCACTTCAGAATAGAAGCAGAATTCGTGAATTTTTATGGCCTACTGCACATTAAGATATACATTTAAAAAAAAACAAGAAAAAAAAACAAAGAAACATTTCCTGTTTGATGAGTGATTTTATATGACCTCGAAACTTGAATGGGTCGTTATGTTAATATACGCATGTAAATCAACCCAATCCTCATTGATTAAAGTAAATGTCTGACTAGACTAAGACAGAAAACCAAAGAATATATTCGAAAAAATAACAAAGTTACAATAAATATTTAATAAAGTACACGATTAGACTATTTCGACTGGTTGAAATTGCTCCAGGTATTTTATTTTTCCCAATAGCATTCTAGATATTAGAGTTCATTCTTTACTCAAATGTTAATGCGGCCTGTTATTAAAAGTTTATGGGTACAATGTTGCTATGTAAGGTATTTCATATAAGGTTAAAGAATTGTTCAAGCAATCCCATTCATGCTGAACACTGAAGCACTTAATTCTAATAGACCTTTACGTTCCAAGTTTTTAGAATTGTTAAGACATGTCTTTTACGTATGTCCTAAATTTTCTAAATAGCAATGTTTAAGCTACAATTACAAAATAGGGGAATTTAAAAAAAAACTACAGAAGATTTGTATACAGAAGAATTGCTTCACTTTCTTATCATAGACTTTATTTATTTCACAGAAGATTATGCTTAAAACGATATGAAATGGAATAATAAATTTGTGTAAGGACATCCGAATTAACCTGATGATTGATCACAGCAATACAGTTGAAATCGTGATATTTGTCTCAAATCTCATAGTTGTTAGCTGAAACATAGCTCGAGGTAAAGAAGGAGAAATGAGTAAATAAAGTTTAAAAGTTCTGGTTTGTGTTATGAAGCAATCTACGCAATAATTTTTTATAAACTTAACTATTTCTTGTTTGGTGTTTAAGAATTAAAATAATTCCACACGGAAATGCAATTGTAACATAATTTTAGATTGGTACTTTATAGTACACGATTAATGAAAAATATAACTGGATAAAGTTTTCTAACAAATTCAAAATATTTTGTATGTGTTCCCTTTTTTTTCTTATAGTAAAAAGCTAGGTGATCTAATGATTAGTCATTTTTCGATATTTTAGGCGCGTCAGTAGCGGGTCATTATGTTTGCTGAGCTCAGAAATTATTTTGCTGTGAGCTCTTTTTTTCAGCTTACAAATGTTCCCAATGTTGAAGTCAAATATGGTTTTACATAAATTGTAGCATAATCGATTTTAACTTCGTATATCTTTCAATAAAAGGACTTTTGAATTTAATCATTGAGACAGAAAATAATCACTGCATTAAGCTTTGAAGTGTCTCGAAAAAGGAATATTTCCACTAATTTATTTTTATGAATAATTGAAATTGAAAAATGTTGAAGTTTATTTAAAAGGCATTTAGTATACGGTCTGGAGGGGGGGGGGGGGTTCAACTATCATATTACTTACTACTTGAACTAAATTTTGATTTCAATTTACAAAGTTGTCACGTTCGTTGAATGGCCGTTTGTCATCAACATAAACAACCTATAATTTATAAAAATCTCAAATTAGCACATCAATCACCGATTGTCTCCAATTACTTTTCGATACAGCTCATTGACAAGCCAACAAGCGAAGAAATGTTTGGAAAAGTCAAGAGTGATTTGACTTCATCGCTTGTACCGCTTGACATTTTCTCGAGGAAATCATCTCGAGGGCGAACTTGTTCGACTTAATTAAAATGGTTGTCTAGCCATGACACCATTAGTGGAACCCACCTACAAATGGCGCGCAATTCGAGGAGAGCGGTCGGCGCCAAATATTCAACCGTCGCCGCTGCCGCTGCCGCTGCCGCCGCTGCTCCAAACAGAACCTGTTCCCACCCACCTCAACTTCCCTATTTCATTTCAACTTTGAAATTTCCAACCGTTTAGTAGGAATCAAAGCGTGCATTATACGTTCGAAAAACTGGAAATGGGAGCAGCCGCAGTGTTAAGAGGCCCGAATTGAGCCCAAAAAATTCAAAGCACGGCGGAAAACAATCGGTTATGCACACTTTTTATTGAAATTTTACGTTTATTCGGGCAATTAACTCTAGTTATGGCCAATTAGAAATTTAATTTCATAAGCATGATAAAAATTTTTAGCCTAAATATATACGAGGAAACTTAAAAGTTTTCTCTGCCCTTCCAGCGAAATTGTTTTTCCCGAAAATTACCGTGAAAGAGTCAAAGAGAGAGGTCCAACGGGGCAGCCTTAATAAGGCAAAACGGGCGACGACTGACTCGTGTCTTGGAAAATTTGCCCAGAGTAAAACGAACGATTCAAAAACACTAACACATTCTCTTAACTTGCCTTAGAGAAAGGTGTCTTTGGCGTGAAAGTATTTCTGTAATGCATCGAGAAAAGTCATGTCAATTTATGTATTATACAATAAAGAATCGTGAGCGGAAAGTAGAAATGAGATAAATCTTCGAGAGCTGGAAGCTTGCCAAGAATTTTATATTTACTTATTTATTTATTCTTTTACCATGATTTAAAGGTAGATAGATTAAAGTAAATAGCTCATTTCTGGAAGAACCCTAGAAAAATTCAAGAAACAGCAAACACTATAGTGCCATTGTCCGAGTAAGATTTGTTTTAATCGTCCTGTCTCTTTCCGTTGTTATAAGAAATTAACTAAGCTTGTTACATTATTTTTCCAACCATCTTCTAATTTCATAAGCTAAATCATTTAGTATATTGCGGTTTTTGTTTCAGTAGTAGTAACATAACAAAAATACAATCATTAATTTCTCTCTTTACAATATACTCTCTTTTGAAATATGTGCTCAAGTTTTCTTGCTGCAGCCATATGCATTTTTTTTAATTCAAATTTTATTTTTTCAAAAATGCCAATCTCAAAAATTTTTATTTTTTACTGTTGATCAGTGCCATGGGATACTACATTCCCTGAAAAGGAGAACTTCCATTTTTGAGTTTAGCAGGTTTTAGAAACAATGTAAAATTTTGCCAATTTCCCAAGTTCATCAATGAAGGTATCAATGGCAACAGTCTTCTTAATGAGTTTATTTTCCTCCCATGTTGCATATTTAATTCAAAAGAGTCATCTTTTATGTTTTCCAGACCAAGTGTCTGTAACGAGAGTCCTCCCTTTCCAGGACAGTCACCACATTCCTGAAACAATCAGGTCTTTCGGTGTACATCACAGACAACTAAAGACTTCACGTGACTAACCAAGGCGTCATATGTCATGTCTGCAAGTAAGTTCTTCAGAGTTACAACGCATAGTTCAAAATTGGCACAATGCACACTTAAAATGACATCTATAGGTGGGTGCGGAACCACCTACTTAGGTTGTAGTGCATAAAATTTTGAACTTCCAATGAGGAATATGGGATGTTCCTTCTTATAAATGGCGAAAGTTTCCTTAATAATGCGGGTCTTGTATCTATTCACTTTCACCACTTTTTCTCCTGAAACTTTACAGTGATAGTGTCTCTTTACTGGCGCTCTGGCAAAAAAACAGTCCCATTGAGCTTCCTGATAAAATGAATGTGCAATTTGAACATCAGCTACATTCACAGGGTGACCATAATATGGCTAGACTTTTCTAAACATCTTTCACTACATTCCATCTGCAACAAAATACATTGTGGAGAAAACAAGAAATTTGAAGGCTGCAAAAGGAGTGTTTGGAAAAGTGGATACTATTTTGAAGTTAGATATGCATTCTGGGAGGAAAATAAACTCATTAAGAAGACTGTTGCCATTGTTACCCTCATTGATTAACTTGGAAATTGGCAAAATTTTACATTGTTTCTAAAACCTGCTTAACTCAAAAGTGGAAGTTCTCCTTTACAGGGAACGTAGTACTCCATGGTACTGATCAACAGGTAAAAGAATAAAAAAAATTATCTTAAAAAAAACGCAACAAGACATCTTTAACCGTTCCAGAGATTTAAAATTTTTGTCGAAAATCGCAAGTGCGAAATGGCGCCCGTGATGACATCTTTGGCAGCCTTTATCGCGAGCCAGGAATTTTTTTGGGCAAAACCAAAAAATACGGGTATCTTACTTTTTCCTGAATTCTAATATATGTCAAATTCAAAAACATCTGGGACTATGAAGGTAACCCCCCCTGCCTGAATTGACATGGTTTCTGACAGCTGTATCTTTCACAGATTTACTAATAGGATTAGATGGGTAGATATCACGGATGTTTTCTAGTGGTAGGAGGTTTTTTCTTCATATACAGGCAATTCCACACCACACTTATAAGACTAGGCTGAAAACTTCTTAAAATAGAATGAACTATTCCTTACATCATCTCATTTGAATGCCAAAAGTTATTTAGAATATTATTAGTTACTTACTTTTAAATGCAGAGAAAGATGCTCTTGGTAATAAATTATACCAGGATGAAATACAAATTTACTTTCACCATGAGACCAGAAGATCAGTAAGAGTCATTGCCGGATTCCATGGACGATCAAAAATAGTCACTACATTACAGGGTGAATTTTAAGTACACCGACAAACTTTTAGGGGAGATAGTATGGATGATTCTGAGCAAAAACGTTCATATGAGCATGGGTCCTAATTTGAATGATAACTCGGATATGAACAGAAATAAAAATGCCGCCACTAAGAACAACAAGTTAATAACTCAGGTTCTCTAACGCCTAAGATAATGAGATTTGAGTGAATAATAGATACAAAAAACTGTGTGTACCGTTAAAATTTGATCGAATTCCAACGAGTAGTTTCCGAGTTACGCAATCATCATCGTAACAAGAGCTGGTTAGTACTCACATGTGAGCAGGTGTTACGATGTTGAATGCGTAACTCGGAAACTACTCGTTGAAGTTCGATCATATTTTAACGGTACACTCGATTTTCTGTACCCAAATTTCATTATCCTAGGTGCTTAAAATCACCCATACAGCCACCCCTAAAAATTTGGCGATGTACTTAAAATTTACTCTGTATATTAACTAAGTCTCTGCCCATGGTACAGTCATCAAAGGGAAATAATCCACACTTGAATTGTACTCTAAGTTTTAGCGTTTCAATATTAATTTATTTTTAATAATTTAATATTCCATTTAGAGTTAACATTATTAAGATTATTAAATTTAAATAATTATAATTAATAAAGCTATTAAAACAACACATTAGCATGAAATGCAATATCAAATATTAAACTCGTGTGGATTATTTCCTTTGGTTGACTGTACTAAAAACGAAGTGGACGGCCAACAGTTCTTTCTCAACGTGATGAACGTCGGGTAAAACATCAGGCTGCAAACAATGGAATGTCCACATGTGAAATTTCTCGACTTTTGAACAGCAAAGCAAGCCACATTACGGTTTGGAAGGCCCTTGAAAGAGACCCAGCCATTAAATGCACCAAGATTATAGCAAAACCAAGCGAAAACGACTATAAAGGCAAGGCTACAATGGGCCAAGCAAAAATGACTTAGAATCATAACAGCATTCTATTTTTTTTCTGATGAAAACGATTTAATCTTGATGGGCCAGGTGACTACAATAGCTATTGGCATGACCTACGTAGTGAACCTAAAGAACGATTCAGTCGACAACAGGGTGGCCGTTCATTAATGAATAGGGCAAGGCTTTGGTACAATGGTAAGACAGACTGGCTATTGTACATTGCCAATGAAAGCTAAAGTATACCAGGTATTTCTTTACAAGAAACTTATTCCATTTGCATCACTGGAAATAGACTGGAAATAGCAACAAGTTTATGTTTCCTGCAACACCGCTCGTGCTACGTTAAAATGGTTTGAAGATGTGAAAATAAGTGTTATAAGCTGGCCCTCAAGCATTCTGGACTTCAGCCCCATTGGGAACTTAAGGGCATTGAGGCAAAGATGGCTTACTCAAATAATCGAGAGTTTTCAACTCTACATTAGCTTTCAGTTGCACTTGTCTGTATCCTGGGATAAAATCTCATCAAATAAAAACTTCGGTTAATTCAATCCCCAGCGAGAGTTTTAGGTAATTCAGAACCGAGATGGTTCTACTAACAATGTAAGTACTAGATTTTTTGTAAAATTTGTAGTAAAAAAATTGTCAGTCTGGTCTTCTATTTCTTAACGGGCGTAATTTGAAAATTGTTAATAATTTTGTTTTGAAAATAAAATATTTTGTTTTACAGCAGACTTTGTTGTTTCATGAAATATATATGTATATAGTTGAATTAAATTGGACACAGAGTGGTAAAAACCTGAAAAAAGCTGATGTTTCCGATAATCTCCATCCGAGACGTCCACTCTGATTTTTCAGGGTCTTACAACACTGTGTCCAATTTTGTTTTATTGGAGGGTTTTGTGGCTTGTCCTTCTTTTCTTCTACACCCGTCTTCTATAGTTGAATTAGGAATATTCTCATTCCCACATAACCACATTTTAAGGATGGTCTTATAATTTCGTAACATAAAGTAAGTATGTTTTGAAATATTTGACGATGTAAATGTGCCGGAAATTGATTGCGACCAAGTGATTTATGTTATGAAATGGAGAGTTCTCGATGAGTTGATGGAGGCCTTGCAGTACATAGAGAAAAAGAAAACACACAGAATTCCGACCGGTTTCGCTGTTTATTCCTTGACAAAGCAAGAATAGAAGGCGAATCCGATCGGAATTCTGTGTGTTTTCTTTCTCGCTATGTACTACAAGACCTCCATTAACATCATCAAATGATTTACAATAAAAATGATTAAAACATTAAATTAGATTAAAAGCAACATATTTATTTTGGATTTTTTTTATTCAGATAATTTTTTTACTAGCCTAAGATATTCTTACTCATAAGATATATCTTATTTTCGCGAATACAAGTTCTCCTTTGATAAATAATTTGCCTATCTAGGGCAAAGGCGATACAAAACTGAAACGCCATTCGAAAATCTAATCCTGTAAACAGCGAATTATTTGGAAACTTGTTTCGTAAAAAATTAAATGTTAATACAAAAATCAATATGATAAAGGTAGATTGAAAGTTTTTCGTAAACATATAAAATAAAAGTGTTTAGTTCAGTTATGAAAAACCAATTAATTGTAACAACAGCATAACGTAGGTGATAACCGCTTGCAGGTATTTTTCTGTTAGGATCATAATGAACTACTTTTTGTGTTCATGATGTTTTGATTTTGTTTCCCACACTATTTCCACTTTTTATTTCTCTTTCCATTTTTTTTTATTAATATATATGATTTCTCCCCCTTCTTTTGAGACATCACGATTTTCTTTCACGACCCATACTTTCCTTTCCGACGGCTACCGAATGATTGGAGTGTGGAAAAAGTGTCATAATCAATCAAATTCCTCATTGACTGACAGGATATACCCTCGTTAAACCACCCGATGACATCCATTCCATTCTCCTCTCTCTTTTACCCTCTTTTTACGTGTCCTTCTTCTTTCCCCCACATCTCGGTTCCCTTTTCCCGTGATATTTAACCGCCTCCCCCTCTTGTGATTCATTCGATCGCTATCATTTCATTCTTTAGTGAAATCAGTTACTTTTGCTATTATAGAAAGCCGAACAAAAGACAAGTTTATAAATTTAATTTAGCTTTAATTTATTGGGGATGCTTAACATTTGTTGAATAACTGGTGTACTTTTAACAAAATTCAAATTATTTTTGAACTATAGGAAGTCGAATGAAGTCAGAATGCCAAATGTTTTAAAAGGCAACTTCTAATAAATTATTTATAATCAAAAAAAAAAAAAAAAAAAAAAAAAAGATTTTCAATACAGAATCATTCCTCCGCATTCAAGTGAAAAGAATTTGAATAAGCCCGAGAACAGATTGTCCTATATGGGAAATGATGTGAGGCAATTGCCAGAGTCAGTGGATAAAAAAACAAGGAGATATGTCGACATCTGTCGGATCAAAAGGTTGCGCTACTCTGATTATAGTGGTGGCTAGAAGAGTACTCCGACATTTGTCAGAGTGAGTGGATATAGAAAGACTAATCTGACGTTTGTATGAAAGGCCTGACATCTATTGGCAAAATGTTTACTCAAGAGTTCATTGAAGGAATACCATGCCTTCACCTTTAAAATAGGTGCAAATATATTTTTTAGTAATTTGGTATTATTAAAAAAAGCCTCGGTTAAATGTTAATGGCCTATGTAGACAAGAATAAAATTCTATATAGCTCAAGTCTTTGTATCGCTATTACATATATGAAATATATAGACTTTGCAATACATTTTATTGAGGAATAAATTCACCACCGATTTCGACATCTTTGTCAAGGTGATGGAATAAATAGGTACAAAATATTTTTGAAATTGAAAAACAAGATCTAATAAAATCTTGTAAACATTTCAAGAAGAAGCTTTAGCTGTGACATATAAATACATTTATTAATGTTTATGAGCAATTGAGCAATCGTGCGTCGACGAAAGATAAACAGAAAATAACAGTTGACGAATCGATTGTTATATGATATGCCATTATCTTGGTATTCTTTATGGTCACTGTTTTACCATGTGAATTCGACTTGAAAAGTCCACGAAAAATCCTGAAAAGTTGATACAGCCGAGTTAAGATCTTGATGGTCATATTTCTGAAAACAGAATTTGAAAAAATTAATTCGTTATCAAGTTAGCGTGCAAACTGCAGCCGGATACGTGCATTCTAATAAGTAACTTTTTGCTAAAGATCCTAATAATATAATTGGTGTACAATGAACAGTGAGGTTTTGATTTTTGAGAAGATAAAAGTTAATAATAGAAAATGGATGGATGGATGGATTTTCAGCCTGCATCTCCCCTTTTTATCCTGGAGACTAGCTGTTTTTTTTAATCTGGACTATACGGAGCATGGGATAACACATCCCAGCCCATTTTGGCAAGCGTTTCTGCTTTCAAATTCTCTGTGTGAGGCCGGGCATTTTAATGGTTTGGTTTGATTTGTTTGGTATTAACGTCCTTTTCAACTGCTTTGGTCATTTTAGGACGGCGTTATAGGGGCCGCAAATTTTGCCTTGCAAGGGTTCTTTAACGTGCAGCCGGCAAACGACCACATGGGACCAACGGCTTTACTTCCCCTCCGAAAAAAGTGCGTGATCTCAGGATTTTCCCACTGAAAAAGTCCTCGTCGTCCTCGGCCGGGATCGAACCCGCGTCCTCAGGCATCAGAGGCGTTCACGCAACCACTGAGCCACCGAGGCCGATACATTATCATGGAGAAGAATAAAATTTCCGGACATCATCCCGGGTCTTTTCTTGTGAATGGCGTTGCGTACGGCATCCTAAAGCAATTTGCAATAATACTGACAAGGGAACTACACGTACGTGTACTTCACAAATTCACACCAAATTGAAATATGTTCCTCATCTAAAGCTACTATTGATGCTTGCAAAATAAGAAAATGCCAAATTTTGTTTCTTTCAAATTAAACCGAGAAAACGAAAAAAATTGAGCACATATAGCCATACAACGACTCCATTGTTAAAGCGGTGTATATGTTTATTAATGTGCTCTCAATTTCTTTCTTCCTCGACTCAACAATACGCACGAATCCACTTTACCTGAAAGCAACGCCGTCGATTCCAAGGTATGCTTGCGCGCAAAATAAGTGCGTCGTACAACTACATGTAGGTCCCTTGTGAGTGTTAATTGTGATACCTTTATCAAAAATGACTCGCTCAGCGGGTCGATTTTCACTGGTGTGACTGCAGTCGGAAGAACGTGTCCATGCATTGCAATTTTCACCATCTCTCGTCCTCCACCAATCTAATTACACCAATTATACACTCTTGCCCGTTACATCGTTTCTTCCTTAGACTGTGCTTCAACATGATTAACGCTCTCCTTCACATGAAATTTGATTGTACAGGGTGCCCATAAAGTCTCTCTGCAGTGGAAAATGACGTCTTACGAAACAGGTGCAGACGAGTGGACTTGTGACTGCGCATGGACGGAAGGCACTTTCAACATCTCCTGTAAACTTGTGCGTACCGTCACCACTTAATACATATAGTTCATTCCTAACGTAAAAAAAGTTCTATATTTTCCCGTTTATTGGATTATTGCTTTTGTTTTTCAATGTGGAGATAATTTTGTAATTATTAACTTATCTTTTATTTATCATCATACTATTTCATTATACTCAGAATTTCCTATTGTTAACTTTTATCTTCTCAACAGTCAAACCTCACTGTTCATTGTAAACCTCACTGTTCATTCAGTTCTAATGACAAGCTATGAGAAGTTTCCGAGTTACGCAGTCAAAATTGTAACAAGTGCTGGTTAGTACCCCCAAGTGAACACGTGTTATGATTTTGAATGAGTAACTCGAAAACTTCTTTTTGGAATTCGATCAAATTTTAACGGTATACACAGTTTTGTGTATCCTCCAAATTTATTCCTCCAAATTTCATTAATCTAGGCTTTACAGAAATCTGAGTTATTAATTTGTTGATCTTGGTGGCGGCATTTTTATTTCTGTTCATATCTCAGTTATCGTTCAAATTCGGGCCCATGTTCATAGGACTTTTTGTGTTTACCTTGACTTCTATAATACTCCCTTAAATTGTTTTACACACTTTAGGAATTGGAGTTAATTTGTTAATTTCTCCATAGGTTTCCTCAGTCATAAAGAGCCTCTAATAATGGAAGATAAATTTAATGTTACTAATGAAATTACATAAGAACGAAATCCAGATCCATTTCCATAATCTTTTAATAAAATAAATAATATCGATCATTATTCAAATTTATTCAAATGCAATATTAATTGCAATGGTTCTTTAAGAAATTATTGAGAGTTATCTCAGAGCATTATGGTTTCTCGTAGTTTTTTTCCAAAATAAATTGAAAGATGACCTCCGATAAAAAAGTAATTTTTTTCCACTTAACTATATGAGACCGTTATAGCCATCGGCATTTAAAAGGGAAATAATTACGGCGTGGTGTCTGTTACCACAACTGCATTATTGCTCTCATCTTTTATGTTACTCGGGTGGTGTTATTGTTCAAATTCTGATAACATGTAGCCAAAAACATCATAGTGGTTTTTAAACACAAAGATTCCAACTGTTAAAAAGTATTTGATGCAATGGTACAAGTAATGTTTTCGCGATAAAATCTTCGTAGAAACTATTAAAATGAGAATAGCATAAAAATATCCAAAATACTGAAAATAATTGAGCATGGACTTATTAATCCTTCATTAGAAGGGGCATTTTCCAAAGGGTCTACAGTGGTTAAGCATTGTTAATCGCGGTTATTCTTTGCGTTTCATTGCTATCAGTTATCCCATCACAGAAATAGTAAATTTACTTAAATCAAGACTATTTCAACACTTAATCCATTTAAATTAAAGTATAAAATGCAGGAGAAAAATTACAAATCATTCCGGAAAACAATAGAAATGATTTTATTGAAAAAATAATTTAGAAGCTCACAACATTCACGTAGAAAACAATCATAGGTACACATGACAGTCATAATTGCATTCTAGATCCATCATGAAAAGATAAGAACATAACTAAATGTTAAAAATAAATGACATAACAAAACCGCTTTTCATTAATGACGTGTCTGAAAAATTTTCATAAATATTGGGTTGATTCATAAGTACGTCCAGCCTTTTCTCTTTGGCATGCATCAATCCAACAGATAAATGTTGATTTTAGTGTTGAACTTTAAAAATTTGGTACAAAATTTTAGGTTCTTCTTAATCAGAAAATCTACAACAATTTTCTATTATTTATTAAGACAATACGGGAATCGAATGATGTAGTCTGAAAGCCGAAAATGTTACAAGTTGTAATAGGACGTGTTAATAGATGAGAATGGACTTGTGTATTGTCGTAAAAATGAGCTGCTCGTCCGCAGTTTCATTTATTTCGCATGTTTAACCGTCGAGCTCATTCCCCTTGATGACATACATCCGCGGAGTTTTACATGTTTCCCAACGGGGGGTCCGTTAGTGAGAAGAGAAAATGAATTTGAATAATGAAATATGCATGAGACGAAAAGAGATAAAAGCTTTAATATTGTTGGGGGGGGGGGGTGTTTAGAAACACAGCGACATCTGCTCACATTGATTAATTGCAATAAAACTATAGTACTACATCTTTTTTATAAGTCACGTTTGCCAAAAGCATACTTGAAACAATTAAGGTTTTTAAAAACAGAATTCCTCATATCGGAAAAGGGAAATAATAAGGACACTTTAATAACTGTAGTTAACCATGTTCAGTTACAAAAATAAATTTTACGTTGAGGGCAACAAACTGAAACGACAGAAATTTGTATAGAAAACCTCAACCAGAAAAAAACAAAAATAAACACAATTTAATAACACCAATAAGTCTTACTGAATAAGATTCAATAATATTCTGATTGTAAATTAAGACACGTAACATTATTTTGAGGGGTGTCCAGAAACTATTGATAACATAGTGTATCTCGTTTCTCTTTTGTCTCTTGAAGTTTCTCCTTCCTTTACATGTTTTCCATTCCACAATTCCTTTTTCATTATTATTATAAATCCACTCCTCATCTTTTAGAATATTTCGTCTGAGAGATGGATTATTTTTTTCTTTTGTTCTCTAAAAACCAAACATTGATAATTATTTTACTTTTCGCAGTACTTTACAGATAATACAATATCCCAGATGCAGAACATTATATCTTTAAAGGGAAAAATGCTATAAAATTTTGAATATGTTCCGGGTTAGGTGAACACCTGAAATAATTACAAAAATTTTAATGGCTTTCTTTTTAACTAATAAGAATATTACATTTTAAATTTAAATGGATTATAAATTTACCTTGCAAAATGTATGAAAATACAACGGTTTTCCCCTTTAATTCTTAGTTTACCTTGAAAATAATAAAGAACTGAAAAGGAAAATGAAAATTGATTTTAATTTAAACTTATTACACACTAAGATAGTTTTTTATGTAAAGATAGTTTTTCTTGCTTTTTAAATAGGTCTCCCTCTTCTCATAATAAGCACATTTCTTTCAAACCGCGTACATCCTTTATGATTTCATGGTCTTGTTTTTTTTTTGTTGTTGTTTTGTTTTTTTTGTGTATGTGTGATTGTAGTTTCGCCACACACGACGCATTCTCATGCATCATCCCAATAGCCTACATAATCTTCCATGTCCTTAACCATTCCTTCAATATTAAAATTATCATTGTCAGATCGAGATAAGGACGATGATTGACTTTTTAATTATTAAGTATCGGAAGAATGTAGCTACTTATTAGTTTGCAATGTCTCTTCATCTGTTTGTCAGTCTGTCCCATTCATATTTTCTTTATTTTTTGAGGTAGAATATTGAAATTTGGAACATCGCTATCCAAGTGCATGTCCTCCTTCCCTATTTAGTTTAGTTTTGATTGTACTACTAGGGTCGGAGTTATGGGAATGGAAATTAGGGGACTATCTGGTCTTTATGGTATATAGATATGTAAAGGGGTGAAATTCGGTATGCAGATGCCTCTAGAACAAGATCTACTGTAATATAAAGTTTGGGCCAAATTGATCCAGTGGGGTCGGAGTTGTGGGGGTAGCAGCCACGTGGTCTTTAGAACTATTAACATTTTCAAATAGCAACGTACGCCATGTGATATATCATTTGAAATATCGAGAAATGAAAGAAGAAAGAGCTCTTTTACATTTTTGCAGTGGCGGCTCGTTCATAGGCACTGCGGCACCCCCAGTTTCACTTTTGATATCGATAAAATTCAATATAATGTGTCTTTTTTTTCCTTTAATACTATTCTTATACATGTATATTATATGATCCTTAAGATTAATGTCACTAGCTATTCCCTAGTTCAAGAAAATAAATTACAAAATGCGAATAAAAGAGGATAAATGTAGATGAACGCTTCCGCTACTTTCATATACTCTCCTCGGGGGGATTAATTTCTTGTTTTCTTTCAATTGGATACCTTGGCCTTTTGCTGTTTATAAAGCTGAATTTAGTATTCATGACATCTAAAACATCTAAACAAAAATATCCTAAGGCAATGATTCTTCGAAACTAACCAAATACTTTAATATATGTTCGAGTGAGAAGAACCAACTTCCCAACGCTCCATTGTTGAATATTACGCAACCATTTTAGATTAGTTTAGACCTACATGTTTCAGAATTTCAAGATCCTACACTATCAGAATTTCATGGACATTTAACAATGCAAAAACTACAAATGAATAATTATGGCTATATGAAAAAATAATTCGACTTATTAAAACAAACCATATATAATGATGTATTTTCTGTAAAGATTAAATACAAATATTAAATACTCTGCCAAGTTTGAAGGAAGTCAGCTACATTACTAGAGCGTTTCCGAAATACTGGACTGGTCCGTCTTAGAAATCGCATAGAAAAGGGATCAGGAGTGAACATAGAAGAAAATGAGGTTGATAATTTATTTTAGAATATACATATACAACTCTAAATTACATTTATATAGTAGAAATTTCGTTGGTCATATAAAAAGTTTAACTGTAAAATGTTCAAAATCTTTCAATGTCGAATTCCTGCTTACGTAAATTACTTGTGGATAAGGTCGTAACATAAGTAATCCACGATTTTGGCACACCACTTAGTTATAATTCAACATGATTTATTTATTACAAATTAATCATCAGTATAATTTCCATCATTACTTATGACTTCTCTCCACCTTTCAGGCAATTTCTGAATGCCAACTTGAAAAACTTTCTAGGGTTTGAATTAAAGAATGCCACTATTTTCCGTGCCATTTTCTTCCAAGAACGAAAGTATTTTCTATTAAGATGATTTTGAAGACTCCAAATGAAAGTTGGAAGATGCCGGATCTGGTGAATACGGAGGGTGAATCATTCTTTTCCAGCCAAACTCTTGAAGCTGTGAACAGGTGATCTTAGGTATGTGAGTCGAGCATTTCCTTGTGGAATATCACACCTTACGATTGATAAGAGCTGGTCGTTTCTCACCATTCCTTTTCTGATCTACCTGAGCATTGCTTATCCTTCACTCAAAATTGCCAGTTCTAAACTCTGAAAATCGCCGACGATTCATTTACTACACAATGTCCATACATATTTTGAATCTCTTTAGCTGTTTCGCTTGCATTTTTATTTTGTCGAAAGAGAAACAATAAAGCAAGTTGAATGTGCTCTCAGATACCTCCTTAGTAATCGTTTACATAAACTACTGAAACTGATCGTCTGCAAAAAAAATATACATAAAATTGAATAAAGGGTTACAAAAATACGCTGTATCCCTTTTTGAATAATGATCTTGCTTAAAAGTTCTTGTAACTGTTGACAGAAACGTGAATTACTTATGTTACAACCTGATAGTTCTTTGTTTTGACTCGTAACTTTCAATAGATTTATTCTGTTATTATATTACAATGCTTATTTAACAATGCTTTCCCAATTTGTTTTATTTCATGATTTATGTAAATTTTAGTTCGGAATTAATTTTCTGTCAGCATTACGAAATCACACCGGACGAACAGTTCTTACGCCTCGATCCAGTTATAGTGGACGTACGAGCCATGTGCAAAACTTACCAAGGGTTCAACCGGAGGCAAATGTCGCTGTGTCGGAAGTTCCCAGATATTACAATGGCGGCAATGCAAGGTTTGCAACTGGCCGTGCACGAGTGCCAACACCAAATGCGAAGGCATCGCTGGAATTGCTCGTCCCTTTTGACCAAGTCTCACAATCCCCGATCAAGCGCCATCTTTGGTCGAGGTAAGTAAACCGGGTGTTTCTATAATTCGCATTTATTATTTATAATTGGGTATAATATAACCATAGTCTTTTAATCCCCTGGTCTGTGCACAGGCATTAAATTCCATTGTTTTAGTCCAATAATTGGATTGCTGTATTACTGAAAAGTCGTTTTTTGCCCCCTCTCTTGAATGAATTTGGCTACAGCTCAAACATAACAATGCATTTTAACGATCGCACAACGTAACAAAACTGTCAGCTACTATTACGTGTTCAGCAACAAAACGTAACATTACCTGACAGTTTTGTTACGTTGTGCGATCGTTAAAATGCATTGTTATGT